>JAQGDG010000319.1:0-190461 GCA_029844215.1 Przewalskia tangutica | reverse complement strand
TAATCTGAACTCCGAGTCGCATAGGCCCACTCGCGTGGGCCGCGCGAGTATAACCCGCGTCGAGGGTAGCTACTCCTCGGCGTCGATCCTGGACTCGACATTGTCGCATAGCCACATAGACGCGTGAGGCATAACCCGCATACTAACACGGAACTCTCGTAGCTCCGCATAGGCCCACGGACCCGCATGAGGTATTCTCGAATCATGGTCCCCGGACACGCTGAGTCTACCCGCGTCGGAGGCGACAACCTCATTATCATCTCAAGAGGTGAGTGATAGTACACTAACATAATGACTTATCTTTAAACAACATAAGTACAACAAGGATACTCATATACAAACGTTACAAGGTACTAACACACATAGCAACATGTCGTGTCTACTTGCTCGAACCATCTTATTATTCTTTTCACAATTTCATATAAGTCATTAGAAATACATAGGCAACTTGTTTCTTTTATCAATCTTAAGTGGTTATACTTAACTTCCCATAAAGCTAGTTTAACTCTTAAGCTACATTTAGAAACCAATTAGTTCTCTTACGTAAAAATGGTTCCTTAGTCTTTTGAAATGTTTTGTTCTTTATTATTAGGGCTTAAGTGGTGAGGCATTAGCGTCGTATTATTAGGCTTAAGCGGTGAGGCATTCTGTAAGTATTATTCAGTTAACACATGTCGTCTGAGTACTATATATATATTGTAAAATATCATGCTTTAGGAAGAATCACATACCTTCTCGTAAAACCACTGCCAAGTTGAATATGTGTGTGTGAGTCGACCTATAATAGTCACAGATATCTATTAGACTACTGAAGGTCATTCTAAGCAGAGGGTTCACGATTCTATGGAAAGTTGGGCGGCCTAGCCTACCGTGAGCTATATGAGTCTGCGTGAAAACATTCTGTGCGAAATCGATTCTATTACGGGATATTCTTCTAAGTATTTATACTTATTCTTATTCTACAGCAGTGCGTATTCTCTAATTCCAAAGAGGGTTAGGATTAGTTACCTCGGTAGCCCAATAATATCCTAGAAAAGTCGCTGAGCGAGGTTTTGCTCTAAGTTGTATGCTCGAGAAACCTTAGAAGTTCTTCACAACTCCACTAAGTACTAAGGTATTTGGGCTAGGTATTTTGGGCATTATAACAATACAGAAGGCAACTTTTCTACCAAGGGAGGGTAGGTTTAGGCTGAGCTAGGGGTGGGGTAGCCTCGCCCAAGCTTCTCAAGGAGGGGGTGTGTTGGGCCGAATTGCTTACAAAGGGAGAGGAAGGATTTTTAGACTTGGAAAGCTTTGTGGATGAAGAACTCTTCATCTCAAGAGGTATTTATAGGTCAGGGATGGCCAACCAATGGCCAAGATGAAGACAAGTGCAAGGCAAGTGTGAGGTCAAGATTTGGGCAAGTGTACTTGCCAACTTGCGCACAAAATATCTTACCAACTTGACCAAGTTGGCGACTCAATCGCCATATGGGTCACATCCATCAATTGGAGGGTGACAAGTGTTGCCTCCCGTTGGTCAAAATGTTTAGTCTCTCGGAAAAATCCGCAAAAATTAGAAATGGCATGGCGGAATTTATTCTACGAAAGTGGAAACGTTTCGTCGGAACTGTGTTTGTGAGTTGTGCCTAAAATCGCCCAAGGCCTAACTTTTAAGACTAAACTTTTTGTCGTATTCCTTTACGTACATACTCTGAAATCTGGGTATAACATTCTCCTCCTTAGAAACATTCGTCGAATGTTCCTTGAAGCAGGATAACGATAAGGTTCTTCAAAACTTAAGCAGTTTGCAAAAGCCACACACGCCATAAACAACACTTAGGCATAAGCGATAATGAAGATTTACAAGTAGGAAAGTGAATTACGGAGGGTGGGGAACATGTGAGGATACTTCTACGCCTCATGTCCTCGCCGGCTCCCACGTCATCTCCTCCCGAGCTCGTTCCGCCACAAGACTTTGTGGGCTCCGTCCGCCCGCGGGCCTGCTTTGGCGATCGATTATCGCTGTGGGAATCTCGCCATACGATAACCCCGATCACTGGACATCGTCAATCGGATGTACCTAGATGGATCCGATACATCTCCTCAAAGATAGAAACGTGAAACACGGATGCACGCGCCTCAGATCGGACGGCAGATCAACTCATAGGCACCTTGCCTACTGCGGACAATCAAACGACCAATGTACCTTGGTGGGATTTCCTTCTTCCAATCTCATCACACCGCTTCATGGGTGACACCTTGAGAAACCAATCATCAGCTGCGAACTCCGGATGTCGACGGCGATGATCTGCATACGACTTACTGCCGACTCTGATTTGTCGATAGCGCTCTCGGATAAGCTTCACCTTATCCACTGCTCACCAAATCTGGTCCCACTAGCCGCACTCGCCCACCTCGAACCAACCTATAGGCGATCGCACTTCACTCCCATACAAGGCCTCCAAGGCGCCATCTCGAATGCGGAGTGGTAGCTATTATTATCGCGAACTCAACTCAGAGGCAAATGATCCTCCCAACTACCACTTCGAAGTCAATAACGGCTCGTGACATATCTCGAGTGGATGATGCGCGCTGCTTGCTGTCCGTGCGTGCGTGGATGAAATGCGATACTCGGGCTCACTGCGTCCCTAAACCCTGCGGAAGGACCTCAGAAGTTGGCGTAGCTGGGCTCTGCATGCGATATGATCAGTAGGGACTCATGCGATCGGCGATCTTCGGATGTAAAAGTCGGCATAATCCTCGGTAAAAAAGTCGTCTGACGGGAAGAAGGGCTGATTTCGTTCGACTGTCGGCGATAACCCATATAGAATCATGTCTCCTCTGAGTGCGAGGTAATCACGGATGAAGTCCATGTTGATTACCTCCGCCTGGTCGGGATCTCTATGCGTAACAAACCACGGTCTCTCGGTTCTCTACCTTCCTGCGACAACACGTTCGAGCTACGAACTCGCAACGTCCCTCTTCGAGCCATCCCACCAATAGACAGATCTATGGTCGTGGTACATCTTGTCGACCCGGATGGATAAACTACTGTAACGCAGCTGTGTGCTTCCCAAGAACTTTGTGAAGTCACGAAACATCCGGAACACACAACCTTTGCCCTCAAACC
The DNA here is from genome assembly GCA_029844215.1 of Przewalskia tangutica. Lineage (NCBI taxonomy): Eukaryota > Viridiplantae > Streptophyta > Magnoliopsida > Solanales > Solanaceae > Przewalskia > Przewalskia tangutica. The sequence goes on along the minus strand of JAQGDG010000319.1, from coordinate 187,349 downwards.
TTAGCACCCCAGGTGCACCAAAAGGACTGCCCTCACGAAGGCACGTATCCGATATCGAATCAAAGCGGATCTCGGCTGTTGCCTCTTCACCTCGCCGGCGATGGAAGACTCGGCAACCTCACGAACTCTAACCATTGCTCCGAATCAATCAAGCGGACACCAAGGCTGCTAACTGCAAATTACGAACCATGTCCCTTCCTCTGGCGCATCGATAGGCTCATCGACCTTCGACTAAGGGCATCGCCACAGCGTTGGCCTTGCAGGTAGTACAGGATGTCCACATCGTAATCCTTAAGCAACTCTAACCACCGTCTCGCGCGTGAAGTTGACTCCGCCTGGTGAAGATATCTGGAGGCTCTTGTAGTGTAAAAATATCCACGTGAACCCCATACAAATAGTGCCTCAGCATCTTGGCGTGAATCACGGTGACTCAAATCATGGGTGGGGTAGTTCCTCTCGTGTTTCTTGGTCGGGATGCATATGCTATAACTCTGCCATGCTGCATCAACACATCCCAACCCGATGCGGCGCATCACAATACACGACATAACCATCTGGACCCTGCGGAAGAAGAAGCGAAGTGATGCGTCGGTCTCTCTTTCAAAGAATTTGGAAACCACGCTCCAACATCGATCCACGAAACTTGTGCCTTCCGAGTCGGCCTAGTCAATGGTGCGAAGATAAGCAAACTTCTCCACGAACGCCGATAATACCGCAAGGCCCAGCTGCGAACCTGCCGGAGTAGTAGGTGCAGGCAAATCTGTTGCCGATCTTGGCGTATCAACTCGAATGCCATCGGCCCATAATATGCCCAAGAAACGCCACGAAGTCAACAAAACTCACATTTGGAAAACTTGGCGTACAAGCTGCTGGTCTGAGAAGCGTCGGCCACGGTCGCCGGAAATGCTCCGCGTACTCGCTCTGGCGAGAATAAACCAAGATATCATCGATGAACACTATCACAAGCGTGTCCAAAAATGGTTTGAACACTCGGTTCATCAAATCCATGAATACCGCCGAGCATTGGTCAACCAAAAGACATGACCACGAACTCATAATGCGTCTGCACGTCCGAATCGATCTCCCAGGGACATCCACCTCTCGACTACTTTGATGATAGCTTCGATCATGAGATCAATCTTGAGAAACATCTCGCACCGCATATGGTCGAACAAATCATCAATCCTAGGAAGGGGGTATCCGTTTTAATGGTCACCTTGTTCAAATGTAATCAACGCACATGCGCGTCGTCCCTTCTTCACGAACAATCTGCGCTCCCGGGGAGAAACACTAGGCCTAATGAAGCCGCTTCTCTAGCAAATCCTAAGCTGATCCTTCAACTCTCTCAACTCGGCAGGTGCCATTCTATATGGCGGAATGGAAATAGGCCGAGTATCTGGCAACACATCTATACAAAACTCGATCTCCCTCCGGGAGGATACGGGAGGTCATGCAGGCTGCGTGCGGGAACTTCGTGACTCTGGGCGGCGGAAAATCTGGTGCCGCGACTTGATCAAACACCGAGCGAGATGGTAGATATACCTCTTACGCACCATCTTCCTAGCCTTGAGGTAGGAAATAAACCTACCTCGGCGATACCGTGCTCCTCACACAACAACCGCTCGCCCAGGCGGAACGTACTATTCTCTCTGCGGTCTACATTGGCGTAGCGAGGCTAGCCAATCGTCCCCATGATCCGTCGAAGTCAATCATCTCCAACTCTATCAAGTCGGACGGTCGGCGGTGTAAATAGTCACGAGGACAAGCTCTATATACGCCGAAAGCACCACCGAATCACCATTGGCGTAGCTACCTGAAAGGGTCTATGGGCTCAGGGCTCTATCCCTATCCTACTAGCAACAAGGGAGATATATAGGACATAGTAGAACCGGATCTATCAAAGCATACCACATCAAACCCGGCCCGATAAGGTACGTGGCGACATGGTGAGGCCTCACGATCTGCCGGTGGATAAAGCATAAATCGGTTCGAGGACCGCTGAAGGACGAGCCACGGCCTCTGCGCGACCGGCGACCCGTGAGCACCACGCCTCGGGCGAGTAAGCGTAGGAGATGATGAAGCGGCAACAGAACTGAAGGTGAGCCTACCACCGTAGCGCCCCGGTCGGACGGTCCGCAAAGTGACCTGCTGGCCTGGCGTAACAAGCTCAAAGTAGTACCACACTTCCGTAATGGGATCTACGCGTCGGCCAGCTGGGTGGTCGATCGGCGATACCTCTTACCACTGGGCGTGCGAAGCCACAGGGCCACAGTGCGCCTCGAAAACTACGGTTGTCTTGAGGGCGGTGCGAGTGCTCTGTCTTGGGCGTGGTGCGAATCTAGGCTTCTTTGAGGCCGCCCACACGATAACCACGAAGACCCTCAAAGTCCCGGCGCTTAACCTGCTGTCACCTTGTCATCGTCGACCTCTGCGCTCGCCGCATCAGGGCGTGAGCACGCGTGCGGGTAATGTCCATACGGTGGAGAAACCCCGCACATGACTGGCCATATAGTCGTCTGGCGGTGACATAAGCGGTGCACCCTATCCTCCATATCTGCTACCAATCTTTGGGACATATCGAGCGAATGAATCAAACTCGACATTATACTCACCCAGCGGTCGTCCTCTGCCTCGATGGTAAAAATCTATCGGCCGCGCCCTCATAAATGCTGTGGAGGCAAGAAGTGAGTGAGAAAGCCTCGAGAACTCATCCCAGTAGGCGGGACGCGTGCTCTCCCGGGATAACTCGAATCAAACCAATCATTGCGGTATCCGCAGCCTATGTGAACCAAAGATCACGGACTCGGTCTCGGCGCCCGATCACTCTCAAAATCCTCTGAAGGCGGCGGATGAACTCCTGCGGATCATCCTCGGCCTCGACCAATAAAACTCCGGAAATCTGACTCAAGAAGTCTCGTAGCCTCAAACTCTACGCCTCGGGTGAACAGCGAGTGCGACCGTGGCTGGGTGGGCCCCAGGCGCCGCGTCAGGCCTCTCTCGTATCGGGCCTGACCTTAGCCAAAGGCAAGCCGTCTCCTTGTACCTAACTTTCCGCCTGCATCGTGGGGCGGGAGGTGTGGAGTACTGGTCTCCCCTAGGCGTGGCGTCATAGAACTCGCAGTCTCGGTATAGGCGGGCTGAGCCTCGTGACTCGGGTGTCTGCTAGCGACTCTCAGCGCTGCCTTGCCTCGGGCACGGGTTGCCCTTACGTGGAGGCATAAGCATACTGGGAAGGAATACGTTAGAGGGTCCAACCTATAACACGACTCTAAAGCACGATCTCGGAATGAGAAGAAGCGAAACCAATCCTAAATATCCTATAGCCTCACGATTATTGGTGTGGTGCGCGACACCGATAATCAAGACTACTAGATACGATCTGTAGACACTTTCAGAGGATTAAGCGCTCACGATACCACTTTTGTCACGACCCGTTCGGGGCGTGTTGGTGCCTTACAGGGCACAGTAGTCATACATCAGTGTCAGAAACATAAAACAAGACATGAAACAGTTTATAAAATAAGACACAGTTATGTGAGAAAACACCGCCTTTCGGCATATATATATAATCATGTTTTAGCAGTTACATCCGATACTGTACAACATGACTACAGACCTCTAAGGAAATATACAACTATGGCGGGGCGGGGCCATACCTGACCATACAAAAACTATCTACAATAGGAGATCATACCAAAAAGTAGAGCCTCGGAAGAGATGGAGCTCACGACACCAGCGTAGAGATCCTAAGGATGCGGATCTAGCACCTTGCCCTTACTGCGGCATGAGCGGCCCCGAAGGAGGTCGATAACAGGTACTAAGTATGCGAAATCAAAAGTACTTAAATGAAAACATATCATTTTTAAAACCGGTTTACAAATATGTGTGAAACAACTAAGGAAACCGCACATAGTGCCACATCACAAACAAGAACAATGAGTAGCTGTCGTCTTGTCTAGTGCGAATGATCGAAAGCGGGGCCACTCGCCCACATCCTCATTCTGCAAGCCTAATCACGAACTCGAGTCCGCATAGGCCACTCGCGTGGGCGCGCATGAGGTATAACCCGCATCGAGGGTAGCTACTCTCGGCATCGATCTGACTCGTCCGCATGGCCACATAGACGCATGAGGCATAACCCGCATACTAACACGGAACTCTCGTAGCTCGCGTAGGCCCCTGGACCGCGTGAGGTATTCTCGAATCATGGTCCTGCATCACGCTGAGTCTACCGCGTCGGAGGCGACAACCTCCGGTATCATCTCGAGGTGAGTGATAGTACACTAACATAATGACTTATCTTTAAACAACATAAGTACAACAAGGATACTCACATACAAGCGTTACAAGGTACTAACACACATAGCAACATGTCATGTCTACTTATCGAACCATCTTATTATTCTTTTCACAATTTCATATAAGTGCATTAGAAATACATAGGCAACTTGTTTCTTTTATCAATCTTAAGTGGTTATACTTAACTTCCCATAAAGCTAGTTTAACTCTTAAGCACATTTAGAAACCAATTAGTTCTCTTACGTAAAAATGGTTGATAGTCCTTTTGAAATGTTTTGGTTCTTTATTATTGAGGCTTAAGTAGTGAGGCATTGCCGTCGTATTATTCAGGCTTAAGCCGTGAGGCATTCCGTAAGTAAGTATTATTCGATTAACACGTATGCGTCTAGTACTATATATATATTGTAAAATATCATGCTTTAGGAAGAATCACATACCTTCTCAATGAAAACCACGCGAGTTGAATATGTCGCTTATGCAGAGTCGACTATAATAGTCACGAGATATCTATTAAAGACTACCACAGAGGTCATTCTAGCAGAGGGTTCACAATTCTATGGAAAGTTGGCGGCACAACCCTACCGGTGAGCTATATGAGTTCATGTGAAAACAGTCTATGCGATCTGTTCAATTCTATTCGGGGATATTCTTCAAGTATTTATACTTATTCTTATTCTACAACAGAAGTATTCTCTAATTCAAAAGAGGGTTAGGATTAGTTACCTCGGTAAGCCCAATAATATCCTAGAAAAGTCGCTGAGCAAGGTTTTGCTCACAAGTTGTATGCTCGAAACCTTAGAAGTTCTTCACAACTCTACTAAGTACTAAGGTATTTGGGCTAGGTATTTTGGGCATTATAACAAAACAAGAAGGCAACTTTTCTACCAAGGGAGGGGGGGTAGGTTTCGGCTAGGCTAGGGGGTGGGGTAGCCTCGGCCAAGCTTCTCAAGGGGAGGGGGGGTGTGTTGGACGAATTGCTTACAAAGGGAGAGGCAAGGATTTTTAGACTTGGAAAGCTTTTGTGGATGAAGAACTCTTCATCTCAAGAGGGGTGTTTATAGGTCAAGGGATGGCCAACCAATGGCCAAGATGAAGACAAGTGCAAGGCAAGTGTAGGGTCAAGATTTGGGCAAGTGTACCTAGCCAACTTGCACACAAAATATCTTACCAACAACTTGACCAAGTTGGCAACTCAATCGGCCATATGGACGCCACATCCATCAATTGGAGGTGACAAGTGTTGCCCTCCCGTTGGTCCAAAATGTTTCGTCTCTGGAAAAATCCGCAAAAATTAGAAATGGCATAGCGGAATTTATTCTACGAAGGTGTGAAACGCGTTTAGTCGGAGCTGTTCGCTTTGTGAGTTGTGCCTAAAAATGCGTCAAGGCCTAACTTTAAGACCAAACTTTTTGTACGTATTCCTTTACGTACATACTCTGGAAATACGGGGTATAACATTTAGCTCCTACTCCGTGCGCTCCAACCCGCTCCAAACAACCCTTAGAAGTTCTACACAACTTCTTCTTAACACTTCAACCAACTATGAAGGTTTTCCTTAGGGTTTCGGTTTGAGACTAAAAGGACAAAAGGTAGTATTCAGACTCTATGTATAGAGTATCTTTGGAATACTACAAGGTATCTGGCTAAGGTAATTTGGGTATAGTAACAATACTTGAGTATTTCTACCAATAGGGGGTGTATTTATACGAGACAACACCACAAAGGGGGGGTGTGTACCCCTCGGCCAACCCCACTAGGAGGGGGGGTACTCTCGGCCAAGGGGGGAGGGGCTCTCGGCCAAGGGGCCTCACCAAGGGGGGAGGGGGAGGCTAGGACGAGACATCTACAAAAGGGGGGGAAGAGCTCTCAAGACTTAGCAAAATTTTTGGATGAAGAAGTCTTCAAAGGGGAGGGGTATTTATAGGTCAAGCCATGGCCAACCAATGGCCAAGATCATGCCAAGTGCAAGGCAAGTGTAGGGTCAAGATTCACCCAAGTACACCTTATCCATCTACCACCAAAATATCCTACCAACTACTTGACAAAAAGCCATCCAAATCGTCCCCAAGTCCGCCCATACGCCCATTGGAGGTGACAAGTGTCACCCTCTCGTTGATCCAAAATGTTCGTCTCTCGGAAAAATCCAAAAATTAGAAATGACACAGTAATTTACCCTACGCGATTTGTGTAAAGCGTTTAAAAAAGCGACTCTAATCGGGTGTTGTGCACAAAGTAAATCGCCAAGCCTACTTTAAAGCCCAAACTTTTCTCGTCACGTCCCTGCGCATACTGCGAAATACGGGTATAACATTCTCCCCTCCTTAGAAACATTCGTCTCGAATGTTCCTTCTAAGTCTCAAACAAACATGCGCCAGTATAGTCTTCACTGCTATACTTACGAAAACAATCCTGCCATACCTGGCCACAGAAACACCTGCGTAAGTACTTACGTCCAAGTCCACGAGGAAACACCTCTGACATCACAAAAGCTCTTACCCGAGGCCTAAAATATACTTCCTTCGCACCTTCTTCATACAAAAGAAATGACCACATCGATGCTCGCAATACATGTTCGTTTCTTCCCTTACACGTCGTACCCTTCTCGTACACTCTAACTCCTTCTCATAACTTACCATATTTCTATTACTGATTCCGTTCCCGAGATCTCTGGGTTACTATCTCCAACTTGGTCATCATTAACTGGGAACACACGGATGGATCTCAGATACTTTCGAACATAGCAATCTGAAAGGCCAGGACATCTTGCCTCCCAAGTGGACGACAAGCGCTAACATATAGGCAACCTTGGCCTACTCTTCACATGATCCGAAAGGCCCAAAGTAACTCGGGCTAAGTTCCTCTGCTTTCCAAAACTCGTCGCACTTATCCGTGTGGTACCTTGAAGAATTCCGGCCGTTAACTGAACTTTAAGTGTCGGCGTCGATTATCCGCACTTACTGCTGACTCGAGCTGCCAATAACCTCATCTGGATAAGCTTCACCCTATCCACATTCTACTGAACAAGTATGAACCAACTATCTGAACCTTGCCAACATCGAACCAATCGACCGGCAACTTACACTTCGCCCCTGGCGTCCAGCGACATCCGACTACGAAATGGTAGCTATGAAACACTCCTAACGAGGAGGCAACAATCCTGCGCTACCCACGAAATCCCAACAGCCCGGCGAAATGCGGTCTGAGGCTCACCTAAGTTCCTAACCACGCTGGTAAAACCTCGACAAAGAAGCAATGAACACGGGCTTCACTGGTACGCCATAAGGTGAAGGTAGGCACCTCGTGCAACCTTACCACCTTCACGATATAACATCCGCGACTTACTACAGAGTACGGTCTTTACTAGAAGACAAGGCGGGCTGACCTCGCCGGCCCGACTGCGGTCGAATCGTCCACGACTCGTCTGTTGGTTAACCAAACATGGGCCTAACACCCTCATGACCCTATCACAGGCGGGACCACCACAAACTGACCCGCACCATACGGGCCGCGGGTTGACCCGGCGTGGCCTCAACCCGACGGCAGCGCGCGAAACACTAGCTCCCGATCCAGGAAAACTCTCGCTAATCACGTTATGAAAACCTAGCGGTCTTCTTTCAGCTACCCTCTTTCATTTGACACTACTCGGGGACTTATTATATAAACATAGCTCACGTGCACTATGCACTCGATAAGGATCAAACATAACAATACATCTTTTACTCGAGATGGCCTTACCTCTAAGGTTTCTACGTAAGACTACAAGGTTCACACTTCCATCCCCAAATCTTACTCGGTTAACTAACCATGATATCTAATCACAATTTCCACTTATGTTATCTGAACATAATACTTAAGATATACTCATCTTACACGTACTAATCTCAGAGGTTAAGGGTATCACAGGTATCTCTTTGCCTCCCTAAGTCGTTCTAATCAAGCACCTTGCCCAGAGCGCCGTATGGAAGATGACGAACTACCACGATCACGAAGGTGAGTCCTCCTACTAGCATCCTTCCTACTAGGACATCATTTCCGCGTGGCCTGTCGGCGAGTAAAGCAAGTACGACTAAAGGCGACATTCCGGGATGGCGTGCGCCCTTGTGAATCGGAAGATGCGGAGCTCGACCAACTCCTGCGTACCGAGCGTCACGAACGCTTGGAGGCCACTCTGCGCGGTGGATGTGCATAATCAATCTCTTTGGTGAGGTGATTCGCCTCGAAAGTTACTAAAGGATCCTGCTGTTCTGGCCCTCTTCTGCTGTCCTCGGTTAACCCGTCGATCTCTACATCTCTCGGCCTGCTGCGCATAAGCCCGTACACAAGCCATGCTCAAGCTTAACCGAAGAACTACTCTTGCACAACCCTCTCTTAGATGATCGTCAAGACTTGCGGTACATGGTATACTCTCGGTAGCCAAATCCATAGTTAATGCAGGTCGCCTCTTTGCAATCTATATTCTCTGTTCGTCGTGGAGGCGAAGGTTCAAATGTCATGGCGCGGTAGGAGCTGCCGCCAAGTGCTAAACTCTGTGAGTTGGCGATGTCGAGAACTCCCGAATGAAGCACCATATCGGTGATGATTGGGCTGTGCCACGTAACCCTACGTACTGCTCGTAGCTCGCCATTTGCCTTGTCCTCACAGGCTCGGGTTGCCTTACGCGGAGGCATAACGGTAAGGGAAAGAAAATACGTTAGAGGGTCGACTTATAACCTGACTCAAGCGCGATCTCGAGTGAGAAGAATGGAAACCAATCCTAAATATCTTATAGCCTCACGATTATTGATGTGGTGCGACTGCAGATAATCAAGACTCTACTAGATACGATGCGTAGACACTTTCAGAGGATTAGCGCTCACGATACCACTTTTGTCACGACCGAACCGGGCGTGGTAGTGCCTACCGGGCACCCTAGTGATATAACATCGAGAAATCGCGGAATATAAAACAATAACATGAAACAACATGAAGTATGAAATAATAATCGAGAAAAATTGCCTTTCGGCATGTATATATGAAAACTTAAATTGACGATTCATCCCGGCAACCACGCCTACAGCGGTACTACGGACCTACGAATGATATGACAACAACGGCGGGCGGGGCCCGTCATACCACGAATGTAACGCGTGCAACAACAGGGACTTTACGAATAAGCCTCGGAGGCGGAGCTTCCCAAGCGGCTGACGTGACCACAAGGCGAGGATCAACGGCGGTGTACCTTTACTGCGGCATGAGCGCGGCCGAAGGAGGTCGATCTGGTACCAAGTATGTGGCGAAAATGCGTAAATGAAATCATAGTAGTCTATATAAAGCGGGAGACATGTATGATAGCAAACTACGATTCCTGATAAATAAGCGGTCATGTCAATTCGGGACTCGCGCCCTCAAAGTCGTCACTCAAATATAACAATGGGTCTCACGCCACGACATCAATCATGCGTGGAATACCTTCCTCACGCCGGCGATCATGATATAAAAGCACCAAGGAATACACATGAACACGGGTCCACGTGTCATCATAAAACCGTCACGGGGTAATGCGAAGGCATAGCCGACTACTAAAACCCACGATACAACAAGGTCATAAAGCGTATCATGATCTGTCTGGCCGTCGCATGATCAAAGCGGCCTTTCGCGCGATATCTAATGTGCGCGTCTAGCCACAGAACTCCGTAGCTCGCGTAGCCCTCGATGGCGCGTGAGGTATTCCGCGCATCGAGGTAGCTACTCCCCGGCGGCGTCTGGACTCGCCGTCCGCGCCACATGAACCGCGTGACCACAAAGGCGCGCACTAACTGGAACTCCGCGGTTCGCATAGGCCACCTGAGACCCGTAAGGTATTCTCGAATCATAGGTCACAGACCGCTGAGTCTACCCGCGTCGGAGGCGGCGTAACCGGAATCATGGTGATACAATACTAACATAACGACTTATCGTTTAAACAACATAAGCGCAATCAAGAAACCCGCTTTACACAAACATCACAAGATACTAACCACGTAGCATCCAGCATGTTTACTTAACAAATCAACAAGAAAGTATTACAAGGCTATCACAAACCAACACAATCAAGTTATACACACGAGGTACTTTCTACTATATGATTAACAAGATCGGGTTTTTATCCCCAAAGTACTTCGTACATTAACTCTTTAAAGATCGTTACTTTCACAAAAGTCACACAATACGTAGTATATGAAAATAGAGTGATTATCTTTTGAAGTAAATCAAAACACTTCTCTTTGTAAAATCAAGTAACAACATTCTTTTCCAAGCGTTCCAAGTTGGCCTAATGTCAACGGCTCATGTTTCGCATTTTCGAAAGGTTTCGTAGTTCATAGTTTTAATCACTTAATGGTATAATTCTCCTTTAAAACAATTTGATATACATATGCCTTATATGTGAGTAGGTTATTCTTGTTTATAACAATCTTATAACAATGACCATGATCTAGGAAATGTAATATCATTTTGTCTCATCTTAGCTTCATGCGGATGGAAGTTTCTCTTGGTTTTAATAATACTTGATCGATCGATACATTTCCACTTTATTAAGCTTACGTGGTTTGTTCGATACTTATTCTCATTTCTGAAATCAGTAAAACATTATTCTTTAAAATCAAGTACTCATTACTCGCGAATGAGGTTTTACAACATTTTTAACAAAATGTTACACATCAAGTCAATTAGGTTAAGTCTCTTATTTTCTATGATAAATAAACCGTTACATTTACCTCGTAGAGAGTCGTTATAACTAACTTCCATAAAGCTATTATAACACCACATGTTTTGAACCAACCAAACTCATTTAGCACGTATGCGTCTACTGCTACATAGTTTACAAAACATCATGCTAGAAAGGATAGGAAGAGGTTCACATACCTCGCGATGATTATCGACAATTAGCAATACGCTTCCGCGATCTTGTACCACGCTGCCTTTTCCACTCTTGAAGTAGAATACGCTACTCGTAGTACTTCCACCTATATAGGCCCTGGCGTCTATTAACATCTAAACACTCGGTTCCATATTCTACTGAGAAAATTCGGCACCTCCCCCACATGGCCAGCGTAAATCTCCTCCTCTAACGAGGCCGGCTACAAGACAACCGGGGGTTATCATCTAACCGGGCGTGTACAATTCTACAACACGATCTCAGTAAATCTGATCCTACGTAAATGCAGTTCAATTCCTTTTTAGCATTCTTACGTATAGTGTAATTACGATCTAAATCTCTTCTTTAAATTGGGCTTAAGTCAAAAGACATTGCATGAAAACTATGTTCAGTACTATATATAGTATACTTCAACTATATAATCCTACAACATGTAATTTCCAATTACAACAAGGGACGAGGATATTTACCTCGATAAGCCCAAAATTATCCAAGTTATAATGTCGATCTGAGCAAGGTTTAGCTCTACTCAGTGCACTCCAAACCGCTCCAAACAACCCTTAGAAGTTCTACACAACTTCTTCAACACTTCAACCAACTATGAAGGTTTTCCTTAGGGTTTCGGTTTGAGACTAAAGGACAAAGGTAGTATTCAGGGCTCTACGTATAGAGGTATCTTTGGAATACTACAAGGTATCTGGCTAAGGTAATTTGGGTATAGTAACAATACTTGAGTATTTCTACCCGAGGGGGTGTATTTATACGAGACAACACCTGAGGGGGTGTGTACCTCGGCCAACCCCACTAGGAGGGTACTCTCGACGAGGGGAGGGGCTCTCGGCGAGGGCCTCGCGAGGGGAGGGGAGGCTAGGGCGAGACATCTACAAAGGGAAAGAGCTCTCGAGACTTAGCAAAATTTTTGGATGAAGAAGTCTTCAGGGAGAGGGGTATTTATAGGTCAAGCCATGGCCAACCAATGGCCAAGATCATACCAAGTGCAAGGCAAGTGTAGGGTCAAGATTCACGAAGTACACCTTATCCATCTACCACCAAAATATCCTACCAACTACTTGACAAAAAGCCATCCAAATCGTCCCCAGTCGCCCATACGTCCACGCCCGATTGGAGGGTGACAAGTGTAAGCCTCTCGTTGATCCAAAATGTTTAAATCTCTCGGAAAAATCCGCAAAAATTAGAAATGACATAGCCGTAATTTACCTACGCGATTTGTGTAAGCGTTTCGTCGAAAAGCGACTCTAATCGGGTGTTGTGCACAAAGTAAAATCGGTCGACCTACTTTAAAGCCCAAACTTTTCTCGTGCGTCCTACGTACATACTCTGAAATCTGGTATAACAAGCCCGCCCATCTGCGGGTCGATAATGTCGTATAAAACCGGAATTTAACCCAACGTACTACGCACCTCTACTCGCTGGAAAGACTCTTTTCAAATAAAACTTCCGGATACTAACAACCGTAGTATCAAGTCATCTCTACCTTTCAGGACAAGTCACAATACCTTTTTTAGAAATACAATTACCGGCTTCTAAATCAAGTGACTTCTTTCTTAAAAGCCTTAAGCAATTTGTGCCTTTAAACCAATTTGCCCTTCTTTATTTCAAATCATTTCTTGTTTATGTTCTTCAGAAAACCATTCTCTTAACCTCCCATAAAGTTATTATAACCAACTTCCCATAAAGCCGTTATACTAACTTTATGCCTTAAACTAATTCATTATTTTTATAACCAAGAGACTTCTACTTTTTGAAACCAAGTATTATATACTTTCAAATCAATCCTCTTAACTTTCAAAAAAATACAGTTAGTCTCTTAACCTTTAGAACTCAAGTGACTCCTTTTATTATAAAACCTTAGGCAATTGATGCCTTAAAATCAAGTTGCCTTTTCACTAAAAATCAAGTCATTTTCTTCCCATAAAGCAATTACAACCAACTCCCCATAAAGTCGTTATATTCACTTTATGCCTTAGCCAAAATACCATTTCCTATCCAAGGGACTTATACGTTTAAAACGGAACAAGTATCACATACTTTAAAAATCTTCAAGTCCCTTAACTTAATAAAACTTAAGACATCCTTTATTCTTTCAAAGAAGTGAGTAAATCTCCTAACTCACCCGACTTGGCTATTCATAAAACTAGTAAAGGATATCAAGGTGTTGTACGTCTATCGTAATACATACGTGGAACTAGTCATGCTCAAAAGATAGGAAAAGTTCTATATAGAGTAAATCACACCACTACCTCTTAACTTCTAAGAGTAGAAGGAAACATGAAATGATACCACAGGTATATTCCATACATAGAATCATGCCAAAGGAAGAAAGAGGTTCACATACCTCGCGACGATTGTCGACAAGTAGCAAACTGCTCCAAAGTACTTCAACCTTGAGCTATTCCATTCTTCAAGTAGGATACGCTATACTTAGTACTTCAACCTATAATGGCCACAATACGTCCATTAACCTCTTACTTCAAGCGTAGAATATTCTTAAGTGCTAAGTCACTAAATTCTCGGAAAATCAGAATGACACTTCCTTTGTTTATACTTACTTTGCCACCTTTTTCAAGGCCTAATACAATAACCAAACACGCCATTTAAGGCCCAAACAATGCAATCAACAATAGGATTACCGCCTATTAGGCGTGTAAAATTCCGTACAACCGATATCAAAATTAATACAACTATATGTCCAAATCGGCCACTATGAGTACCATAACACCAATTCTTATCGAATTTCCATTTCAATCCAAGTTGTTAGTATAACATGATATCAAGTCGCGTTTGATTATAACTACTATAATCTTCAAGTAAGCAACGTCACGGCGATTACAGTAAGCGACCAAATTGTAATCCAACTTCACATGACTTACATTACATTTGGATTTAAGGCTACAAGAAATCCATAATACTTATAAACTCGACATATCAACTTCATGCTAGCAACATGTAAAGCTAACAACAATATATATATATATATAATCTTGTAACACTAATAAGAGACAAGATTATACCTCAACGAATCTCGATCCAACTCGAATCCGAAGTCGCTCCTTAGCAACTTAGAGACTCTCGAAGACACTTCAATCCGCTACTTGAGACCCTTAGAACCACGCGAACAACTTTCCTTCAAACTTTCAATCCAAAACCTAGAAAGCCACTAGGTTTTCACTTTGCGACTAGAAAACTATCTTTTTCGAGATTTTTCTATTGAGATATGCTTACTATACACTCAGAACCTTGGTTTAAAGTGGGAAGATTATTGGATGACAAACAAATTTTTTCCTTTTGAAAATGAGAGAACCAGAGCTACCACTATGTGTTCTTGATTTTCTTGAAAATTTTCTAAGTATGGAACTTAGTCTTGCTACTAGTAGTGTTATAAAGCACAAAGGAGGGTCAAGATGCAAACATTTGGGTGGCTAGGATAAGCTCTAATTAAATATCAAGACTTGTGGGACCTTTGACTTAGTCAAATTTGTCAAGCTCTCTACATTGCAAGACTTGTCATCTAAGACTATGGTCAATGACCATCTTAGCCATGCCTAAAATCGTCCAAGGCAATTCTAAGGGGGGGTGACACGTGTGCCTCCCGTTAAATCCTGATAATTCGTTTTCCGACAATTCCATAATTCCGATAAATTTTTACAAGTCTCAAATCATGACACTAATGAGTTCTTACGTACGTTCTTAAAACATGTCCTGTAAATACGGGGTGTAACATTCTTCCCCCCTTAGAAACATTTGTCCCCGAATGTTCTTTCAGAGTCATACTTATAATTAGCGACATAGTTCCCTTTCACAACCCCGACATACCAACAATGCCACACATGGCCTAATACCTCGCAGCGCGCGTATCATCGTCATAAGCCCAAAAGAGATTATCTTTTCGTACTTCCAACTCCTTCTAACATATACAGAGTCTCAATATAATCTGTTCATAAAACTTAAACATACCACAACTTTATCATGCATACAAGTTTCTAAAGGGGCCAAATACATACCGTATAGGCGGTTCAAAGGACCGCTAAGCGGGAACTCGCGCGACCTCTGCCGCGGCACGTCGGTGTATGAACCTCTGCCCTAGTTGTTGAAGCGAAGAACACGCCCGATCCTGAAGCGGTGTTGTCCACGGGACCTCTATAAGGACACTCTCTTAACATATGGCCTAGACGACCACAAGAAAAACAAGAACCCGTACCGGCGCGACATACCCCAGAATGTAACCTACCACACTGGGCGCATTGAGGCCTGAGATGGCCTCGGTAGTATTGGAACCCCAACTCACGAGGATCTGAAGCTCTAGAGACTGGCCGGCCCTGCGTTCCGGGGTTGTAAAACCCTCCGTAGAAAAGCGTGGAGGAGCACTCGGTCTTTGGTGCAATGTAGACCTAGTCTGGCTTGAAATGTCGCCTCAGCGCCACGAGACCACTGTTGTCACAGCCTCTTGGTGGCTTTGAGTCAATCTGATCCTCCCTCTCTCTATCCTCTATCCCCTGCGCATAGGCATGCATCCTAGCAATGTCCATACCGGGCTGAAGAGCCACCCCCAAGCATGCAGTAATCATGTGACGGTCTAGCCCCATCACATAACGATGAACTCTATCTGCCATATTAGCTACAATGGTGTGCGCATGCCTGGCCAAGGAGTCAAACTCCAGGCTATACTCCTTGATATACCTCCCATTCTGCCTCAAGGTCAAAAATCTATCTACTCGGGCCCTCCTCATCTCAGGAGGCAAAAAGTGATCCATAAAGGCCTCTGTGAACTCCTCCCAAACAGCTGGAAGAGCATCCTCACCTCTCGTCAGAACCGATGACTCAAACCAGTTCAACGCAATATCGCGTAACCGGTAAGAGGCTAGCATAACAGACTCTGTCTCTGAAGCCTTAAGAACCTCCATAGTCCGCTGTAGCTTCCGAATGAACTCCTGCGGATCCTCCTCAGACCTCGAACCATAAAACTCGGGCGGATGACAACCGAGAAAATCCGGATCCATAAGCGCCGGCTCTGGGTTATCTACTGCTCACCGTGCGCCCTACCACTTATGTCGGTCGATAGTCGTCATTCTCTATAATCTCGTACTCTTCCTGGCTGCGGGCTGGAGGCCGGTGCAGGAACCTCTGGAGCTCTGCGCTCCCGGCTCCTCTATCTGTAGGCGTGGCTAAACTCGCTGCCCGCCCTCTACCTCGGGCATAGTGCGTTGCCGAGTCTGGTAACCTCTGCGCACCTCTGGCAGCTCCTGCTGCTTTGCCTTGCCTGCAGGCCTGGTCGCGCCAGGAGGCATAGTTGTTTCATAAGAATAGGTCGGAGAGGGTTCAACCTAATAAGCGATTTCTCTGCTGCGATCTTAGAGAGAAGAATGGAAACCAATCCTAAATGTCCCGTAGCCTCACAATTATAGATGTGGTGCACAACACAGATAATCAAGACTACTACTAGACACGGTGCGTAGACACTTTCAGAGGACTAAGCGCTCTGATACCACTTTTGTCACGACCCGACCGGGACGCGGTAGTGCCCTACAGGCACCTGCAGTATACATCGAGAGATAATCGTGGAGCATACATGAAACTTATAAAATAAAACAGCAGTACTAAAATAACAGGTAAGCCGATAGGGCTACCTTCGCAGACATAAATATATACAAGAAAGCGGTTGCCTCGTTTCTTTACAAAGCGACCCACAATATGTGACTACTGGACCTCTAGAGTTTTAACATAACAAGCGTGGCGGGACGGGGCCGCCATACCACGAATATACATGAATCTACTACCACGAAAGCGTACCAATAGATAAGCCTCGGAGCAAATGGAGCTTTCCCAAAACGAACCGAGATCCTAAGAGCGAGGATCACCAACTGTACACCTAATACTGCGGGCATGAGCGCGGCCGAAGAAGTCGATTAACAGTAGAATATGGAGCGGAAATAAGGTACAACAATTAAAACATATACGTATAATAGCATGGCGAGGGTAAGTGTAAAAGAAGTAAATACACAGCCTACCATGTCATTACCCTCTCGTGAACTTAATCGTACCTTATTATCTTTTCCCATTTTCAGTAAAAGTTATAGTCACATTCCTATGTACATGATTAGGAAGAATCATTAAGTTCATTACCGTATATCTTACCTATCTTTCATAAGTATAAACTTGTCACGACCCATTCCGGGGCGTGTTGAGTGCCTCAAGGCACCCAAGTAGTCATACATCGAGTAATGCGGAAATATAAAGCAAGACATAAACGATTTATAAAATAGGACCACGATTTAAGTGAGAAAACATCGCCTTTCGGCGTATATATAAAAAACATTGTTTAGCGATTACATCCGATCTTTGTACAACAGACTCTGAGACCTCTGAGAAATATACAACTATGGCGGGGCGGGGCCCGCCATACCTATGTACAAAACTATCTGACGGGAGATCATACCCAAAGTAGAGCCTCGGAAAGGATGGAGCTCACGGCAGCGTAGAGATCCTAGGAATGTGGATCTAGCACTGCTTGCCCGCCTGCGGCATGAGCGCAGCCCCGAAGGAGGTCGATACAACGGGTACTAAGTATGCGAAAGCGTAAAGTACTTAAATGAAAACATATCATTTTTAAAACCGGTTTACAAATATGTGTGAAACAACGAGAAAGCATACGTAGTGCCACATCACAAACAAGAGCAACAATAGGTAGCGTAATAGGTCTTGTCTGAGGCTGCGAATGATCGAAAGCAGGGCCACTCGCCCGCCCATACCATCGCAAGCCTAATCTGAACTCGAGTCCGCATAGGCCACTCGCGTGGGCGCGTGAGGTATAACCCGCGTCAAGGGTGCTACTCCTCGGCGTCGTCTGGACTCGTTGTCGCGTAGCCACATAGACGCGTGAGGCATAACCAGCATACTAACACGGAACTCGTAGTTCGCGCATAGGCCCCTGGACCAGCATGAGGTATTCTCGAATCATGGTCCCGGACCGCTGAGTCTACCCGCGTCGGAGGCGACTTAACCTCGGTATCGTCTCGAGGTGAGTGATAGTACACTAACATAACGACTTATCTTTAAACAACATAAGCACAACAAGGATACTCTCTTATACAAGCGTTACAAGATACTAACACACGTAGCATCATATCATGTCTACTTATCAAACCGTCTTATTATTCTTTTCCTGATTCAACATAAGTCATTATACACACGTAGTCAAACTTGTTTCTTTTATCAATCTTAAGTGGTTATACTCGACTTCCCATAAAGTTAGTATAACTCTTAAGCTTACATTTAAAAACCGATTAGTTCTCTTACATTAAAAATGACTGGTATTCTTAGGAAATGTTTGATTTTTATTATTCGAGCTTAAGCGTGAGGCATTAGTAAGTGTTATTAGAGCTTAAGCGTGAGGCATTCGTAAGTATTATTAGGCTTAAGTCAAAGACATTGCAGTAGTTATATTAAGTTAACACGTATGCGTCTACAGTACTATATATATTGTAAAATATCATGCTTTAGGAAGAATCACATACCTACCGTGAAAACCACGCGAGTTGAATATGTCGTATGAGAGTCGACCTATAATAGTCACAGATATCTATCAAAGACTACTACGAAGGTCATTCTAAGCAGAGGTTCACAATTCTACGGAAAGTCGGGCAGCACTTCCCTGCGGTGAGCTATATAAGTCTCTTTGTGAAAGCAGTCCTATGTAAAATCTGATTTGATTATTCTTCTTTTAAACCGCCTACTTGTAGTATGATTCAATTCTATTACGCAATATTCTTCTAAGTATTTAATACTTATTCTATTACTACTACGATTATGCATTTTCTAATTCAAAGAGGTTAGGATTAGTTACCTCGGTAAGCCCAATAATATCTAGAAAAGTCGCGCTGAGCAAGGTTTGCTCTAAGTTGTATGCTCGAGAAACCTTAGAAGTTCTTCACAACTTCTACTAAGTACTAAGGTATTTGGGCTAGGGTATTTTGGGCATTATAACAATACTAGAGACAACTTTTCTACCAAGGGAGGGTAGATTTTTGGCTAGGCTAGGGGGCCTCGGCCCAACTACTAGGCTAGAGGGAGTATTCGGCGAGGGCCTTCGAGGAGGGGAGGTGTTGGACGAAAAGGGCTACAAAGGGAGAGGAGAGGATTTTCAAGACTTGGAAAGCTTTGTGGATGAAGAACTCTTCATCTTAAGGGGGGTATTTATAGGTCAAGAAGTGGCCAACCAATGGCCAAGATTTAGACAAGTGCAAGGCAAGTGTAGGGTGAGGATTAACTATACACAAATATCCTACCAACTCCTTGACTTGTGCACAAGGCACAAAAAACGTGCTCCCTATTGTTCAAATCGTCCAAATGGACGATTTCAAGTCCATCAATTGGAGGGTGACAAGTGTAAGCCCTCCGTTGATCAAAATGTTTCGTCTCTCGGAAAAATCCGCCAAAAATTAGAAATGGCATAGCGGAATTTACCTACGAAGGCGTGGAAACGTTTAGTCGGAAAACTATTCGTTGTGTGAGTTGTGCCCAAAAAATCGTCAGCCTAAACTTTAAGGCTAAACTTTTTGCGTATTCACTTACGTACATACTGCAAATCTGAGGTATAACATTCTCCCCTCGCCGAAACATTCGTCCGAATGTTCCTTCTCAAAACGATTAACGATAAGATTCTTCATAACTTAAGCGGGTTGCAAATGCCACCGCGACCCGCAAACAACACTTAGGCATAAGCGATAATGAAAGTTTACAAGTAGGAAAGTGAATTACACGGAGGTGTGGGGAATAGGTGAGGATACTACGCCTCATGTCCTCGCTCGGCCTCCAGCGTCATCCTCCGAACTTCGTTCCGCCACAAGACTTTGTGGAAGCCACGTCCTTAGTCATGAGCGCCTAACTGACGATCGACTATCGCTATGGGAATCTCTCATCGATAACCTCGGTCACTGGACATCGTCAATCGGGTGTACCCTAGATGGATCCGATACATCTCGCCGGCATAGATCGTGAAAAACCGGATGCCTTTGCCTCCGGATCGGACGGCGGATCAACTCGTAGGCAACCTTGCCTACCTGCGGACAATCTGAAGCGGCCCGATGTACCTGAAATTGTTTCCCACTTCTTCCGAATCTCATCACACCGCCATGGGTGGCACTAGGAAAACCCAATCATGAACCTCGAACTCAAGATGCCGGCGATGATCTGCATCGACATCATGCGACTCTGGTGTCGATAGCGCTCTCGGATAAGCTTCACCTTATCCAGCACTGCTGTACCAAATCTGGTCCCATTTGCACCTCGCCCACATCGAACCAACCTATAGGCGATCTGCACTTCCTCCCATACAAGGCCTCATAAGGCGCCATCGAATCGGAGTGGTAGCTATTATTATCACGAACTCAACTAGAGGCAAATGATCCTCCCAACTACTGAAGTCAATAACACGGGCTCGCGACATATCCTCGAGAGTGCGGATAGTGCGCTCTGCTGTCCGTGCATGCGTGGATGAAATGCGATTACTCGAGCTCACTGCGTCCCTAAACCCCTGCGGAAGGACCTCCAGTTAGCGTGGCGGGCTCCTATGCGATATGATCAGTAGGGACTCATGCGATCGGCGATCTCTCGGATGTAAAGTGCGGCATAATCCTCGGTAGAAAAGTCGTCTGACGGGAAGAAAGTGGGCTGATTTCGTCGACTGTCGGCGATAACCCATATAGAATCATGTCTCCTGCGAGTGCGAGGTAATCACGTGATGAAGTCCATGTTGATTACCTCCGGCTTCGGTCGGGATCTCGATCGCTGTAACAAACCACGGGCCTGCGGTGCTCTACCTTCACTGCGACAACACGGGCGCGAGCTACGAACTCTGCAGCGTCTCTCTTGAGCCATCCCACCAATACGGATCTAAGGTCGTGGTACATCTTGGTCGACCGGATGGATGAAATGCTTGCGCTGTGTGCTTCCCCGAGAACTGCTTTGCGAAGTCAGGAAACATCTGGAACACACGATGCGCCTCAAACCTTAGCACTCCATCGGTGCTACCTCAAAGGACCGCGCCCTCACGAAGAGGCGTATCACGATATCGAATCAAAGTGGATCCTCGAGCTGTTGCCTCTTCACCTCCTCGGCGATGGAAGACTCGGCAACCTCGCGAACTCTAACCATTGCTATCGAGAATCAATCAAGCGGACACGAGGCTCGCTAAGCGATGCAAATCACGAACCATGTCCTCCTCTCTAGCGCACATCGATAGGCTCCCGTCGACCTACGACTAAGAGCATACGCCACAACATTGGCCTTCCGGGTGGTGCGGGATATCAACATCGTAATCCTTAAGCAACTCTAACCACCGTCTGCCGTAAGTTCGACTCCTGCGGTGAAGATATCTTTGGAGGCTCTTGTGGTGCGTATAAATATCCACGTGAACCCGTACAAATAGTGCCTCAGGATCTTGGCGTGAATCACGGTGCGACTCCAAATCATGGGTGGGGTAGTTCCTGCGTGTTTCTTGGTGTCGGGATCATATGCTATAACCTGCCATGCTGCGTCAACACACATCGACCGATGCACGGCGTCACGATACCGCGACATAACCATCCGGACCTGCGGAAGTAAGAAGCGAGGCGGTCGTCGGTCTCTCTTCGAATGGAAACCACGCTCCACAAGCATCGGTCCCACTGAAACTTGGCGCTTACGAGTCGGCCTAGTCAATGGTGCGAAGATAGAAGCAAACTTCTCCACGAACGCCGATAATATCTGCAAGGCCCGAGCTGCGAACCTGCAGCCGGAGTAGTAGGTCTAGGCCAAGTCATTGCCTCGATCTTGGCGTATCCACTCGAATACCATCGGCCCGACAATATGCCCAAGAAACGCCATGAAGTCAACCAAAACTCACATTTGGAAAACTTGGCGACAAGCTGCTAGTCTGGAGAAGCGTCGGCCACGATCCTCAAATGCTCGCGTGCTCTGCTCTGGCGAGAATAAACCAAGATATCATCGATGAACACTATCACAAGCGTGTCCAAAAATGGTTTGAACACTCGGTTCATCAAATCCATGAATCTGGCGGAGCATTGGTCAACCAAAGACATGACCACGAACTCATAATGCGAATGCCGGGTCGGAATGCGATCTAGGGACATCCGCCTCTCGACACGAACGATGATAGCGAGCGGATCAATCTTGGAGAAACATCTCGCACCACGCAGTGGTCGAACAAATCATCAATCACAGGAAGGGTATCTGTTCTTAATGGTCACCTTGTTGGTGCGTAATCAACACGTGCGCGGCGTCGTCCTCTTCTTTACGAACAATCACGGCGCTCCCGGGGAGAAACACTAGGCACGATGAAGCCGCTTCTCCGGCAAATCTCTAAGTTGATCCTTGACTCTCTCTCAACTCGGCGGTGCCATTACGTATGGCGGAATGGAAATAGGCCGAGTGTGCAGCACTATGTCAATACAAAACTCAATCTCCTCTCGGGAGGATACGGAGGTCATGCGGAAATCGTGCGGGAACTCGTGACTCTTTGGGCCGGTGAAAATCTGGTACGCGCCTCTGATTATCAAACACGAGCGAGATGGTAGATATACCGCCTGCACCGTCTTCCTAGCCTTGAGGTAGGAAATAAACCTACCACCAGCGTCTGGTGCTCCTCCGCTCAACAATGGCTCTTCGGAAGCTGGAACGTACTACTCTCTGCGGTCTACATTGGCGTAGCAAGAAGCTAGCCAATCCGTCCCATAATCACGTCGAAGTCAATCATCTCCACTCTATCAAGTCGGCTGGGTCCGACGGCGTAAATAGTCACGGACAAGCTCATATACGCCGAGCTACATTGAATCACCAGCTGGCGTAGCTACCTCGAAAGGGTCTATGGATTCAGGCTCTATCCTATCCTACTAGCAAGGGAGATATATGGGGAGTAGAACCGGATCTATCAAAGCATACACATCAAACCCAGCGATAAGGTACGTGGCGACATCGGTGAGGCCTCACGATCTGTCGGTGGACAAAGCATAAATGCGGTTCGAGGACGCTAACTGGGACGAGCCACGACCTGCGCGACCTGTGACCCGTGAGTACCACGCCTCGGGGCGATGGCGTAGGAGATGATGAGCGGCAAGAACGAAGGTGAGCCCTACCACAGTGCCCCGGTCGGACGATCCTCGCAAAGTGACCTGCGCTGGCCAAGCGTAACAAGCTCAAAAGTAGTACCACACTTCCCGTAATGGGATCTACCGCATCGGCCCGCGGGGTGGTCCGTCGGCGATACCTCTGCTACTACGGGCGTCCGAAGCCACAGGGCCGCAGTGCGCCTCGAAAACTCGGTGTCTTGAGGGCGGTGCGAGTGCTCTGGTGGCGTGGTGCGAATCTAGGCTGCTGCGAGGCCGCCCCCACGATAACCACAGAAGACCCTCCGTCACGGCCTTACCTGCTTTGTCCCTCGTCGACCTCTGCGCTCGCCGCGTCAGGCGTGAGCTGCGTGCGGGTAATGTCCATACCGGTGGAAAACACGCACGTGACTTCGGCCATATAGTCGTCTAGCCGGTGACATAGCGGTGCACCCTATCCTCCATCTGCTACAATCTTTGGGACATATCGAGCGATGAATCAAACTCGACATTGTACTCCGACGGTCGTCCTCTGCGCCTCGATAGTAAAAATCTATCGGCCGCGCCCTCGCCGTCTGTGGAGGCAAGAAGTGAGTGAGAAAGCCTCGAGAACTCATCCCAGTAGGCGCGTGCTCTCCGGGATAACTCCGTGAATCAAACCAATCATTGCGGTATCACGCGCCGATGCGAACCGAAAGGTCACGGACTCGTATGCGAGGCCTTGATCACCCTCGTGATCCTCTGGTGAGGATGAACTCTGCGGATCATCCTCCGGCCTCGACCAGTAAAACTGCGGGCTACAACTCGAAATCTCGTAGCCTCAACTATACGCCTCGGGTGTACCACGGGTGCGGCCGTGGAGGCTGAGGCTGAGGCGCGCGTCGATCTCTCTCCGTGTCGGGCCACAACTTTGCCAATAGGCGGGCCGTCTCCTTGTACCCTAACTCCTCCGCCCGGTGTGGGACGGGAGGTGTGGGTCTTGTGTGTCTTTGGTGGCGGCGTCATAGAACTCGCCGTCTACGGTATAGGCGGGCACGAGCCCTCGTGACTCTGGGTGTCTGCTAGCGACTCCGCCATTGCCTTGCCGCCACGGGCCGGGTTGCCTTACGTGGAGGCATAAGCGCATTACGGAAAGGAATACGTTAGAGGGTCGACTATAACACTGCTACAAGCACGATCTCGGAATGAGAAGAATGAAACCAATCCTAAATATCTTATAGCCTCACGATTATAGGTGTGGTGCACAACACAGATAATCAAGACTACTAGATACGATGCGTAGACACTTTCAGAGGATTAAGCGCTCGATACCACTTTTGTCACGACCCGTTCGGGGCGTGGTAGTGCTCTAGGGGCACCCAGTAGTCATACATCAGTGTCGGCGGAAATATAAAGCAAGACATGAAACAGTTTATAAAATAGGACCACGTTTAAGTGAAAACATCGCCTTTCGGCATATATATAAAAACATGGTTTAGCGATTTACATCCGATCTTGTACAACGGGACTACAGACCTCTGAAATATACAACTATGGCGGGACGGGGCCCCGCCATACCTGACGTATACAAAACTATCTCTGACAGGAGATCATACCCAAAGTAGAGCCTCGGAAAGGATGGAGCTCGACACCAACGTAGAGATCCTTGGAATGTGGATCTAGCACTGCTTGCCCGCCTGCGGCATGAGCGGCCAGAAGGAGTCGATTACAACGGTACTAAGTATGCAGCGTAAAGTACTTAAATGAAAACATATCATTTTTAAAAACCGGTTTACAAATATGTGTGAAACAACCAAGGAAGCGCACATAGTGCCACATCACAAACAAGAGCAACAATAGGTAGCGTAATAGGTCTTGTCTAGGTGCGAATGATCGAAAGCAGGCCACTCGCCCATACCATCATTCGCAAGCCTAATCTGAACTCGAGTCGCATAGGCCACTCGCGTGGGCCGCGTGAGGTATAACCCGCGTCGAGGGTAGCTACTCCTCGGCATCGTCTGGACTCGTTGTCGCGTATGGCCACATAGACGCGTGAGGCATAACCCGCATACTAACACGGAACTCGTAGTTCCGCGATAGACCCCGACCCGTGAGGTATTCTCGAATCATGGTCCCGGACCGCTGAGTCTACCCGCGTCGGAGGCGACAACCTCGGTATCATCTCAAGAGGTGAGTGATAGTACACTAACATAACGACTTATCTTTAAACAACATAAGCACAACAAGGATACTCTCTTATACAAGCGTTACAAGATACTAACACACGTAGCATCATATCATGTCTACTTATCAAACCATCTTATTATTCTTTTTCACAATTCAACATAAGTGCATTATACACACATAGTCAAACTTGTTTCTTTTATCAATCTTAAGTGGTTATACTCAACTTCCCATAAAGTTAGTATAACTCTTAGCTTCATTTAAAACCAGTTAGTTCTCTTACATTAAAAATGACTCGATATTCTTAGGAAATGTTTTGATTTTTATTATTGGGCTTAAGCGTGAGGCATTCTTAGTAAGTGTTATTCGGGCTTAAGCGTGAGGCATTGCCGTAAGTATTATTCAGCTTAAGTCAAAGACATTGCGTAGTTATATTAAGTTAACACGTATGCGTCACCGTACTATATATATTGTAAAATATCATGCTTTAGGAAGAATCACATACCTTCTGTGAAAACCACCGAGTTGAATATGTCGTGAGAAGAAACCGCCCTATAATAGTCACAGATATCTATCAAAGACTACTCTGAAGGTCATTCTAAGCAGAGGGTTCACAATTCTACGGAAAGTCGGGCAGACTTCCCTACGGTGAGCTATATAAGTCTCTTTGTAAACAGTCCTATGTAAATCTGATTTGATTATTCTTCTTTTAAACCCTTCTACGTGGTAGCAGTTCAATTCTATTCGCAATATTCTTCTAAGTATTTAATACTTATTCTATTACTACTACAGATGCATTTTCTAATTCAAAGAGGGTTAGGATTAGTTACCTCGGTAAGCCCAATAATATCCTAGAAAAGTCGCTGAGCAGGTTTTGCTCACAAGTTGTATGCTCGAGAAACCTTAGAAGTTCTTCACAACTTCTACTAAGTACTAAGGTATTTGGGCTAGGGTATTTTGGGCATTATAACAATACTAGAAGACAACTTTTCTACCAAGGGAGGGGGGTAGATTTTTGGCTAGGCTAGGGGGGGCCTCGGCCCAACTACTAGGCTAGAGGGGGGGTATTCGGCCAAGGGCCTTCACAAGGGGAGGGGGGAGGTGTTGGACGAAAAGGGCTACAAAGGGAGAGGAGAGGATTTTCAAGACTTGGAAAGCTTTGTGGATGAAGAACTCTTCATCTTAAGGGGGGTATTTATAGGTCAAGAAGTGGCCAACCAATGGCCAAGATTTAGACAAGTGCAAGGCAAGTGTAGGGTGAGGATTAACTATACACAAATATCCTACCAACTCGACTTGTGCACAAGGCACAAAAGCGTGCTCCTATTGTTCAAATCGTCCAAATGGGCGATTTCAAGTCCATCAATTGGAGGGTGACAAGTGTCGCCCTCGTTAATCAAAATGTTTCGTCTCTCGGAAAAATCCACAAAAATTAGAAATGGCATGGCGGAATTTACCCTACGAAAGGCGTGGAAGCGTTTAGTGGAAAACTATTCGTTGTGTGAGTTGTGCCCAAAAATCGTCCAGCCTAAACTTTAAGGCTAAACTTTTGTGCGTATTCACTTACGTACATACTGGAAATACGGGTATAACAAAGCGGCCCTTTAAGGAGGCGCCTATACTACCCGACCAACTGGGACGCGATCAAGTCACGTAGTGCGCGTAAGGTATCTTGCGGCCCATTCTGGTCGATAATGTCATATAGTGCGCGTAAAGGTATACTACGGCCCATTCTGGGTCGATAATGTCATATAGTGCGCGTAAGGTATCTTGCCGGCCCGTTCTGGGTCGATAATGTCATATAGTGCGCGTAAGGTATCTTGCGGCCCGTTCACGGGTCGATAATGTCATATAGTGCGCGTAAGGTATCCGCGGCCCATCTGAGTCGATAATGTCATATAGTGCGCGTAAGGTATCTTTGCGGCCCGTTCTGGTCGATAATTTCATATAGTGCGCGTAAGGTATCTTGCGGCCCGTTCTGGGTCGATAATGTCATATAGTGCGCGTAAAGGTATCTTGCCGGCCCGTCTCGAGTCGATAATGTCATATAGTGCGCGTAAAGGTATACTTCGTAGCGTCTGCGGGTCGATAATGTCGTATAAAACCGAGAATTTAACCCAACGTACTACGCCTCTACTCCTTTGGAAATACTCTTTTCAAATAAAACTTCCGGATACTAACAACCGTAGTATCAAGTCATCTCTACCTTCGGACAAGTCACAATACCTTTTTAGAAATACAATTCTGCTTCTAAATCAAGTGACTTCTTTCTTAAAAGCCTTAAGCAATTTGTGCCTTTAAACCAATTTGCCCTTCTTTATTTCAAATCATTTCTTGTTTATGTTACTGAAGAAAACCATTCTCTTAACCTCCCATAAAGTTATTATAACCAACTTCCCATAAAGCCGTTATACTAACTTTATGCCTTAAACTAATTCATTCTTTTTATAACCAAGAGACTTCTACTTTTTGAAACCAAGTATTATATACTTTCAAATCAATCCTCTTAACTTTCAAAAAAATATAGTTAGTCTCTTAACCTTTAGAACTCAAGTGACTCCTTTTATTATAAAACCTTAGGCAATTGATGCCTTAAAATCAAGTTGCCTTTTCACTAAAAATCAAGTCATTTTCTTCCCATAAAGCAATTACAACCAACTCCCCATAAAGTCGTTATATTCACTTTATGCCTTAGCCAAAATACCATTTCCTATCCAAGGGACTTATACGTTTAAAACGGAACAAGTATCACATACTTTAAAAATCTTCAAGTCCCTTAACTTAATAAAACTTAAGACATCCTTTATTCTTTCAAAGAAGTGAGTAAATCTCCTAACTCACCCGACTTGTCTATTCATAAAACTAGTAAAGGATATCAAGGTGTTGTACGTCTACCGTACTACATACGTGCAACTAGTCATGCTCAAAAGATAGGAAAAGTTCTATATAGAGTAAATCACACCACTACCTCTTAACTTCTAAGAGTAGAAGGAAACATGAAATGATACCACAGGTATATTCCATACATAGAATCATGCCAAAGGAAGGAAGAGGTTCACATACCTCGCGATGATTGTCGACAAGTAGCAAAATGCTCCAAAGTACTTCAACCTTGAGCTATTCCATTCTTCAAGTAGGATACGCTATACTTAGTACTTGACTATAATGGCCACAATCGTCCATTAACCTCTTACTTCAGCGTAGAATATTCTTAAGTGCTAAGTCACTAAATTCTACGGAAAATCGGGAAAGACTTCCTTTGTTTCTACTTACTTTGCCACCTTTTTCAAGGTCGAATACAATAACCAAACACGCCACATTTAAGGCCCAAACAATGCAATCAACAATAGGGGATTACACGCCTATTAGACGTGTAAAATTCCGCCACACAACCGATATCAAAATTAATACAACTATATGTCCAAATCGGCCACTATGAGTACCATAACACCAATTCTTATCCAATTTCCATTTCAATCCAAGTTGTTAGTATAACATGATATCAAGTCGCATTTGATTATAACTACTATAATCTTCAAGTAGGCAACATGCGACGATTCTAGTAAACGACCAAATTGTAATCCAACTTCACATGGCTTACATTACATTTCGGATTTAAGGCTACAAGAAATCCATAATACTTATAAACTCCAACATATCAACTTCATGCTAGCAACATGTAAAGCTAACAACAACAATATATATATATAATCTTGTAACACTAATAAGAGACAAGATTATACCTCAACGAATCTCAATCCAACTCCAAATCCGAAGTCGCTCCTTAGCAACTTAGAGACTCTCCAAGACACTTCAATCCGCTACTTGAGACCCTTAGAACCACACCAACAACTTTCCTTCAAACTTTCAATCCAAAACCTAGAAAGCCACTAGGTTTTCACTTTGCGACTAACCCGAAAACTATCTTTTTCCGAGATTTTTCTATTGAGATATGCTTACTATACACTCAAGAACCTTGGTTTAAAGTGGGAAGATTATTGGACAACAAACAAATTTTTTTCCTTTTGAAAATGAGAGAACCCGAGAGCTACCACTATGTGTTCTTGATTTTCTTGAAATATTTTCTAAGTATGGAACTTAGTCTTGCTACTAGTAGTGTTATAAAGCACAAAGGAGGGTCAAGATGCAAACATTTGGGTGGCTAGGATAAGCTCTAATTAAATATCAAGACTTGTGGGACCTTTGACTTAGTCAAATTTGTCAAGCTCTCTACATTGCAAGACTTGTCATCTAAGACTATGGTCAATGACCATCTTGGCCATGCCTAAAATCGTCCAAGGCAATTCTAAGGGGGGGTGACACGTGTCGCCTCCCATTAAATCCAATAATTCGTTTTCCGACAATTCCATAATTCCGATAAATTTTTACAAGTCTCAAATCTTGACACTAATGAGTTCTTACGTACGTTCTTAAAACATGTCCTGTAAATACGGGGTGTAACATTTCCCTTCGCAAGTTTTGTAAAACGTTTCGTCGGAAAATGATTCTTTTCGTGGCTTGTGCACAAATTTCGTCCTATGCCTAACATTAAGGCTAGAACTTTTGTACGTACGTCCTCACGTACATACTCAGGAAAATACGGGGTATAACATTCTACCCTCCTTAGAAACATTCGTCCTGAATGTTCCTTCCCAAGACACACAACGATAAGGTTCCTCATAACTTAAACAGTTTGCAAATGCCTCACATGGCCACAATACAACACTTAAGCAAATGTATCAATGAAAACTTTACAAGTAGGAAAGTGAGTTACCTGGAGGTGTGGGGAATAGGTGAGGATACTTCTGCCTCATGTCCTCCTCAGTTTCCCACGTCATCTTCTCCCTGAGCTCGTTCCGCCACAAGACTTTGTGGAAGCCACGTCCTTGGTCGCAGACGCCTAACACGACGATCGATTATCGCTATGGAATCTCCTCATACGATAACCCCTCGGTCACTGGACATCGTCAATCGGGTGCACCAGATGGATCGATACATCTCCTCGATAGAAACATGAAAAACCGGATACACTGCCTCAAGATCGGACGGCAGATACAACTCATAGGCAACCTTGCCTACCCTGCGGACAATCTTATACGGCCCAATGTACCTTGGGCTGAGTTTCCCTTTCTTCCCGAATCTCATCACACCGCTTCATGGGTGACACTTGAGAAAACCCAATCATCAACCTCGAACTCTAGATGCCGACGACGATGATCTGCATACGACTTGCATCGACTCAGCTGTCGATGTAGCCTCTGGATAAGCTTTACCTTATCCATCGCACTGTGAACCAGTGCGGTCCCACTAATCGCACCTCGCCTACATCAAACCGACTATCGCGATCTGCACTTCCTCCCATACAAGGCCTCATAAGGCGCCATCGAATACCGGAGTGGTAGCTATTATTATACGCAAACTCAACTAGAGGCAAATGATCCTCCCGATTACCTCGAAGTCAATAACACAGCTCGCGACATATCCTCGAAGTGCGGATAGTGTGATCTGCTGTCCGTCCGTGAGGATGGAATGCGTGCTCGAGCTCACTGCGTCCTAAACCTTACGGAAAGACCTCCAGTTAGCGTAAATGGGCTCGCCGAGCGGATATGATAGAAATGGGGACTCCATGCGATCTCACGATCTCTCGGATATAAAGTGCGGCATAATCCTCCGCGAAAAAGTCGTCCCGACCGAAGAAAGTGGGCTGATTTACCACCGCTGTCGACGATAACGGATAGAATCACGCTTCCGAGTGCGAGGTAATCCTGTGATAAAGTCCATGTTGATCACCTCCCACTTCCAGGTCGGGATCTCTATCATCTGCAATAAACCAGCAGGCCTCTGGTGCTCTGCCTTCACCTGCTGACAACACGGCATCGAGCTACAAACTGCGGCGTCCTCTTGAAGCCGTCCACCAATACAAAGATCTGAGGTCGTGGTACATCTTGGTCGACCCCGGATGGATAGAGTAACATGCGCTGTGTGCTTCCCCTAGAACCTGCTGCCGAAGTCCTGCAATATCTGGAACACACAACCTACCCTCAAACCTTAGCACCCCATCAGGTGCTACATCAAAAGGACTCTTCCTCTCACGAAGAGCCGTATCACGGTACCGTGTCAAAACCGGATCCTCAAACTGTTGCCTCTTCACCTCCTCGACGATGGAAGACTCGGCAACCTCTCGAACTCGAACCCCACTGCTATCGGAATCAATCAATCGGACTCCAAGGCTCGCTAGCTGATGCAACTCGCGGACCATGCTCCTCCTCTGTGCATCCGATAGACTCCCATCGACCTACGACTAAGGGCATACGCCACAACATTGGCCTTCCCGGGTGGTACGGGATGTCGACATCGTAATCCTTGGCGACTCTAACCACCGTCTCGCCGTAAGTTCAGCTCCTCTGGTGAAGATATCGGAGGCTCTTGTGGTGTATAAATATCCATGAACCCCATACAAATAGTGCCTCGGATCTTGGCGTGAATCACGGCCAACTCCAAATCATGGGTGGGGTAGTTCCTCTCATGCTTCTTAAGTCGGGATCGTGACGCTATAACCTTACCAGTGCATCAACACACCCGAGCCCGACGCCGACGATCACAATACACTACATACCCGTCTGGACCTACGGAAGAGTAAACGAGGCGGTCGTCGATCTCCTTCCAGAATCGAAACCACGCTCACAAGCATCAGTCCACTGAAACTTAGCTGCCTTCTGATTCAGCCTAGTCAATGGTGCGGAGATAGAAGCAAAATTATCCACGAACCGATAATAACTGCGAGGCCCGAAAGTGCGCACCTGCTGCCGGAGTAGTAGGTCTAGGCCAACTCTGATGTCTCGATCTTGGCGTATCCACCCGAATACCATCGGCCCGACAATATGCCCAAGAAAAGCCACGCCAACCAAAACTCACATTTGGAAAACTTGGCGTATAACTGCTGGTCCTGGAGAACTCTCAGCACAGTCCTCAAATGCTCCGCATGCTCCTGCTCTGAGCGAGAATAAACCAAGATGTCATCAATGAACACTATCACAAACGTGTCCAAAAATGGCTTGAACACTCGGTTAATCAAATCCATAAATACCGCCGAAGCATTGGTCAACCCGAAAGACATAACCCTGAACTCATAGTGCACATGCGGGTCGGAATGCGATCTAGGGACATCCGCCTCTCGACTCGCACTGATGATAGCCGATCGCAGATCAATCTTGGAAAACATCTCGCGCACGCAACGGTCGAACAAATCATCAATCACAGGAAGGGTATCATTCTTAATGGTCACCTTGTTCAGCTGCCTGTAATCAACACATGCGCAGCGTCCCGTCCTTCTTCTTCACGAACAATACCGGCGCTCCCCAGGGAGAAACACTAGGCCTTATGAAGCCTTTCTCCAGCAAATCTCTCAGCTGGTCCTTCAACTCTCTCAACTCGGCAGGTGCCATTCTGTATGGCGGAATGGAAATAGGCCGAGTGTCTGGCAGCACATCGATACAAAACTCTATCTCCCTCTCAGGAGGGATACCCGGGAGGTCATCTGGAAACACATCTGGGAACTCTCGACCACGAGGCCCGAAAATCTGGTACCGCAGCCTCAGTATCGAACACCCGAATGAGATGGTAGATATACCCCTTCTAGACCATCTTCCTAGCTTTGAGGTAGGAAATAAACCTACCCCTCGGCGATACAGTGTTCCCCTCCCACTCGACAACCGGCTCCTCAAGAAACTGGAACCGTACTACTCTCTCCCTACAGTCTACATTGGTGTCACGACCCGAACCCGGGCCCGTGACTGGTGCCTTACCCCGGGCACCCTAGTGAGACAACATCAGAGTAATCAGCGGAACATAACACAACAACATGAAACAACAAGAAGCGTACAACATTTATCATTAGAAAACTTGCCTTTCGACATAAATAATAATAACATCTCTTTCAAAATGAACAGTTTAATCCTTTCTTTACAAACCCTGCCCACAACAGTACTACAGACCTCTAAGAAATGATACGACAACAATGGCGGGACAGGGCCCCGCCAAACCCCTAAATGTAAACACTTACTACGACAGGGGACTATACCACTGATAAGCCTCCGGAGAAACGGAGCTTCCCAACGCCAGCGTGACCACGAGCTAGGATCAACGGCGGTGTACCTCAACTGCGGCATGAACGCAGCTCGAAGGAGGTCGATACAAGTGCAGTATGTGGCGAAAATACATCACGTAAATGAAATCATAGCAGATCATATAAAGCGGGAGACATGTATGATAACCAAACTCTGATTTACAACAAAGCGATCATGTCAAGTCGGGGACTCACGCCCTCAGTCATCACTCAAGTATAACAATGGGTCTCGTGCCCACAACATCAATCATGCCCGTGGAATACCTTCCTCACCGCCGTGATCTATGATATAAAAGCACCAAGGAACACACATGAACACGTGTCCCACCTGTCATAATAAAGCATGCGGGGTAAGTCACGAAGGCATAGCCGATTACTAAAAACCCACGGTACCAACAAGGTCATGAATCGTATCATAAGATCTGTCTAGACCGTCACATGATCAAAGGCGGCCACTTGCCGCAGTATCAATATGCGCGTCTAACCTCGGAACTCCGCGCCTCCGCATAAGCCAATCTCATCGGCCGCATGAGGTATTCCCGCATCGAGGTAGCTACTCCCATCGTCACGGACTTCGCGATCGCGTAGCCCACATGGACCGCATGCCCATAAAGGACGCACACTAACACGGAACTCTCGTAGCTCGCGATAGGCCACAGGACTGCATGAGGTATTCTCGAATCATAGGTCCATCGACCGCTGAGTCTACCCGCGTCGGAGGCAACTTAACCGGGAATCATCTCAAGAGATGAGTGATGTAAAATACTAACACAACAGCTTATCGTTAAGCAACATAAGCACAACAAAGGAAACCCCTTTACACCACATCACAAGATACTAACACACGTAGCATCCTAACATGTTTACTTATCAATCAACAAGAAAGTATTACCAGGCTATCACAAACCAACACAATCAAGTTATACACACAAGGTACTTTCTACTATATGCCAACAAGTTCGGGGTTTTATCCCCAAAGTACTTCATACATTAACTCTTTAAAAGATACGTTACTTTCACAATGTCACACAATACTCGTAGTATAAAAATAGAGTGACTATCCTTTTAAAGTAAATCGATTACTTCTCTTTGTAAAATCAAGTAGCAACATTCTTTTCCAATGATCAAGTTTGCCTAATTTCCAATGTTCAAGTTTGCCTAATTTCCAATGTTCAAGTTTCTCATTTTAGAAAGGTTTCGTAGTTCATAGTCTTATTCATTTAAGAATATAATTCTCCTTTAAACTATCTGAGAAACATAAGTCTTATATGTGAGTAGGATATTCTTGTTTATAACAATCTTATTACAATGACCATGATCTAGGAAATATCATTTTGTCTCATCTTAGCTTCATGCGGATGGAAGTTTCTCTGGTTTTAATAATACTTAATTATTAAAAACATTTCCTCTTATGAGCATTTGCAGTGGTTTGTCGATACACATTCTGATTTCCAAAATCAGTAAAACATTCTTAAGACGTATACCTAACTTTCCATAAAGCTAGCATGACTCTTAAGTTTTCAAAACAAATCAAGTATTACTTCTTCTTTGAAATGATTCAAAATCTTTTGAAATACTTCAAGTTCTTTATTAACACATAACAAGCCAGTTATAGTTCAAATCAGTTACCTTTTTAAAGACCACAAGTATTTTCTTACCAACATAAAGCTGTTATAACCAACTTCTCATAAAGCCGTTATAACACTTTATGTTTTAAACCAATCAAATACGTTTAGCACGTATGCGTCACCGTACTACATAGTTCACACATATCATGCTAGAAGAGATAGGAAGAGGTTCACATACCTCGCGGCGAGTATCGACTAATAGCAAAACGCTCAGTACTTCCAACCGGCTACTCCTTAAGCCACGTAGATCGCACCACACGTAGTACTTCAACCTATAAGGCCACAAGGCGCTTATTAACATTTAGATCCTTCGGAGAACATTCTCTGAAAATTCGCAAACACCTCCCCATGCGGCGTAAATCTCTCCTCTATCGAGGCTACCAAGCCAACCGGGGGTTATCGTCTACCCTAACGGTACAATTCTACTCCACGGTACTACTACACAAGTCTCATATGTCTGACCTATGTAATTACTGATTCGGTATTCTTCTTTAAATTCGGGCTTAAGTCGCAAGACATTCTGCGTAAGTATTATTCAGCTTAAGTCAAAAGACATTGCGATAACTACGTTCGATTCTATATATAGTATACTTCAACTATATATTCTAACAATATGTAATTTCCAATTACAATAGAGGACAAGATAATTACCTCGATAAGCCCATAATTATCCTAGTTAAAGTCGATCTGGGCAATCGTTTAGCTCAACTCCGAGCGTTCAACCCGCTCTAAACCACCCTTAGAAGTTCTAACCAACTTCTACATACTACTCGACAAACCATGGAGATTTTCCTAGGGTTTCGGTTTGTGTTGTGAGTATAATAGTATTTACGGGCTTTTGTATAGGTATAACCTTAGAATACAACAAGGTATATGACTAAGGTAATTTGGGCATTATAACAATACTTTTGAGTATTTCTACCAAGAGGGGGTATTATACGAAAACAACTAGGCTGGGGTACCACGGCTAGCACCCAGGAGGGGGTGTATACCCTCGGCCTACCCCCAGGGGAACTCGACGAGGGAAGGGGAAGGCTTTTGGACGAGAACCACAAGAAGGGAGAGGGAGGATTTTAACACTTAGAAGATTTTGGATGAAGAAAGTCTTCAACATAGGGTGGTATTTATAGGCCAACCAATGGCCAACCAATGGCCAAGATCTTGCCAAGTGCAAGGCAAGTGTAGGGCGAGATCTTGCCAAGTGCCCTTAACCAACTAACACACAAATATCCTACCAACTAAAGCCATTCCAATCGGCCACAATAACGCCTCACATCCATCAATTGGAGGGTGACAAGTGTCGCCCTCCGTTGGTCCAAAATGTTTAGTCTCTCGGAAAAATCCGCAAAATTAAAAATGACATAGCGGAAATTCCCTACGAAAGCGTGAAAACGTTTCGAAAAACGACTCTAAGCGGTGTTGTGCACAATTAAATTTCGCCAAGCTACTTTCTCAAGTTCAAATTTTCTACGTGCGTCATACGTACATACTGCGAAATACGGTATAACATTCTCCCTCTAGAAACATTCGTCGAATGTTCCTTCTAAGTCTCAAAACAAATGCGCGGTATAGTCTTCACTACCATACTTACGAAACAATCACGCCCTGATAGCCCACGAAACAATCACGCAAAATACTTACATCCAAGTCCACGAGGAATC
Organism: Przewalskia tangutica; assembly: GCA_029844215.1. Taxonomy (NCBI): domain Eukaryota; kingdom Viridiplantae; phylum Streptophyta; class Magnoliopsida; order Solanales; family Solanaceae; genus Przewalskia; species Przewalskia tangutica. Next base: position 150,459 of record JAQGDG010000319.1, on the reverse strand, counting down.
ACCTCTAACATCACCACAAACACCTCTCTCCGGGGTCTAAAATATACTTCTTCCACACTTTTCCAAACAAAAGAAATGGTCACATCAATTCTCGCCATACATGCTCGCTTCTTCCCGATACCACTTTTGTCACTTTGCCGCGAGGTTCTAGTGTCACTCCGGCGACCCAACAAATGGTACCGGACTACATGCGATCCCTGAGGCTGTCGTACACTCGAACTCTTACCACATTTCTGATACTGCTTCAGCTTCCAAAACTCGGGGTTACTATCTCTAACGTGGTCATCATTAGCTGGGAACACTGATGGATCTCGATACTTTCCGATCATAACAATACGAAAGACCGGTCATACTGCCTCCTAAGTCGGACGGCAAAAGCTAACATATAGGCAACCTGGCCTATTCTTCACATGGGCTCAAAGGCCCAAAGTAACTCGGGCTAAGTTCCCTCTGTATTCCAAAACTCGTCACACCCACCCCGGGGTGGTACTTTCAAGAAGACCGGCCGTCAACTGAACTCTGGCGTCGTCGCCGATTATCCGCACGATTTCTCCGAGCCGCGTAACCTCTTCTAGACAAGCTTTACTCTATCCACGATCTGTGGAACAAGCTGAACCAACTATCTGAATCTTGCCAACGTCGAACCAAACAACCGGCAACTTACACTTCCGCCCCCTACAAGGCGTCACAAGGCGATATCCGAACACTGAAATGGTATCTATAAAACACTTCCCCAATAGGAGATAACAATTCGCAACTATCCTCGAAATCAAACATCGGCCAGGGCGAATGTGATCGAGACCGCTGAGTTCCTAACCTGCTGGTAAAACTTACGAAACAAAAGCGATCGTGCCACTGGCTCCATCATGCGTCATAAGGTGAAGGTAGGCACCTCGTGCAGCCTACAACCTTCGGATAACTCAACACACCGAGTAAGCGGTCGACCGAAGAACACGATGGGCTGCCCCCATCGGCCCGACCACTGGTCGAACGCATCCACGAACTCGTTCGCTGGTTAACTAAACTCGGGCCTAACACCCTCGTAACCCCAACCCAAAGCGGGACCACCACAACTGACCCCACCACCAAACCGGTCGCGGGTTGACCCGCAACGTGGCCTCAACCGACCCGGCAACGCCGCATACTAGCTCCCGATTCTAACAATCTCACAAATCATGTTTCGAAAACCTAGCGGTCTTCTTAGCTCAACTACCCCCTTTCCTTCCACACTACTAGGGACCTATCCCAAACATAACTCACGTGCACTATGCACTTCCGATAAGGGTCAAACATAACACTACACCTTTTCTCGAGATGGCCTCACCTCTAAGGTCTCTACGTAAAAAGCTCTAAGGCTCACACCTTCTCTATCCCCCAAAATCTTACTCGGTTAAACAACCATGATCTAATCACGACTAACACACTGTTATCAGAACATAGCACTTAAGGTATACTCACCTTATCACACATACTGATCTCTAGAGGGTTAAAGATATATCTATATCTACTGCTTCACTCCCCTTAGTCGTTCAAATCAAACCTGCCCCGTAGGGCGCATAGCTAGGGAAGATGACGAACTACCCACCGATCCTGAAGGCTAAGTCCTCCTACAAGGACACTCTATCGACATCAGACCCTGACGGTCGTAGGTACAACAAGTACCAACTAAAAGACGACATTCCCCGGGATGACGTCATCTGTAATGAACGGAAGCCACGGAGTTACGACCAACTCTGCGTACTCGAACATCTTGATATCCGTGGAAGACCACTCTGTACTGGCGGAGGTGCATATCAAATCTGCTGGTGAGGCGACTTGCCTCGAAAGTTACCAAAGGACCTTCTTTGCTCTGGCCTCTCTGCGTCGCCGTTAACCCGTCGATCTCTACGTTTCTCGGCCTGCTACGCATAAGCCCGTACACAGGCCATGCTCAAGCTCAACTGAAGAATTACTCTTGCACAACTCTTTTTTAGATAGTCCTCAAGACTCGCGGTACATCGGTATACTCTCTGGCAGCCAAATCTATAGCTAGTAACGGTCGCCTCTTTGCAATCTAAATTCTCTGTTCGGTCGTGGGCGAAGGTTCAAATGCCATGGCGCAGATGGAGCGCCGCCGCACTAAACTCTGCTGGGGCTAGTGGCGTCGCAAAACTCCCGAATGAAGCACCGTCGGTGATGATTGGGCTGTGCCACGTAACCCTCTGTACTCTACTCGCGGCTCCGCCGTGCCTTGCCCTCACGGGCGGGTTGCCTACGCGAGGCATAGCGGTAAGGAAAGAAATCGTTAGAGGTCCAACTTACAACACGGCTCTAAGGCACGATCTCGAGTGAGAAGAATAGAAACCAATCCTAAAATATCCTATAGCCTCACGATTATTGGTGTGGTGCACAACACCGATAATCAAGACTTCTTGGATACGATGCGTAGACACTTTCAGAGATTAAGCGCTCACGATACCACTTTTGTCACGACCGAACGGGCCCGTGGTCGTGCCTTACCGGGCACCTAGTGAGACAACATCAGTGTCGTGGAACATAACACAACAACATGAAACAACGAAGCGTCAACGATTATCATTAGAAAACTTGCCTTTCACATAAATAATAATAACATCTCTTTCAAAATGAGCAGTTTAATCCTTTCTTTACAAACCACGCTTGATTACTCTGGACCTCTAAGAAATGATACGACAACAATGGCGGGACGGGGCCCGCCAAACCACAAATGTAAACACTTACTACGGGGACTATACCTGATAAGCCTCGGAGAAAGCGGAGCTTCCCAACGGCTGTGACCACGAGATCTAGGATCAACGGCGGTGTACCTCAACTGCGGCATGAACGCAGCCGGGCGAGGTCGGATCTGCCAGTGCAGTATGTGGCGAAAATACATCACGTAAATGAAATCATAGATCATATAAAGCGGGAGACATGTATGATAACCAAACTACGATTTACAACAAGCGATCATGTCAAGTCGGGGACTCACGCCCTCAGTCATCACTCAAGTATAACAATGGGTCTCGGGCCCACAACATCAATCATGCGTGGAATACCTTCCATCGCCTGCCGTGATCATGATATAAAAGCACGAGAACACATGAACACGAGGTCCCACGTGTCATAATAAAGCGTGCGGGGTAAGTGCGAAGGCATAGCCGACTACTAAAAACCCACGGTACCAACAAGGTCATGAAGCGTATCATAAGATCTGTCTAGGCCGTCACATGATCAAAGGCGGCCACTTGCCGCGATATCAATGTCGCGTCTAACCACGGAACTCCGCGACTCGCGTAGGCCAATCTCATCGGCTGCATGAGGTATTCCCGCATCGGTAGCTACTCCGGCATCGTCACGGACGCGATCGCATGGCCCATGGACGCATGCCCATAAAGGACGCGCTAACACGGAACTCTCGTAGCTCGCGTAGGCCCACAGGACTGCGTGAGGTATTCTCGAATCATAGGTCCATCGACCGCTGAGTCTACCCGCGTCGGAGGCAGCTTAACCCGGAATCATCTCGAGATGAGTGATGTAAAATACTAACACAACGACTTATCGTTAAGCAACATAAGCACAACAAAGGAAACCCCTTTACACAACATCACAAGATACTAACACACGTAGCATCATAACATGTTTACTTATCAATCAACAAGAAAGTATTACCAGGCTATCACAAACCAACACAATCAAGTTATACACACAAGGTACTTTCTACTATATGCCAACAAGTTCGGGGTTTTATCCCCAAGTACTTCATACATTAACTCTTTAAAAGATACGCTACTTTCACAATGTCACACAATACGTAGTATAAAAATAGAGTGACTATCCTTTTAAAGTAAATCGATTACTTCTCTTTGTAAAATCAAGTAGCAACATTCTTTTCCAATGATCAAGTTTGCCTAATTTCCAATGTTCAAGTTTGCCTAATTTCCAATGTTCAGTTTCTCATTTTAGAAAGGTTTAGTAGTTCATAGTCTTATTCATTTAAGAATATAATTCTCCTTTAAACTATCGAGAAACATAAGTCTTATATGTGAGTAGGATATTCTTGTTTATAACAATCTTATTACTGACCATGATCTAGGAAATATCATTTTGTCTCATCTTAGCTACATGCAGATGGAAGTTTCTCTTTGGTTTTAATAATACTTAATTATTAAAACATTTCCTCTTATGAGCTGCGATGGTTTGTCGATACACATTCTGATTTCCAAAATCAGTAAAACATTCTTAAGACGTTATACCTAACTTTCCATAAAGCTAGCATGACTCTTAAGTTTTCAAAACAACTCAAGTATTACTTCTTCTTTCGAAATGATTCAAAAATCTTTTGAAATACTTCAAGTTCTTTATTAACACATAACAAGCGATTATAGTTCAAATCGATTACCTTTTAAAGACAGTATTTTCTTACCAACATAAAGTCATTATAACCAACTTCCCATAAAGCGTTATAACACTTTATGTTTAAACCAATCAAATACGTTTAGCATTATGCGTCTACCGTACTACATAGTTCACACATATCATGCTAGAAGAGATAGGAAGAGGTTCACATACCTCGCGAGTATCGACTAATAGCAAACGCTCAAGTACTTCCAACCGTCTACTTAAGCCACGTAGATCGCACCACACGTATTACTTGACCTATAAGGCCACAAGGCGCTTATTAACATTTATATCCTTCGGAGAACATTACTGAAAATTGTGGCACCTCACATGGCGGCGTAAATCTCCTCCTCTATCGAGGCCGCTACCAAGCCAACGGGGGTTATCGTCTACCCTAACGGTACAATTCTACTCGCGGTACTCTTACACAAGTCTCTTGTGTCTGACCTATGTAATTACTGATTCGATTCTTCTTTAAATTCAGCTTAAGTCGCAAGACATTGCGTAAGTATTATTCAGGCTTAAGTCAAAAGACATTGCCGATAACTACGTTGATTATATATAGTATACTTCAACTATATATTCTAACAATATGTAATTTCCAATTACAATAGAGGACAAGATAATTACCTCGATAAGCCCATAATTATCCTAGTTAAAGTCGATCTGGGCAATCGTTTAGCTCCACTCAGCGCTCAACCGCTCTAAACCACCCTTAGAAGTTCTAACCAACTTCTACATACTACTCCAACAAACCATGGAGATTTTCCTAGGGTTTGGTTTTGTGTTGATGAGTATAATAGTATTTACGGGCTTTTTGTATAGGTATAACCTTAGAATACAACAAGGTATATGACTAAGGTAATTTGGGCATTATAACAATACTTTTGAGAGTATTTCTACCAAGAAGGGGTATTATACGAAAACAACTAGGCTAGGGGTACCCACGGCTAGCACCCAGGAGGGGGTGTATACCCTCCGACTACCACAGGGAACTCTCGGCGAGGGAAGGGAAGGCTTTTGGGCGAGAACCACAAGAAGGGAGAGGAGGGATTTTAACACTTAGAAGATTTTAGGATGAAGAAAGTCTTCAACATAGGGTGGTATTTATAGGCCAACCAATGGCCAACCAATGGCCAAGATCTTGCCAAGTGCAAGGCAAGTGTAGGGCCAAGATCTTGCCAAGTGCCCCTTAACCAACTAACACACAAATATCCTACCAACTAAAGCCATTCCAATCGGCCACAATAACGCCTCACATCCATCAATTGGAGGGTGACAAGTGTCGCCCTCCCGTTGGTCCAAAATGTTTCGACTCTCGAAAAAATCCGCAAAAATTAAAAATGACATAGCCGGAAATTCCCCTACGAAAGCTGTGAAAACGTTTCGTCGAAAAACGACTCTAACCGGGTGTTGTGCACAATTAAATTTCGGCCAAGCTACTTTCTCAAGTTCAAATTTTCTACGTACGTCCTTACGTACATACTCTGGAAATACGGGGTATAACAATTGGCGTAGCAAGAAACTAGCCAATCCATACCCATGATCACATCGAAATCAGTCATATCCAACTCTATCAAGTCGGCTAGGGTCTGACGATTGCATATGGTCACTGGACAAGCCCTATATACCCGCCGAGCTACCCAGATAAGCCACGGCGTAGCTACCTCAAAGGTCTATGGATACGAGTTCTATCCCATCCTACTAGCAATAAGGGGAGATATATAGGGCGAGTAGAACCGGATCTATCAAGGCATACACATCACAACGGCCGATAAGGTACTTGTGGCGTCGGCGGCGCCCTCACGGTTACTGCGGTGGACAAGGCATAAATGCGGTTCGAGGACCGCTGGCTGAGACCACGCGACCTGCGCGACCTGCGGCCTGAGTACCTGCCCTCGGGCGAGTAGCTGTAGGAGATGAAGAGGCGTGAAAGACCTGTGGTGACCACTACCCTCTGCGCCGCGAGTGGACGGGCTCATGAAGTGACCTTCTGGCGCCGCGTAACAAACTCTCGGAGCGTACCACAATTCCCGTAATGGGATCTACCATCGCGACGGCACTGTGGGGTGGTCCGTCGGTTATCACCTCTGCTACCACGGGCGTCAGAAGTCACGGGGCCGCAGTGTCTCGAAGGCGGTGCGAAGTGTTATGGTGGCTATGGTGCAAATCTAGGCTGCTGCGAGGTAAATCCCGCGAGAGCTACCAAAAGACCTGCGTCTGGCCTTAACCTGCTAAATGTCGGCCGTCGGCCTGCGCTCGCCGCGTCAGTCGTGAAACTGCATCACGGGTAATGTCCATGCTGGTGGAAATTTGTCATGACGACCGTTCGGGGCCCATGTTGGTGCCTTACCGGGCACCAGTAGTCATACATCAGAAATCGGCGGAATATAAAACATACGAGATATGGAACAACGGATAAGATAATAAGCAGGCAACCAAAGCGGTTGCCTTGCATATATCTGAAATTTGAGCGATTACATCCTTTACAACCACGCGCAGCGATTACTGGACCTCTAAGATTTATACAACAACTATGGCGGGGCCAGGGCCCATACCTGAATGTACAAGAACCTACAACTCAGGAAACATGCGAAAGATAAACCGTCGAAGAAGCGGGCTTCCAACACGCTCGACGTGATCCTATGGCGAGGATCCTGGCGATGTACCTCTACTGCGGCATGAATGCGGTCCGAAGGAGGTCGATCTGTGGTACCAAGTATGTGAAACGAAAAATCACGTAAATGAAATCATGATAGTCTATGTAAAACAGGAGACATGTATGATAACAAAACTACAGTTCATAACATAAAAGCAGTCACGTCAAGTCAGGGACTCACGCCTCAGTCATCTCTCACCCATGGAACTCCTTCTCGCTTGGCATTACGGATATAAACGTATTATCGTATAATGTCTCGGCTCGTCCGTGGGGATAGAGGTGGAATCGTGTGGTGTACATGTCCCGGCCCATCCCGTGGGACTTGGTAAAGAATCGGATGAAATACGTGTTCCCGGCCCATCTCATGAGACTCGGTGAAGAATTAGATGAAATACGTGTCCCGGCCCATCTCATGGGACTCGGTGAAGAATCAGATGAAATACGTGTCCCGGCCCATCTCATGGGACTCGGTGAAGAATTAGATGGAATACGTGTCGGCCATCTCGGGACTCGGTGAAGAATCGTTCATAACAAATCAGCCGGCCCTCCAGAGAACGCGGTGGTATAGAAATCTGATGCTTGCACAACAAGGCTATCACACGCAAACATAGGCAAGTTACACACAACTCGAGGTTATTTTATGCGAAAGTCGAGTTCGACCCCAGTATTACGTGACGTTAAATTCTTTTAAAAGATCCATCTCTTTTATAAAGGTCACCCGATACAGTAGTATTAAAATAGAGTGACTCATTTTTAGGTAAACCAAAACACTTTCCTTTTCAACATCAAGTAACAACATTCTTTTCCGTAAGTTCAAGTTTGCCTAATTTCAAGTACTTAAGTCTCTTATTTTAGAAAGGTTTCAGTAGTTCATAGTCTTAATCACTTAAGAATATAATTCTCTTTTAAACAATTTGAGAAACATATGCCTTATATGTGAGTAGGTTATTCTTGTTCATAATCAATCTTATTAAAGCGACCGTGATCTAGGAAATGTAATATCATTTTGTCTCATCTTAGCCATGCGGATGGAGGTTTCTCTTGATTTTAATAATACTTAATTAGTCAATACATTTCCCTTTATTAACGCTGCGATGGTTCGTTCGATACTTATTACGATTTAGAAATCGGTAAAACATGATTCCTTTTAAAAACCAAGTACTCATTACTCACGAATGAGGTTTCACTTTTAACAAAATTCATGTTAATTCAAAATAAGTCAAGTCTCTTATCTTTTAAGATCAAGTCTCTTAACTTCTAAAATCAATAAACCATTCTTTTTATCTCTCTTAAGTCGTTATACCTAACTTCCCATAAAGCTAGTATAACTCTTAGCTTTTAAAACTTTTAAAACCAGTGTTACTCTTCTTTCAAAGGTTTCTTAACTCTTTTGAAATACTTCAAGATTCTTATTATTAGGGCTTAAGTCAAAAGACATTGCGTAAAACTACGTTCGATTAACACACGTCGTCTACCGTACTATATATATATTCTTTTAAAATATCATGCTCAAGAGGATAGGAAGAATCACGTACCTCGACGATTATCGACTATTAGCAAATAGCTCCAAATTTGTAATCCTGCTAGCCTTTTCCACCCTTGAGTAGAATACGCTACTCGCGATTTCACCTATAATGGTCATACAAGTCTATCAATATATAGACTACCTTCGTAGAATAATTCTACGGAAAATTGGGCAACACTTCCTACCCGCCAAACTACAAGTCTCGTAAATACGATCCTATGTAATCTGATTCAACCTTCTTCTTTAACATTCTTACGATGTGATTCGGTTTAATTTTCTTACGTAATATCCTTCTATTACGGTTCAATTATATTCTATGTATCTTATATACATTTCTATACTACTACGATATGTAATTTCCAATTACTGATAGAAGTCAAAGTATTTACCTCGATAAGCCCAAAATTATCCAAGTTTAAATGTCGATCCCGAGCAAGGTTTAGCTCTATTCGCGCTCCAATTCGCTCAGAAAGCCACACCCGTATTTACGGGACATGTTTTAGGCGTGCGTAAGAACTCATTAGTGTCGAGATTTGAGACTTGTAAAAATTTATCGAATTATGGAATTGTCGGAAAGCAATTATTGTGGCGAATGGGAGAACCACGTCCCCTTAGAATTGCCTTGGGCGATTTTAGGCATGGCCAAGATGGTCATTGACCATAGTCTTAGATGACAAGTCTTGCAATGTAGAGAGCTTGACAAATTTGACTAAGTCAAAGGTCCCACAAGTCTTGATATTTAATTAGAGCTTATCATAGCCACCCAAATGTTTGCATCTTGACCCTCCTTTGTGCTTTATAACACTACTAGTAGCAAGACTAAGTTCCATACTTAGAAAATATTTCAAGAAAATCAAGAACACATAGTGGTAGCTCTCGGGTTCTCTCATTTTCAAAAGGAAAAAAAATTGTTTGTTTTCCAATAATCTTCCCACTTTAAACCAAGGTTCTTGAGTGTATAGTAAGCATATCTCAATAGAAAAATCTCGGAAAAAGATAGTTTTCGGGTTAGTCGCAAAGTGAAAACCTAGTGGCTTTCTAGGTTTTGGATTGAAAGTTTGAAGGAAAGTTGTTGGTGTGGTTCTAAGGGTCTCAAGTAGCGGATTGAAGTGTCTTGGAGAGTCTCTAAGTTGCTAAGGAGCGACTTCAGATTTGGAGTAGGATTGAGATTCGTTGAGGTATAATCTTGTCTCTTATTAGTGTTACAAGATTATATATATATATTGTTGTTGTTAGCTTTACATGTTGCTAGCATGAAGTTGATATGTTGGAGATTATAAGTATTATGGATTTCTTGTAGCCTTAAATCCGAAATGTAATGTAAGCCATGTGAAGTTGGATTACAATTTGGTCGTTTACTAGAATCGTCGCATGTTGCCTACTTGAAGATTATAGTAGTTATGATCAAATGCGAATTGATATCATGTTATACTAACAACTTGGATTGAAATGGAAATTGGATAAGAATTGGTGTTATGGTACTCATAGTGGCCGATTTGGACATATAGTTGTATTAATTTTGATATCGGTTGTGGGGCGGAATTTTACACGTCTAATAGGCGTGTAATCCCCTATTGTTGATTGCATTGTTTGGGCCTTAAATGTGGCATGTTTGGTTATTGTATTCGGCCTTGAAAAAGGTGGCAAAGTAAGTAGAAACAAAGGAAGTGCTGTCCGATTTTCCGTAGAATTTAGTGACTTAGCACTTAAGAATATTCTACATTTGAAGTAAGAGGTTAATGGACGTATTGTGGCCATTATAGGTTGAAGTACTAAGTATAGTGTATCCTACTTGAAGAATGGAATAGCTCAAGGTTGAAGTACTTTGGAGCATTTTGCTACTTGTCGACAATCGTCGCGAGGTATGTGAACCTCTTCCTTCCTTTGGCATGATTCTATGTATGGAATATACCTGTGGTATCATTTCATGTTTCCTTCTACTCTTAGAAGTTAAGAGGTAGTGGTGTGATTTACTCTATATAGAACTTTTCCTATCTTTTGAGCATGACTAGTTGCACGTATGTAGTACGGTAGACGTACAACACCTTGATATCCTTTACTAGTTTTATGAATAGCCAAGTCGGGTGAGTTAGGAGATTTACTCTCTTCTTTGAAAGAATAAAGGATGTCTTAAGTTTTATTAAGTTAAGGGACTTGAAGATTTTTAAAGTATGTGATACTTGTTCCGTTTTAAACGTATAAGTCCCTTGGATAGGATATGGTATTTTGGCTAAGGCATAAAGTGAATATAACGACTTTATGGGGAGTTGGTTGTAATTTCTTTATGGGAAGAAAATGACTTGATTTTTAGTGAAAAGGCAACTTGATTTTAAGGCATCAATTGCCTAAGGTTTTATAATAAAAGGAGTCACTTGAGTTCTAAAGGTTAAGAGACTAACTGTATTTTTTTGAAAGTTAAGAGGATTGATTTGAAAGTATATAATACTTGGTTTCAAAAAGTAGAAGTCTCTTGGTTATAAAAAGAATGAATTAGTTTAAGGCATAAAGTTAGTATAACGACTTTATGGGAAGTTGGTTATAATAACTTTATGGGAGGTTAAGAGAATGGTTTTCTTCAGTAACATAAACAAGAAATGATTTGAAATAAAGAAGGGCAAATTGGTTTAAAGGCACCAATTGCTTAAGGCTTTTAAGAAAGAAGTCACTTGATTTAGAAGCCGGTAATTGTATTTCTAAAAAAGGTATTGTGACTTGTCCTGAAAGGTAGATATGACTTGATACTACGGTTGTTAGTATCTGGGAAGTTTTATTTGAAAAAGAGTCTTTCCAAAGGAGTAGAGGTGCGTAGTACGTTGGGTTAAATTCCCGGGTTTTATACGACATTATCGACCCAGAGATGGGTCGGCAAGATACTCTGCAGGCAGACTATATGTCATTATCGACCCGAAGATGGGCGGGCGGTATACCTTACGCGAACTATATGACATTATCGACCGAGAATGGGCAGGCGTTATACCTTCACGCGCACTATATGACATTATCGACCGAGAATGGGCGGGCGGTATACCTACGGCGCACTATATGACATTATCGACCAGAGATGGGCCGCGTTATACCTACGAGGCGGACTATATGACATTATCGACCGAGAATGGGCGGGCGTATACCTTCGCGCACTATATGACATTATCGACCAGGAATGGGCGGGCGATACGCTTACAGGCGGACTATATGACATTATCGACCCATGAATGGGCGGGCGATACCTTTACGAGCGGACTATATGACATTATCGACCAGAATGGGCAGGCGTTATGCAACTATGTGACCTTGATCGCGTCCCAGATTGGGCCTGGTAGTATAGGCGCCCCTCCTTAAAGGGCCGGTTTATACTTATGAAAGATAGGTAAGATATACGGTAATGAACTTAATGATTCTTCCTAATCATGTACATAGGAATGTGACTATAACATTTACTGAAAATGGGAAAAGATAATAAGGTACGATTAAGTTCACGAGAGGGTAATGACATGGTAGGCTCAGGTATTTACTTCTTTTACACTTACCTGTCATGCTATTATCAGATATGTTTTAATTGTTGTACCTTATTTCCGTTCCATATTAAATTTTTGTTATCGACCCCGCCCGAGGCTGCGTTCATGCCGCAGTATTAGGTGCACATGTTGGTGATCCTTGCTCTTAGGATCTCGGTTGGTTTTGGGAAAAAGCTCCATTTGCTCGGAGGCTTATCTATCGTACGGTTTCCCGAGGTAGTAGATTCATGTATATTGAGGGTATGGCGGGGCCCTATCCATACGATTGTTATGTTAAAACTCTTAGAAGTGCAGAGTCACATGTGTGGGTCGGTTTGTAAAGAAATGAGGCAACCGCTTGGTTGTATATATTTATGTCGGGAAAGGTAGCCTTCGGCTAACTTTGTTGTTTTATTCGTTGTTTTATTTTATAAGTTTCATGTATGTTCCGTGATTATCTCTCGATGTATACTGTAAGGGTGCGGGTAGGGCACGATCGCGATCGAGGGTGGTCGTGACAAAAGTGGTATCAGGCGATTAGTCCTCGGAAAGTGTCTGAGCGTGTCTAGTAGAGTCTTGATTATCGGTGTGTTGTGCACCACATCTATAATCGAGGAGGCTACAGGACATTTAGGATTGGTTTCATTCTTCTCTCTAAGATCATGCGATAGAAATGTCTTATTAGATTGAACCCTCTCGACCTATTCTTATGAAAGCTATGCCTCGCCGGAGGCGACCGGGGCCTGAGAAGGGCAAGCGGCGGAGAGGCTGCTAGAGTGCGTGAGAGGTTACGGGACTCGAGCACAGACTATGCCTGAGGTAGTATGCGGGGCGTGAGTTCGACCACGCCGATATTAGAAGGCGAGGCGGCGGTAGCTCGAGGTTCCGGTGCGGGCCTCGATTCGCGGCGAGGCGGTACGAAGATTATGGAGAAGCAGATCGGACTATTGGCGACATAGTGGTAGGGCAGCGGCGAGGAGCGAGTAGCTAACCCAGAGCCGGCGGTTTGCGGATCCGGATTTTACAGGTTGTCATCCGCGAGTTTTATGGTTCGAGTGCGAGGAGGATCCGAGGAGTTCATTCGGCTCTGACGGACTATGGAGGTTCTTAAGGCTTGAGGCAGTGCATTATGCTAGCCTCTTCAGGTTCTGCGATATTGCGTTGAGCTGGTTTGAGTCATGAGTCTTGACGAGAGGTGAGGATGCTCTTCCAGCTGTTTGGGAGGAGTTCACAGAGGCCTTTATGGATCACTTTTTGCCTCCTGATATGAGGAGGGCCCGAGTAGATAGATTTTTGACCTTGAGGCAGAATGGGAGGACTATCAGGGAGTATAGCCTGGAGTTTGACTCCTTGGCCAGGCATACGCACACCATTGTAGCTAATATGGCGGATAGAGTTCATCGTTATGTGATGGGGCTAGACCGTCACATGATTACTGCATGCTTGGGGGTGGCTCTTCAGCCCGGTATGGACATTGCTAGGATGCAGGCCTATGCGCAGGGGATAGAGGATAGAGAGGAGGATCAGTTGACTCGAGCCAGCCAAGAGGCCATGACAATAGGGTCTCGGGGCGATTTAGGCGGGCGGCCTCGTGGCGAACTAGGTCTACATTGCGGCCCGGCGAGTGCTCCTCCACGATTTTCAGCGGAGGTTTTACAACCGGGAATGCGAGGTCGGTCAGTCTCTAGAGCTTCATATCCTCGGGGAGATGGGGTTCGGTCGATCGAGCCACTTGTGCCTCGTCGCCCGATGTGGTAGGTTACATTCGGGGTATGTCGCGCGATGCGGGTGCTTGTTTTTCTTGTGGTCGTGCAGGCCATATGTTAAGAGAGTGTCCTTATAGAGGTCTGGTGGGACAACACTCTCTTGGATCGATTCGAGTTCTTCGCCTTCCAGCTAGGCGGGAGGTTCAATACAGAGTAGTGGCGAGGTCGTGGTGGGAGTTCCAGTTTTAACGGTCCTTTGAGCCTATACGATTTCAGTATGTCTTTGGCCCTTTAGAAACTTGTATGCATGATAAAGTTGTGGTATGTTTAAGTTTTATGAACAGATTATATTGAGACTCTGTATATGTTAGAAGGAGTTGGAAGTACGAAAAGATAATCTCTTTTGGGCTTATGATGGACAGATATGCGTTTGCGAGGTATTAGGGTCATGTGTGGCATTGTTGGTATGTCGGGGTTGTGAAAGGGAACTATGTCGCTAATTATAAGTATGACTCTGAAAGAACATTCGGGGACGAATGTTTCTAAGGGGGGAAGAATGTTACACCCCGTATTTACAGGACATGTTTTAAGAACGTACGTAAGAACTCATTAGTGTCAAGATTTGAGACTTGTAAAAATTTATCGGAATTATGGAATTGTCGGAAAAAGAATTATTGTGACGAATGGGAGGGCGACACATGCCACCCCCCCCCCTTAGAATTGCCTTGGACGATTTTAGGCATGGCCAAGATGGTCATTGACCATAGTCTTAGATGACAAGTCTTGCAATGTAGAGAACTTGACAAATTTGACTAAGTCAAAGGTCCCACAAGTCTTGATATTTAATTAGAGCTTATCCTAGCCACCCAAATGTTTGCATCTTGACCCTCTTTTGTGCTTTATAACACTACTAGTAGCAAGACTAAGTTCCATACTTAGAAAATATTTCAAGAAAATCAAGAACACATAGTGGTAGCTCTCGGGTTCTCTCATTTTCAAAAGGAAAAAAATTTGTTTGTTTTCCAATAATCTTCCCACTTTAAACCAAGGTTCTTGAGTGTATAGTAAGCATATCTCAATAGAAAAATCTCAGAAAAAGATAGTTTTCGGGTTAGTCGCAAAGTGAAAACCTAGTGGCTTTCTAGGTTTTGGATTGAAAGTTTGAAGGAAAGTTGTTGGTGTGGTTCTAAGGGTCTCAAGTAGCGGATTGAAGTGTCTTGGAGAGTCTCTAAGTTGCTAAGGAGCGACTTCGGATTTGGAGTTGGATTGAGATTCGTTGAGGTATAATTTTGTCTCTTATTAGTGTTACAAGATTATATATATATTGTATTTGTTAGCTTTACATGTTGCTAGCATGAAGTTGATATGTTGGAGTTTATAAGTATTATGGATTTCTTGTAGCCTTAAATCCGAAATGTAATGTAAGCCATGTGAAGTTGGATTACAATTTGGTCGTTTACTAGAATCGTCGCATGTTGCCTACTTGAAGATTATAGTAGTTATAATCAAATGCGACTTGATATCATGTTATACTAACAACTTGGATTGAAATGGAAATTGGATAAGAATTGGTGTTATGGTACTCATAGTGGCCGATTTGGACATATAGTTGTATTAATTTTGATATCGCTTGTGGGGCGGAATTTTACACGTCTAATAGGCGTGTAATCCCCTATTGTTGATTGCATTGTTTGGGCCTTAAATGTGGCGTGTTTGGTTATTGTATTCGGCCTTGAAAAAGGTGGCAAAGTAAGTAGAAACAAAGGAAGTGCTGTCCGATTTTCCGTAGAATTTAGTGACTTAGCACTTAAGAATATTCTACGTTTGAAGTAAGAGGTTAATGGACGTATTGTGGCCATTATAGGTTGAAGTACTAAGTATAGCGTATCCTACTTGAAGAATGGAATAGCTCAAGGTTTAAGTACTTTGGAGCATTTTGCTACTTGTCGACAATCGTCGCGAGGTATGTGAACCTTTTCCTTCCTTTGGCATGATTCTATGTATGGAATATACCTGTGGTATCATTTCATGTTTCCTTCTACTCTTAGAAGTTAAGAGGTAGTGGTGTGATTTACTCTATATAGAACTTTTCCTATCTTTTGAGCATGACTAGTTGCACGTATGTAGTGCGGTGAGCGTCTAACACCTTGATATCCTTTACTAGTTTTATGAATAGCCAAGTCGGGTGAGTTAGGAGATTTACTCACTTCTTTGAAAGAATAAAGGATGTCTTAAGTTTTATTAACTTAAGGGACTTGAAGATTTTTAAAGTATGTGATACTTGTTCCGTTTTAAACGTATAAGTCCCTTGGATAGGAAATGGTATTTTGGCTAAGGCATAAAGTGAATATAACGCCTTTATGGGGAGTTGGTTGTAATTGCTTTATGGGAAGAAAATGACTTGATTTTTAGTGAAAAGGCAACTTGATTTTAAGGCATCAATT
The DNA here is from genome assembly GCA_029844215.1 of Przewalskia tangutica. Lineage (NCBI taxonomy): Eukaryota > Viridiplantae > Streptophyta > Magnoliopsida > Solanales > Solanaceae > Przewalskia > Przewalskia tangutica. Next base: position 134,233 of record JAQGDG010000319.1, on the reverse strand, counting down.
GCCTAAGGTTTTATAATAAAAGGAGTCACTTGATTTCTAAAGGTTAAGAGACTAACTGTATTTTTTTGAAAGTTAAGAGGATTGATTTGAAAGTATATAATACTTGGTTTCAAAAAGTAGAAGTCTCTTGGTTATAAAAAGAATGAATTAGTTTAAGGCATAAAGTTAGTATAACGCTTTTATGGGAAGTTGGTTATAATAACTTTATGGGAGGTTAAGAGAATGGTTTTCTTCTGTAACATAAACAAGAAATGATCCGAAATAAAGAAGGGCAAATTGGTTTAAAGGCACCAATTGCTTAAGCCTTTTAAGAAAGAAGTCACTTGATTTAGAAGACGGTAATTGTATTTCTAAAAAAGGTATTGTGACTTGTCCTGAAAGGTAGAGATGACTTGATACTACGGTTGTTAGTATCTGGGAAGTTTTATTTGAAAAAGAGTCTTTCCAAAGGAGTAGAGGTGCGTAGTACGTTGGGTTAAATTCCCGGGTTTTATACGACATTATCGACCCAGAGATGGGCCGGGCAGTATACCTTTACGGGCAGACTATATGACATTATCGACCCAGAGATGGGCCGGGCAGTATACCTTTACGGGCAGACTATATGACATTATCGACCCAGGAATGGGCCGGGCAGTATACCTTTACGGGCAGACTATATGACATTATCGACCCAGAGATGGGCCGGGCAGTATACCTTTACGGGCAGACTATATGACATTATCGACCCAGGAATGGGCCGGGCAGTATACCTTTACGGGCAGACTATATGACATTATCGACCCAGGAATGGGCCGGGCAGTATACCTTTACGGGCAGACTATATGACATTATCGACCCAGGAATGGGCCGGGCAGTATACCTTTACGGGCAGACTATATGACATTATCGACCCAGGACTGGGTCGGGCAGTATACGACGCCCCCTCGTAAGAAGCGGGCGGTTTATACTTATGAAAGATAGGTAAGATATACGGTAATGAACTTAATGATTCTTCCTAATCATGTACATAGGAATGTGACTATAACTTTTACTGAAAATGGGAAAAGATAATAAGGTACGATTAAGTTCACGAGAGGGTAATGACATGGTAGGCTCAGGTATTTACTTCTTTTACACTTACCCCTGTCATGCTATTATACAGATATGTTTTAATTGTTGTACCTTATTTCCGTTCCATATTAAATTTTTGTTATCGACCCCCTTGGGCTGCGTTCATGCCCGCAGTATTAGGTGCAGGTTGGTGATCCTTGCTCTTAGGATCTCGGTTGGTTTTAGGAAAAAGCTCCATTTACTCGGAGGCTTATCTATTAGTACGGTTTCCCGGGTAGTAGATTCATGTATATTGAGGGTATGGCTGGGCCACATCCGCCAGTTGTTATGTTAAAACTCTTAGAGTGCTGTAGTCACATATTGTGGGTCGGTTTGTAAAGAAATGAGGCAAATTGCTTGGTTGTATATATTTATGTCGGGAAGGTAGCCACTGTCGGCTAACTTTGTTGTTTTATACATTGTTTTATTTTATAAGTTTCATGTATGTTCCGCTGATTATCTCTGATGTATACCTGTAAGGGTGCCCAGGTAGGGCACCAGTCGCGGTCCCGGGGTCGGGTCGTGACAAAAACCCTTAGAAGTTCTACACAACTTCTACTTAATACTTCAACCTCTTATGAAGATTTTTCCATAGGGTTTCGTTTTGTGACTAAAGGAAAGTATAGTAGTATTTTAAGGCTTTCGTATAGAGGTACTTGGAAATACTACAAAGGTTTTGGGCTAGAGTATTTTGGCATAACAACAATACTTGGAGAAGTATTTCTCTACCAAGGGGGTATTTACGAGAATTCTCAAGAGAGGGGGTGTCTCGGCTAGGCTTCTCAAAGGGGAGGAAGTGTTGGGCGAGAACACTACATGAGGAGGAGAGGGTTTTCAAGACTTAGAATGATTTGTGGATGAAGAAAACCTTCAAGTTAGGGGTATTTATAGGACCCTCAATGGTCAAGAATCAAGCCAAGTGGGGGCAAGTGGAGGGTCAAGATTTGGACAAGTGTTTGTGGGTCCCACCTTATCAATCTACCACACAAATATCCTACCTAATCCTTGACCAAGGAAAAGGCAAGGAAAACGCCCCAAGTTTCATCCATATGAGGGTGACAAGTGTCACCCTCTCGTTGGTCCAAAATATTTCGTCTCTCGGAAAAATCCGCAAAAATTATAAATGACATAGCCGTAATTTTCCCTTCGCAAAGTCGGAAGCGTTTCGTCGAAAAAGCGATTCTTTTGCTAGTTGTGCACAAATTTCGCCCCTAATGCCTACTTAAGGCTTAAACTTTTGTACGTACGCCCTTACGTACATACTCTGGAAATACGGGGTATAACATTCTCCCCTCCTTAGAAACATTCGTCCTGAATGTTCTTTCTTAAGAAAGATAACGATAAAGTTTCTCATAACAAGTTGCCAATGCCACACCTGGCCACAAAATAACACACGCGCAAATACTTAACCCAAGTCACGAGGAATCATTCCTACATCACAAAAGCTTCCACCCTTGGTCTAAGAGATATCCTCTTCGCACCTTTACTTCACAACAAAATGATCATTTCTATTTTCTTAACACATGTTCACTTCTTTCCTTACTCGTCGTACTCTTCTCGAACACTCGAACTCTTTCTCATAACTTTCCATATTTCTGCTACTGCTTCAGTTTCCAAAATCCCGGGGTTACTATCTCCAACTTAGTCATCATTAACTGGGAACACTCTGGATGGATCTCCGATATTTTTCCGATCATAGCAACATGAAAGACCGGACATACTGCCTCCTACGTCGGACGGCAATGCTAACGTATAGGCAACCTGGCCTATTTTACAAACAATCTGAAGATGCCCAAAATAACTCGGGCTGAAATTCCCTTGCTTTCCGAATCTAGTCACACCCTTCCGGGGTGGTACCTTCAAGAAATCCTACCGTCAACCTGAACTCCAAGTGTCGACGCCGATTATTCGCATACGACTTACGTTGACTCAGTACGCGATAACCTCTTTTGGATAAGCTTTACCCTATCCACATCCTGCTGAAACAAGAATGAACCAACTATCTGAACCTTGCCATCATTGAACCAATCGACCGACAACTTACACTTCCGCCCCTACAAGGCGTCATAAGGCGATATCTGAATACTGAAATGGTAGCTTTTATAAAACTCCCTCAACAGGAGGCAATAGTCCTCACAGCTACCCTTGAAATCAAAACACCGCCCGATTCATCGGTCGAACGCATCCACGAACTCGTACGATGGTTGACACAATTTGGGCCTAAAACCCTCGTGATCCTACTACCTGGCGGGACCACCTCGAACTAACCCCACCACAAGACTCTGGGTTGACGCGAATGGTCCTCAACCCGACCCCATAACCGCGCCAAACTCTTGTTCCCCGATCCGGAACAATCTCACAATCGAGTCACGAAAACCTAGTGGTCTTCTTAGATCAACTACCCTCTTTCATTTCATGCCACTCCGGGACTTATCACACAGACATATCTCACGTGTACTATGCACTCTTATAAAGGTCAATATAAAAATAAATCTTTTACTCGAGATGGCCTTGCATCTAAGGTCTCCACGTATAATATTCTAAGGCCCACAATTTCTAGGTACCCACCTTACCCTTTACTAACCAGGCCTTTAAATCACAATTTAACATAATGTTATCTGAACATAATACTTAGCACATCATCATATCATCAACATACTAGTCTCTAGAGGGTAAGAATATACTGTATCAGCGCTTTATTTTCCCGCCGTCGCTCTAACCATAATCACGCCTGCGGCGCATAGCTATAGAAGGCGATGAACACGCCGCGACCGTGGTGAGTCATGCTGCATCCTTCCTATTAGGGCGGTTTCGTCACATGGCCACGGCGCGGGAAAAACAAGCACGATAAAAAGCGACATTCCGGGATGGCGTCGCCACATCGTGCCTGAGAAACATGAATCGGTGGCTAGAACCCGTATACACGTGAACGAGAAGCCACGGAGCCACGACCAGCTCACGAATACCCGAATGTCTGAAGGCGCGGAGGACCACTGCACTGGCTGGCGGAGGTACATAACTAGTCTCTTCTTGGCGCGCCTCGAATGTTACCAAAGGTCCTGCTATTACGGCCGCACCTGGCGATCCGGTCATTCCGTCGACCTCTCGTGCCTCACATCCTAGTGCATGAGCTGCATGCGGGCAATGTCCATGCCGGTGAAGAGCTACACGAACAAGCCTCGCCAAGTAATCATCTAGCCGGTGGCGTGGCGGTGTACTTTGTCCTCCATATCGGCTACTACTGCGGGGACATCTGAGCTAATGAGTCGAACTCCACATTGTACTCTCTAGCCGTCGCGATCACGCCTCGATGTCAAAAATTTGTCGGCGAGCCCTCCTCAAATACGTGGAGGCGAAAGCGTGCAAGAAATGCCCTTGAGAACTTCGTCCCCAATGCGGGAAGCGCATGCTCTCCCGGGGCGATTCCGTGAATCAAACCGATCGGTAGTATCGCGCAGCCGATGTGAACCTAAGACCACTGACTCTGCCTCTGAGGCCCTGATCACTCTCATGATCCGCTATAGCTGTCGGATAAACTCACGAGGTCATCCTCGGCTCGATCCATAGAAAGCGGCGGGCTCTGACTCGAGAAAGTCGTAGCCTCAAACTATCGCTCGAGGGTGAACTACGGGTGCTCTTGGGCCCAGGCTAGCTGCGTCGGCCTATCCTCGTATGCAGCCACAACCACGGCGATGGCGGGCCATCTCCTTGTACCCCGTCTCATACGCTCCGGTGTGGGGTGGAGGCTCAGTCTTGTAGTCTCGGCAGCCCTGCTGCGGCTCTAAACTCTCTTTGGTCTTTGGCGGCGTCGCAAAACTTCGCCGTCGAAGCACTATCTCAGTAACGGCCCGGGCCTCTGCCCTGGTAACCCTCTGTGCTCTACTCGCAGCTTCCTCGGCTGCCTTGCCCTTCTGGGCCCCGGTTGCCTTGCGCGAAGGCATAACTGGTAAGGGAAAGAAATACGTTAGAGGGTCGACTTATCACGGCTCTGGCAGCCGCGATCTCGGAATGAGAAGAATGAAACCAATCCTAAATATCTTATAGCCTCACGATTATTGATGTGGTGCACAACATACCGATAATCAAGACTCTACTAGACAGTGCGTAGACACTTTCAGGATTAAGCGCTCACGATACCACTTTTGTCACGACCGTTAGGGCGTGTGGTGCCTTAGGGCACCCAGTAGTCATACATCGGAGAAATCGTGGAATATAAAACATCTGAATATGGAACAACATATAAGATAATAAAATAGGCCAACCAAGCGGTTGCCTTCTTATATATCTGAGAAATTTGAGCAGTAACATCGCTTTACAACCGCGCTTGGCGATTACTACAGACATCTAAGATTTATAAAACAACTATGAGGGGTCAGGGCCCCTCCATACCAATGAACGTACAAGAAACTACAACTCAGGGAAACATACAAAAGATAAACCGCCAGAAAAGCGGGGCTTCCCAACACGCTGAGCTGTGATCATATGGCGAGGATCCTGGCCGATGTACCTCTACTGCGGCGTGAGCGGCCAGAAGAGAGTCGATGCAATGTACCAAGTATGTGGCGAAAAATCGTAAATGAAATCATGATAGTCTATGTAAAGCAGGAGACATGTATGATAACAAAACTACGATTCATAACATAAAAGCGATCCACGTCAATTCGAGGACTCACGCCTGAGTCATCCTCCGTGCGTGGAACTCCTTCCAGCTGGCGATGCGGATATAAACCGTATTATCGTATAACATGTCTCGGCTCATCCATGGGGATAGAGGTGGAATCGTGTGGTGTACATGTCGGCCCGTCCGTGGGACTTGGTAAGAAATCGGATGAAATCGTGTCGGCCCGTCTCGTGGGACTCGGTGAAATCGGATGAAATCGTGTCGGCCCGTCTCATGGGACTCGGTGAAGAATCGGATGAAATCGTGTCGGCCCGTCTCATGGGACTCGGTGAAGAATCAGATGAAATACGTGTCCCGGCCCATCTCATGGGACTCGGTGAAGAATCAGATGAAATACGTGTCCCGGCCCATCTCATGGGACTCGGTGAAGAATCGTTCATAACAAATCAGCCGGCCCTCCATCGAGAGACACGGTGGTATAGAAGTACAGTACTTGCACAACAAGGCTATCACACGCAAACATAGGCAAGTTACACACAACTCAAGGTTATTTTATGCCAAAGTCCAGGTTCTGACCCCAAAGTATTACGTACGTTAAATTCTTTTTAAAAGATCCATCTCTTTTATAAAGGTCACCCGATACCCGTAGTATTAAAATAGAGTGACTCACATTTTTAGGTAAACCAAAACACTTTCCTTTTCAACATCAAGTAACAACATTCTTTTCCATAAGTTCAAGTTTGCCTAATTTCAAGTACTTAAGTCTCTTATTTTAGAAAGGTTTAAGTAGTTCATAGTCTTAATCACTTAAGAATATAATTCTCTTTTAAACAATTTGAGAAATATATGCCTTATATGTGAGTAGGTTATTCTTGTTCATAATCATTCTTATTAAAGCAGCCATGATCTAGGAAATGTAATATCATTTTGTCTCATCTTAGCTTATGCGGATGGAGGTTTCTCTTGGTTTTAATAATACTTAATTCGTCAATACATTTCCCTTTATTAGCAGCTGCGATGGTTAGTTCGATACTTATTACGATTTCGAAATCGATAAAACATGATTCCTTTTAAAAACCAAGTACTCATTACTCACGAATGAGGTTTCACCCTTTTTAACAAAATTCATGTTAATTCAAAATAAGTCAAGTCTCTTATCTTTTAAGATCAAGTCTCTTAACTTCTAAAATCAATAAACCATTCTTTTTATCTCTCTTAAGTCGTTATACCTAACTTCCCATAAAGCTAGTATAACTCTTAAGCTTTTAAAACCAAGTGTTACTCTTCTTTCAAAAAGGTTTCTTAACTCTTTTGAAATACTTCAGATTCTTATTATTCAGGCTTAAGTCAAAAGACATTGCCGTAAAACTACGTTCGATTAACAGCGTCGTCTACCGTACTATATATATATTCTTTTAAAATATCATGCTCGAGAGGATAGGAAGAATCACATACCTCGCTACGATTATCGACTATTAGCAAATAGCTCCAAAAATCGTAATCACTGCTAGTCTTTTCCACCCGAGTAGAATACGATACTCGCGATCTTCAACCTATAATGGTTATACAAGTCTATCAATGTCTAGACTACCTTTGTAGAATAATTCTACGGAAAATTGGGCGACTTCCACTACCCGCCAAACTACACAAGTCTCTGTAAATACAATCTATGTAAATGCAGTTCAACCTTCTTCTTTAACATTCTTCGATGTGATTCGATTTAATTTTCTTACGTAATATCCTTCTATTACAGATTCAATTCTCTTCTATGTATCTTATATACATTTCTATACTACTACGTATGTAATTTCCAATTACAATAGAAGGTCAAGTATTTACCTCGATAAGCCCAAAATTATCCAAGTTTAAATGTCGATCTGAGCAAGGTTTAGCTCATAATGCACGCTCGATTCGCTCAAAAAACCCTTAGAAGTTCTACACAACTTCTACGTAATACTTCAACCTCTTATGAAGATTTTTCCATAGGGTTTCGTTTTGTGACTAAAGGAAAGTATAGTAGTATTTTAAGGCTTTTCGTATGGAGGTACTTGGAAATACTACAAAGGTTTTGGGCTAGAGTATTTTGGCATAACAACAATACTTGGAGAAGTATTTCTCTACCAAGGGGGTATTTCGAGAATTCTCAAGAGAGGGGGTGTCTCGGCTAGGCTTCTCAAGGGGAGGAAGTGTTGGGCGAGAACACTACAGGGAGGAAAGGGTTTTCAAGATTTAGAATGATTTGTGGATGAAGAAAACCTTCAAGTTAGGGGTATTTATCGACCCTCGATGGTCAAGATCGAAGCCAAGTGGGGCAAGTGGAGGTCAAGATTTGGACAAGTGTTTGTGGGTCCCACCTTATCAATCTACCACACAAATATCCTACCTAATCCTTGACCAAGGAAAAGGCAAGGAAAACGCCCCAAGTTTCGTCCATATGAGGGTGACAAGTGTCACCCTCTCGTTGGTCCAAAATATTTCGTCTCTCGGAAAAATCCGCAAAAATTATAAATGACATAGCCGTAATTTTCCCTTCGCAAAGTCCGGAAAACATTTTGTCGAAAAACGATTCTTTTTGCTAGTTGTGCACAAATTTCGCCCCTAATGCCTACTTAAGGCTTAAACTTTTGTACGTACGCCCTTACGTAAATACTATGGAAATACGGGGTATAACAAGAGCTACACCCGCACAAGACTCGGCCATATAATCATCTAGCCCGGTGACGTAGCGGTGCACTCTGTCCTCCATATCTGCTACCAACGCAGGGACATATCGAGCCAACGAATCGAACTCAACGTTGTACTCCCTAACTGTGTGCCCTCTCTGTCTCAGCAACAAAAATCTGTCGGCCCGTTCCCTCCTCATCTGTGGAGGCATGAAGTGAGTGAGAAAAGCCTCGAGAACTCGTCCCAGTAGGCGGGGCGTGCTCTCCGGGATAACTCTCGAATCAAACCAATCGATTGCGGTATCACGCGGCTATGTGAACCGAAGATCACGGACTTCGGTCTCAAGCCTTGATCACTCGCGTGATCCTCCGGCGGATGAACTCCTGCGGATCATCCTCGAGCCTCGACCGTAAAACTCGGCGGGCATGTTATACCCGTATTTCCAGTATGTGCGTGAGGCGTGCGTATAAAATTTTAGCCTTAAAGACTAGACAAGGTTGAATTTGTACACAAGTGCGAAAAAGTCGTTTTTCGGCGAAAGCGTTTCCACTGACTTTCGTAGGGAAAATTCGGCTATGTCATTTATAATTTTTGCGGATTTTTAGAGAGGCGAAACATTTTGGACCAACGGGAGGGTGACATGTGTCACCCTCACATTGGAAAGGCTGACAATTGGGACGATTTGGGGCTACTTTAGTTGGTAGGATATTTTGTGCAAGTTGTGTGGTAGATGGATAAGGTAGCACATGGCTAAATCTTGGCCTTACACTTGCTATGCACTTGTCTTCATCTTGGCCATTGGTTGGCCTTCACTTGACCTATAAATACCCTCTAGTTGAAGACATTCTTCATCCTAAACTTGAGCAATCTATCTAAGTCTCAAACTACTCCCTCCTCTTGTCTTGCTTTCGTCCCAAAGCCCTCCCATGAGAAAGGCCTGGCGAAGCACACCCCCACTTTTGTGAAGCTTTGGCGAGGTACCCCTAGCCTAGTTGTCTCGTATAAATACCCCTTGTTGTGGTATAGAAATACTCCCTAGTATTGTTATAATGTCCAAATACCTTGGCCCAAATACCTTGTAGTATTCCCAAGTTACTTATACAAGCCAGAAAATACCGTTATACTTTCCCTCGGTCACTAAGCGAAACCTAAGGAAATCTTCACCCGTTGTTGAAGTTGTAAGTAGAAGTTGGTTAGAACTTCTAAGGGTAGTTTGGAGCGGGTTGGGCGCACGGAGTTGGAGCTAAACCTTGCTCGGGAGCGACTTTAAACTAGGATAATTTTGGGCTTATCGAGGTAATTATCTTGTCCTCTATTGTAATTGGAAATTACATAAGTGTTGAATATATAGTTGTTGTATACTATATATAGTCTTGAGCGTAGTTATCGGCAATGTCTTGCGACTTAAGCTGAATAATACTTACAGCAATGTCTTGCGACTTAAGCTGAAGAAGGCGAGCGTAATTACATAGGGTTGTATTACGGTAGACTTGTAGTAGTACCGTGGAGTAGAATTGTACCGTTAGGGTTAGATGTATAACCCCTGGTTGGCTTGGTGGCGGCCTCGATAGAGAGAGGAGATTTCTGTTGTTGCGGGGAAGTCTTTGCGAATTTTGGTAGAATGTTCTACGATGAGATCTAAATGTTAATAAGCGCCTTGTGGCCTTATAGGTTGAAGTGCTACGTGTGGCGTAATCTTACGGACTAAGGAGTAGCCAGGCGGGTTGAAGTACTTGGGCGTTTGCTATTAGTCGACAACCGTCGCGGTATGTGAACCTCTTCCATCTCTTCTAGCATGATATGTGTGAACTATGTAGTGCGGTAGGCGTCATGTGTTAATTATATTTGATTGTTGTAAAACATAAAGTGTTATAACGGCTTTATGGGAAGTTGGTTATAACGACTTTATGTAGGTAAGAAAAATGGGTTGTGGTTTTTAAAAGATAAGCGATTTGATTTATAAGCGGCTTGGGCGTTATAATAAAACTTGAAGTATTTCAAAAGATTTATGAATCGTTTTGAGCGAAGTGTAGTATTGTGTTTTGAAAACTTAAGAGTTATACTAGCTTTATGGGAAGTTAGGTATAACGGCTTAGAATAGTTTCTTGATGTTAGAAGTTAAGAGACTTGATCTTATAAGATAAGAGACTTAACTTATTTGTTTTAAAGTGAATGTTTGTGTGAAACCTCATTCGTGAGTAATGAGTACTTGGTTTTATTTAAAGGGATAATGTTTCTTGATTTGGAAATCGAATGTGTATCGACAGGACCCTGCGGCGTTAATAAAGGAAAATGTATTGAATAATGATGTATCGTATTAAAACGGTAGAAACCTCCATCTGCATAGAAACTAAGATGAGACAAAATGATATTACATTTTCTAGATCATATTTCTTTGTAATAAGAATGTTGTAAACAAGAATAACCTACTCTCGCGTGAGACATATATTACTCAATTGTTCTAAAAGAAATCAAGTGATTAAGTTTATGAACTATGAAACCATTTGAAAATGAGAAGCTTGAGTAATTGAAACTAGGCAAACTGGAACTTAGGAAAAGAATGTTGTTACTTGATTTTGGAAAGGAATGTGGGTTGGTCATTCTAAGGCTACGGTTATCGGGTGACTTTTATAAAAGTAATGGATCTCTTTTAAAAGAACTTAACGTATGTAGTACTTTGGGGTTAAAAACCCGGACTTTGGCATAAAATGAAAGTACTTTGAGTTGTTGTGAAACTTGCCTATGCTTGTTGTTGTGAAACTTGCCTATGCTTGTTGTTGTGAAACTTGCCTATGCTTGTGATGATAGCCTTTGTTGTGCAAGTGTGGTATTTACGTATTCTAGTGTCTCTCGATAGAGGCGGTTGACTTATTGAGAACTTACTTGGGCGTCTTTGGCGGTGAAGGAGAATTCCACGGGTATGTTTCCATTTTGATTCTTGTCTTGTTGTTGATGTCACATGGGCGTGTCTACCGTCACGATATTAGGGGCATGCGGCCATGCGGCGGGTTGATTACAGATATATGGTTATTCTTGCAACATGGGCGATGTCTACCGTCTGATATTCAGGGGCATGTGGCGTGCGGCGGGGTTGACCATGATATATTGTTATTGAGGTTACATGGGCATGTCTGCCGTCACGATGTCCGGGGCATGTGGCGTGCGGCACTTGTGTGTGTTGCATCATGGACATGTCTACCGTCTGATGTCCGAGGCATGTGGCCATGCGGCCTTGTTATTATTGTTGCATCATGGACATGTCTACCGTCGATATTAGAGGGGCACGCGGCCATGATCGAACATGATGGATGTTGTGGGCGTGAGACCCGTAGTTATATTTAGTGGTGACTTTGAGGCGTGAGTCACGACTTGGCTACTTTTATGTTGCGTCTTGTATTTTGGTTATCATACATGTCTCACCTTTTAAGCTATTATGATTTCATTCTGATGTTGTGATTTCACATACTTGGTACTGTTATCGACCTCGCCGGGCTGCGTTAAATCTGCGGTAGAGGTACATCGATCGTGGATCCGCTCCTAGGATCTCATTTGGCGTGTTGGAAAGCTCCGTTCCTTGGAGGCTTATCTTTAGTATGTTTCCACTGAGTTGTAGGTTCTTGTACATTCGGGGTTATGGCGGGCCTGTCGTCATAGTTGTTGTAAATCTTAAGTGCATGCTTGTTGTGGGCGGGGTTGAGGATAAGCGTTTGGGTTTTATGTATATCTTGAAGGCAAGCTGTTTTGGTTGCTTTGTTTATTTATTATATCTCGTTTCATGACTCGTGTTTTATTTTCCGCTGGTTTTCTCGATGTTGTATCACTAGGGTGCAGGGGTAAGGCACGATGCGAACGGGTTGGGCGTTACAAAGTGGTATCGAAGCGATTAGTCCTCGGAAAGTGTCTGACCGTGTCAGTAAGTCTTGATTATCGGTGTGTTGTGCACCACATCTATGTCGAGGCTATAGGACATTTAGGATTGGTTTCCATTCTTCTCATTACGAGATCGTGCCTTAGAGGCGTGTTGTAAGTTGGACCCTACGGCGTGTTTCGTTTTTACGATTATGCCTCTGCGAAAAACCGGGGCCGAAGAAGGGCAAGCGAGGAGGCTGCTAGTGGGATTGAGGAAGATGCGAGCGCGAGCGTCGATGCTGAGTAGTCTTGACGGCGAGTTTTGCGGCGCCGCCCGGCAATGATTTAAGCGCGGCGATGGGCTGCTGAGACTCTGATACTGAGCCTCAGTCCCGCGATGCAGGCGGGAGAGATGGTCACGAGAGATGGCGATTATTGGCGAGTTGTGGCGGATATGAGATAAGTGGGCCTTGGCGGTTCCGTTCAGCGGCGCATGTAGTGCGGCGACGATTTGAGGCTACGGGATTTTCTTAGTTGTAGCCCGCTTTGAGTTTCTGCGGGTCGGCGGAGGATGATCGCGAGGAGTTCATCCGTCGATTCTGAGAGGATCATCGCGGGTGATCAAGGCTTGACCGATGCGTGACATTTAGTTCGCATCGGCTGCGTGATACGCGATCGATTGGTTTGACTTCGTGGGAGCTTTCGGGGAGCATTCACTTCCGGCCGTTTGGGACGAGTTTTGAGGCCTTCGGCACATTTCTTGCCTCGCAAATGAGAGGGCTCGGTAAACAGATTTTTGATGTTGAGCGAGCAGGCGTCTGATTCGGGAGTACAATGTGGAGTTCGACTCATTGGCGGTATGTTCCGCATTAGTAGCTAGTATGGAGGATCGAGTGCACGGAAGTATGTTCTGAGGCTCGATGATTACCTAGCGAGAGAGTTGTTGGTGTTTCTCTTGGTGGGCATGGACATGCCGCGTTCGAGCTCATGCACTTGGAGTGCGAGGCGCGAGATCGGCGGGTGGACGGCTTTCCGAGAAGAAGGCGAGCGGTCGGATATTTTAGCGACATTCGAGCGGACCGCCTGTGGCGAACTAGTTATGTACCTCCGCCATTGCAGTGGTCCCCGCGACGCCGGGACCGCAGGATATTGAGGCAGTCGGGCTCCCGGGCTTGAATGTTGGGGAGTAGGGTGTTGGCGAATCACGATCACCCTACCTCGGTGTGGTCGATGTGGTAGACCGCATTTGAAGTGTCGTAGTACGAGGAGCTTGTTATTCTGCGGCCCAGCGGGGCCATATGGCGAAGCTGTCCGACCGAGTATGGCGGTAGGATAGCCTGAACTCTGGAAGCGATGCGGGTTCTTCACCTTCCATGCTTGAGCGAGAATGTTCGTACCGGCGAGCCGGTAAGTCGCGGTGGGAGTTCGATTCTAGCGGTCCTTTGAACGCCTACTTTGTATATCCTTAACCATCTAGAGTTTTGTATGTTATGATAATGTGTTAAGTGTTATGTTCGGATAGCTTTGTGCTAAAATGTGACTTAGAAGCATGCTTAGTGAAAGGGTAAGCACAGGGTGAAAATGATGAACCTTAGAATATTACGGAGGAGACCTTAGATGTAAGGCGTTTGAGTACAAGTTTTTGCAAGTGATCCTTGCTGAGTGCATTTTATGCCTAGAATGTATTGTGTGATAAGTCCACAGGTTGAGTAAATGAAAGTGGTAGCTTTAATGATGTGATTAGCAAGATTGTTCCGTGTCGAGAGCGAGTTGGCGCGATAGTGGGTCGGGTTGGGGCGTGTTGCGGGCCAACCGCGTCCGTTCGAGGAAGGTCAGCTACAGGTGGTCCCGCGGTGGCGGTCGAGGGTGCTAGGCCAGTTTAAATGACCAGCGTATGAGTTCGTGGATACGTTCGACCAGTAGATCGTGAAGGCGGGAATGGCCTTAAGGAAGATTGAGGCGAGTAAGATGACCAAGTTTGGAGGTAGTGACTCCAAAGTTTTGGGAAGCGAAATGATGGCGAAGTATGATGCATTATACTAGAAGAGTTCAAGTGTTAGGAGGGCACTACGAGTAAGGAGGGAAGAGAACGTGTGTTATGTTTGTGGCCAGGTGTGGCTTTGACAACTTGTTAGAAGGAACTTCTTCGTTATCTGTTTCGAGAAGGAACATTCGGGACGAATGTTTCTAAGGAGTGGAGAATGTTATACCACGTATTTCCAGTATATGCGTGAGGCGTGCGTATAAAATTTTAGCCTTAAAGACTAGACAAGGTTGAATTTGTACACAAGTGCGAAAGAGTCGTTTTTTAAACGTTTCCACAGCTTTCGTAGGGAAAATTCGGCTATGTCATTTATAATTTTGCGGATTTTTCCGAGAGGCGAAACATTTTGGACCAACGGGAGGGTGACATGTGTCACCCTGCATTGGAAGGCAGGCGGCAATTGGGACGATTTGGGGCTACTTTAGTTGGTAGGATATTTTGTGCAAGTTGTGTGGTAGATGGATAAGGTAGCACATGGCTAAATCTTGGCCTTACACTTGCTATGCACTTGTCTTCATCTTGGCCATTGGTTGGCCTTCACTTGACCTATAAATACCTCTAGTTGAAGACATTCTTCATCCCAAACTTGAGCAATCTATCTAAGTCTCAAACTACTCCCTCCTCTTGTCTTGCTTTCGTCCCAAAGCCCTCCCCTTGAGAAAGGCCCTAGCGAGAGCACACCCCTTTTGTGAAGCTTTGGCGAGGTACCCCTAGCCTAGTTGTCTCGTATAAATACCCTTGTTGTGGTATAGAAATACTCCTAGTATTGTTATAATGTCCAAATACCTTGGCCCAAATACCTTGTAGTATTCCCGAGGTTACACTTATACAAGCCAGAAAATACCGTTATACTTTCCTCGGTCACTAAAGCGAAACCCTAAGGAAATCTTCACCCGTTGTTGAAGTTGTAAGTAGAAGTTGGTTAGAACTTCTAAGGGTAGTTGGAGGCGGGTTGGGCGCGCGGAGTTGAGCTAAACCTTGCTCGGGAGCGACTTTAAACTAGGATAATTTTGGGCTTATCGAGGTAATTATCTTGTCCTCTATTGTAATTGGAAATTACATAAGTGTTGAATATATAGTTGTTGTATACTATATATAGTCTGAACGTAGTTATCGTGATGTCTTGCGACTTAAGCTGAATAATACTTACGGCAATGTCTTGCGACTTAAGCTGAAGAAGCGAAGCTGTAATTACATAGGACTGTATTACAGTTGACTTGTGTAGTAGTACGGTGGAGTAGTATTGTACCCGTTAGGGTTAGATGTATAACCCCCCCCCTGGTTGGCTTGGTAGCCGGCCTCGATAGCGGAGGAGATTTCTGTTGTTGCGGGAGAGTCTTTGCGAATTTTGGTAGAATGTTCGATGAGATCTAAATGTTAATAAGCGCCTTGTGGCCTTATAGGTTGAAGTGCTACGTGTGACGTAATCTTACGGACTAAGGAGTAGCCGACGGGTTGAAGTACTTGGGCGTTTTGCTATTAGTCGACAACGATCGCGAGGTATGTGAACCTCTTCCTATCTCTTCTAGCATGATATGTGTGAACTATGTAGTACGGTAGCCGTACCTGTGTTAATTATATTTGATTGTTGTAAAACATAAAGTGTTATAACGGCTGTATGGGAAGTTGGTTATAATGACTTTATGTAGGTAAGAAAATGGGTTGTGGTTTTAAAAGATAAGCGATTTGATTTATAAGCGGCAGGCGTTATAATAAAACTTGAAGTATTTCAAAAGATTTATGAATCGTTTTGAGCGAAGTGTAGTATTGTGTTTTGAAAACTTAAGAGTTATACTAGCTTTATGGGAAGTTAGGTATAACGGCTTAAGAATGGTTTCTTGATGTTAGAAGTTAAGAGACTTGATCTTATAAGATAAGAGACTTAACTTATTTGTTTTAAAGTGAATGTTTGTGTGAAACCTCATTCGTGAGTAATGAGTACTTGGTTTTATTTAAAGGGATAATGTTTCTTGATTTGGAAATCGAATGTGTATCGACAGGATCACTGCGGCGTTAATAAAGGAAAATGTATTGAATAATGATGTATCGTATTAAAACGGTAGAAACCTCCATCTGCATAGAAACTAAGATGAGACAAAATGATATTACATTTTCTAGATCATGGTTCTTTGTAATAAGAATGTTGTAAACAAGAATAACCTACTCGCGTGAGACATATATTACTCAATTGTTCTAAAAAGAAATCAAGTGATTAAGTTTATGAACTATGAAACCATTTGAAAATGAGAAGCTTGAGTAATTGAAACTAGGCAAACTGGAACTTAGGAAAAGAATGTTGTTACTTGATTTTGGAAAGGAATGTGGGTTGGTCATTCTAAGGCTACGGTTTATCGGGTGACTTTATAAAAGTAATGGATCTCTTTTAAAAGAACTTAACGTATGTAGTACTTTGGGGTTAAAAACCGGACTTTGGCATAAAATGAAAGTACTTTGAGTTGTTGTGAAACTTGCCTATGCTTGTTGTTGTGAAACTTGCCTATGCTTGTTGTTGTGAAACTTGCCTATGCTTGTTGTTGTGAAACTTGCCTATGCTTGTGATGATAGCCTTTGTTGTGCAAGTGTGGTATTTACGTATTCCGTGTCTCTCGATAGAGGTTGACTTGTTGAGAACTTACTTGGGCGTCTTGGCGGTGAAGGAGAATTCCACGGGTATGTTTCCATTTTGATTCTTGTCTTGTTGTTGATGTCACATGGACATGTCTACACCGTCACGATATTAGGGGCATCGCGGCCATGCGGCGGGTTGATTACCGATATATGGTTATTACCGCAACATGGGCGTGTCTACCTGCCGTCTGATTCCGGGGCATGTGGCGTGCGGCGGGGTTGACCACCAGTATATTGTTATTGAGGTTACATGGGCATGTCTACACCGTCACGATTCGGGGCATGTGGCCGTGCGGCCTTGTTGTGTGTTGCATCATGGACATGTCTACCGTCGATTCCGGGGGCATGTGGCGTGCGGCGCTATTGTGTGTTGCATCGTGGACATGTCTACACCGATGATTAGGGGCATGCGGCCGTGATCTGAACATGATGGATGTTGTGGGCGTGAGACCCGTAGTTATATTTGAGTGGTGACTTTGAGGCGTGAGTCCACGACTTGGATCGCTTATGTTGCGTCTTGTATTTTGGTTATCATACATGTCTCCCGCTTTTTAAGCTATTATGATTTCATTCTGATGTTGTGATTTCACATACTTGGTACTGTTGTCTTGACCTCGCCCGGGGCTGCGTTCATCTGCATGGTAGAGGTCGGTCGTGGATCCCCGCTCTAGGATCTCATTTCAGCGTGTTGGAAAGCTCGTTCCTTGGAGGCTTATCTTTGGTATGTTTCCACTGAGTTGTAGGTTCTTGTACATTCGGGGTTATGGCGAGGCCCTGTCCGTCATAGTTGTTGTAAATCTTAAGTGCATGCCTTTGTTGTGGCGAGGTTGAGATAACTGTTTGGGTTTTTATGTATATCTTTGAAAGCAATTTTGGTTGGCTGTTTATTTATTATATCTCGTTTCATGACTCGTGTTTTATTTTCCCGGTTTTCTACGATGTTGTATCACTAGGGTGCCGAGGTAAGGCACGATGCGGGCCGAGTTGGGCGTTACACTTCTGACTGAAAATCGTAGCCTCAAATCGATCTCGGGTGAACCGAGCAGGCTGAAGGCTGCATCTGCCTATCCTCATATCGACCACAATCACGGCCAATAATCGGGCATCTCGCGTACCACAACTCCCTGCGGTGTGGGGCGGGGTGCGGTGCGTGGTCTCTGGGGCGGCGGCGTCATGGAACTTCGCCGTCTTGGGTATAGGCGGGCACGAGCCTCGTGACTCGGTGTCCTACTAGCGGCTCGGCGCTTTGCCTTGCCCGGGCGGGTTGCCTACGTGAGGCATAATCATTCTGAAAAGGAATACGTTAGAGGTCCAACTTATAACACGACTCTAAGGCACGATCTCAGTGAGAAGAATGAAACCAATCTAAATATCCTATAGCCTCACGATTATTGGTGTGGTGCACACCGATAATCAAGACTACTTCAGATGCAGTAGACACTTTCGAGGATTAAATGCTCGATACCACTTTTGTTGTTATACACCGTATTTCGGTAATATGACGTGAGGCGTGACGTCAAAAGTTTTAGCCTTAAGTAGGCATTAGGGATGAAATTTGTGCACTAGCGAAAAAGAATCGTTTTCGGCGAAGCGTTTTCGGACTTTGCGAAGGGAAAAATACGGTTGCAACATTTATAATTTTTGCGGATTTTTCCGAGGATGAAATATTTTGGACCAAGCGAGGGTGACAAGTGTCACCGTGAGTGGCGAAGTTATGGACGATCAGCACGTTTAGCCTTTTTCTTGGTCAAGGAGAGTTGGTAGGATATTGTTATACCCGTAGTAGTTCGTGGTATGTATGCGAGGACGCGCGTGCGAGAATACGTGAAAAAATGGAAAGGAAGAAAGATGTGATTTTTCAACGGAAAAGTTTCGGTTTTTGTAAAGGAAAAATGTTCGTTGATGGGAATTGGATTCCCGATTTGGTATTTGGGCTTCTTGAATTATATTAGAATTTTGAGATTTTATTTTGGAAATGGTCACGTGGGGCCACGGAGAAATTTACTGTTTTGTGGGGCCCGCTTTGTTTTTGAGATTTTGGCCATTATGGATATTTTGGAAGATGAAATATTTTGGATGAATAGGAGGCGACACGTGTCACCCCCAGGTGGCTCTTGGCGAAATCACTGACAAATGGCAAGACAAGTGGCCTTGTCTTGCAAGATATTTTAGTTGGACAAGTGGCTTGTGGGCCCACACACACTTGTCCCCAATCTCAACCACACACTTGCCTTCATCCTAGCCTCGTTGTCCTATATATGCACCCTTAGTTGATGAAATCTTCCACACTTAACCATTTCAAGACTTGAGAAAACCCTCCTCTCCCTTCACGTGCTCTCGCCATGGTGCCTTTTCTTGAGCAAAATTTGTCCAACAATTCTTAAACTCTTAAGTGTTCTTCCCAAGGTGTTAGGAAGATTGTGTACCAAGAGTTGGAAAAGATTTCACACCCTAGCCTATTTAGTTTGCCTTGGCGAAAGTTGTCTTGTTGGAACCCTAAGTGTTCTTCACTTTTGGAGTTGAATCTTGAAGAGAAGTTGGTTAGGAGCTTCTATGGGTTGCTTGTAGCGGATTGGAACGTAAAGATTTGGAGCTAAGACTTGCTTGGAGCGACTTTAAGAACTTGGATATTCTTGGGCTATTTGAGGTAGTGAAACTTAAACCTCTTTGTGAATTGGTTATTATACATATATTATAAGTATATTTTGGATTATATAATATATGGAGTAAAGTTTGGAAGGATTTGGATCTTGTTAAGTTGCTAAAATGGAAATTGGCAAGAAAGCCACAAAATGGTAAAAACGTATCTTACTTGCTAAGAAGCTAATAACAAAGTAACTATAACTTATATTAAGAATGGAAATATAAGTTGGATGACTAATGAGTAATTTGGATAAGTAAAATGGACAAAGTTGGCCAAGGACCCCAACTTAAGGACTGTATTTACTTAAGGACTGTATTTACTTTGGATTGTTTGGACTGTATTTACTTTGGACTGTATTTACATTTCTGTTAAGGGGAAGATTGTTCAATCGCGTTCCGTTTGGGCATGTGATCCCCTTTTTAATTATTGTATTGTATTGTTATGAAGGCGTGATAGTAAACCGCGTTACCGGTTGGGCGCGTAATCCCCTTCTTTTACTTATTGTTATTTTGAAGGCGTGATAGTAAACCGCGTTACCGTTTGGGCGTGTAATCCCCTTCTTTATGTTTTTTAATTATTACGCCTTATATATGGCATATAATTACGGTTATTCGGGCCTTGGAGAAAGATGGAAAAGTGAGTAAAAGCGGAAGTCTTTGCGATTTTCCGTAGAATTAGAGGGCTTTTTATTGGTATAAGTCTTCAATGGTAAGAAATGTTTGATAGAAGTACTATGACCATTTTAGGAGTGGAGTACTACGTGTGGCGTGATCTACTTGGCTTAAGGAGTAGCCGACGGGTTGAAGTACTTGGAGCGTTTTGCTATTTGTCGATAATCGTCGCGAGGTATGTGAACCTCTTCCTATCTTTTCTAGCATGATTGTTGTGAACTATGTAGTACGGTAGACGTACGTGTGCTAAACGAGTTTTGGTTGGTTTAAAACATATAGTGTTATAATAGCTTTATGGGAAGTTAGTTATAACGACTTTATGTAGGTAAAAGAATGGTTTATTGATTTTAGAAGTTAAGAGACTTGATCTTGAAAGATAAGAGACTTGACTTAATTGACTTGATATGAATTTTGTTAAAAAGTTGTTAAACCTCATTCGTGAGTAATGAGTACTCGGCTTTTAAAGAATAATGTTTTACTGATTTCGGAAATGAGAATAAGTATCGAACAAACCATTGCAGCGTTAATAAAGGAAATGTATTGACTAATTAATTATATTAAAACCAGTAGAAACCTCCATCTGCATAGAAGCTAAGATAAGACAAAATTGTATTACATTTCCTAGATCATGGCTGCTTTAATAAGATGGTTATAAACAAGAACAACCTACTCACACATAAGACATATGTTACTCAATTGTTTTAAAAGGAGATTACATTAAGTGATTAAGACTATGATCTATGGAATCTTTCAAAAATAAGAGACTTGAGTATTTGAAATTAGGCAAACTTGAACTTTTGTAAAAGAATGTTGTTACTTGATTTTAATAAGGAAAGTGTTTTGGTTTACTTATAAATGTTAGTCACTCTATGTTAATACTACGGGTATCGGGTGACCTTTGTAAAAGAAATAGATCCTTTAAAAAGAATTTAACGTATGTAGTACTTTGGGGTTAAAACCCGGACTTTGACATAAAATGAAAGTACCTTGAGTTGTGTGTAACTTGCCTATGTTTGCGTGTGATAGCCTTGTTGTGCAAATCTTGTATTTATATCTTGGCGTCTCGATGGAGGGCGGCTGATTTGTTGTGAGCGATTCCTATCGAGTCCCGTGAGATGGGCGAGACATGTATTCCATATGATTCTATCGAGTCCGTGAGATGGTAGAGACATGTATTCCATACGATTCTATCGAGTCCCATGAGATGGCCGAGACATGTATTCCATACGATTCTATCGAGTCCCATGAGATGGGCGAGACATGTATTCCATACGATTCCTATCGAGTCCCATGAGATGGGCGAGACATGTATTCCATATGATTCCTATCGAGTCCCTGAGATGGGCGAGACATGTATTCCATACGATTCCTATCGAGTCCCATGAGATGGGCGAGACATGTATTCCATACGATTCTTATCGAATCCCATGAGATGGGCGAGACATGTATTCCACACGATTCCACCTCGAGTCCCGGATGGGCGAGACATGTTATCACGTATCATACGATTTATACCTAGGCTGGCGGTGAGGAAGAGTTCCAGGCATGAGGATGACTTGGTGTGAGTCCACGACTTGACATGACTACTTTTATGTTGTAAAGCGTAGTTTGGCTATCATACATGTCTCTGTTTTATATAGATCATCATGATTTCATTCTGATATTTGATTTCACATACTGTACTGTTATCTTGACCTCGCCCGGGCTGCGTTAATGCCGCGGTAGAGGTAATCAGTTGTGGATCCTCGCTCATGGGATCACGATTCGTATTAGGAAGCCCCGTTTCTCGAGGCTTATCTTGTGGTATGTTACCACAGTGCAGCAGGTTCTTGTACATTGTGGTATGGCGGGGCCACTGTCCTGGTCATAGTTGTTGTCACTTTCTTAGAGTGCAGTAATCTTGTTGTGGCGGGGTTGTAAAGGATGTAACTATTGGTCTGTATATATATGCAAGAAGACAACTGTGTTGGTTGGCCTGTTTTGTATCATATCGCTGGTTTCATGTTCATGTTTTTATTTCCTCTGATGTTGTATCACTAGGGTGGCCGGGGTAAGGCACGATCCACGGGCCGGTTCGAGTCGTGACAAAGTGGTATCGAAGCGATTAATCCTCGGAAAGTGTCTCTGACCGTATCTAGTAAGTCTTGATTATCGGTGTGTTGTGCACCACATCTATAATCGAGAGGCTACGGATATTTAGGATTGGTTTCCATTCTTCTCATTACGAGATCGTGCCTTAGAGTTGTGTTGTAAGTTGGACTCCTCAGCGTATTCTTATGTGCGATTATGCCTCGCAAGGCAATCGGGGCCAGCGAGGGCAAGAAGCGAGAGGTGCTGCGAGTGGAGTAGCGGCGGTCTCTGCGAGGCCCTGATGCACGAGACGTCGATCGCGGCGAGCAGGAGATGGGTTACAAGGAGATGGCCCGATTATTGGCGGTGATAGTGGCAAGGCACGAGGATAGGTTGGATCAGCAATTCCGGTGAAAGTAGTACCGTAGTTCACCGAGATCGGATAGTTTGAGGCTGCGGGACTTTACGAGTTGCAGACGCGAGTTTTACGGGTCGAGGCACGAGGATGATCCGCAGGAGTTCATCAAGCGATTCTGACGGATCATGAGTGATCGAGCTTGGAGAGTCGGTAGTCCTAGGTTCACATCGGTGCGCGATCTGGCGATCGTGGTTTGATTCATGGGAAGCGTCGAGGAGAGCACGCGCTCCCAGCAGTTGGGACGAGTTCTCGAGGCATTTCTTGCACATTTCTTGCCTCGCGGATGAGGAGGGCTCGGGTAAACAGTTTTTGGCGTTAAGGCGCACCGGACGTCTGATTAGGGAGTACAACGTGGAGTTTGACTCGTTGGCTCGGTATGTCCCGCTTTAGTAGCGAGATATGGAGGGCGAGTGCACCGCCACGTCACCGCACGATGATTACTTGGCGAGGCTTGTTGGTGTAGCTCTTGTGGGCATGGACATTGCCCGCATGCGAGCTCATGCACTAGGATGTGAGGCACGAGAGGTCGCGGAATGGCGGGATCAGCGAAGGCGAACAGCGAGGTCGCTGGTAACTTGCGGCGAACCGCCTCGGCGAGCTAGTTATGCGCACCTTCGCGATCTGAGTGGTCCTCGCATTCTTGGGGCGTTCGGGGTATTCGAGGCGATCGAGCTCGAGGCTTAGTTCCGCGGTA
This sequence comes from Przewalskia tangutica, assembly GCA_029844215.1. NCBI lineage: Eukaryota > Viridiplantae > Streptophyta > Magnoliopsida > Solanales > Solanaceae > Przewalskia > Przewalskia tangutica. The sequence goes on along the minus strand of JAQGDG010000319.1, from coordinate 110,838 downwards.
TACATGGGTTCTAGCCAGTCGGGTTCATGTTTCCCTCAGTGTGCACGATGCGGCAAGCGTCATCCCGGGGAGTGTCGTCTTTTTACTGGTGCTTGTTTCACCTGCGGCCGTCAGGGCCATGTGACGAGAGACTGTCCTAGGAAGAGAGATACAAGTAGAATGACGCGACCTACCGGTCGATGGCGAGTTCCTCGCCTTCTATGGCTATGCGCGGCGGTGATTATGATTAGAGCGACGAAGGGAAATGAAGCAGTTGATACAGGTATATTCTTACCCCTTTAGATACTGGTATGCGTTGTTGATATGATGATGTGCTATGTATTATGTTCTGATAGTGTTTTGTTAAATGATGATTTAGAGGCCTGGTTAGTAAGGGGAAGTTGGGTAAAAGATTTTGTTTACGATTGACCTTTGTCGGAGAGCATAGTATACGAGGGGTATAATTGTGTGATAAGTCCCTGAGTGGTGTGAATTAAGATGGTAGTTGAGCTAAGAAGACCACTAGGTTTCGTGACTTGATTAGTGAGATTGTTCGGATCGGAAACAAGAGTTTGGCGCGGTTATGGGTCGGGTTGAGGACCATTCGCGGGTCAACGTGGCGGAATGTGGTGGTCGATTCGAGGTGGTCCCGGTGGTAGGGATCACGAGGCGCTAGGCCAGTTTAGGTAACCATCGTGCGGGTTCGTGGATCGTTCGACTGAGTCGGTTGTGAAGGCGGGAATGGCCTTAGAGTAAATGAAGCTAGTGGGAGCTGTTGTGAGATTAGAAATGACTCGCCGTTGGCTTGGATTTGAGTTTTGCGCTTTAGTTATATTCTGGCCATTAGTGGCATAATTGGTTTCGTAAGTATAACAGTGAAGACTATATCGGCGCTTGTATGTTTGGAGACTTAGAAGGAACATTCGGGACGAATGTTTCTAAGGGGGGAAGAATGTTATACCCCGTAGTTCCAGGGTATGTATCCGAGGACGTACGTACGAGAATACGACAGAAAAATTGGAAAGGAAGAAAGATGTGATTTTTCAACGGAAAAGTTTCCGGTTTTTGTAAAGGAAAAATGTTCGTTGATAGGAATTGGATTCCCAGATTTGGTATTTGGGCTTCTTGAATTATATTAGAATTTTGAGATTTTATTTTCGGAAATGGTCACGTGGGGCCCACGGGAGAAATTCTGGTTTTGTAGAGCCCTTTGTTTTTGAGATTTTGGCCATTATGGATATTTTCGGAAGATGAAATATTTTGGACGAATAGGAGGGCGACACGTGTCACCCCCCTAGGTGGCTCTTGGCCGAAATCACTTGACAAGTGGCAAGACAAGTGGCCTTGTTGTTATACCCCGTATTTCCAGAGTATGTACGTGAGGGCGTACGTATTAAATTTAAGCCTTAAAGTTAGGCTAGGTTCGAAATTTGGGCACAAGTGCCGAAAAGAGTCGTTTTTCGACGAAACGTTTTACTAAAATTGCGAAGGAAAATTCCGCTATGTCATTTCTAATTTTGCGGATTTTTCAGAGGCGAAATATTTTGGACAACGAGAGGCGACACTTGTCACCTCTAATGGAGCACGTTTTGGCAACTTGGGCGATTGGAGGAGGGGTTAGGTAGGATATTTTTGTGCAAGTTGTGTGGTAGATGGATAAGGTACACATGGTGGAATCCTAGCCCTACACTTGCTTAACACTGGTGAATCTTGGCCGTTGGTTGGCCATTTCTTGACCTATAAATACCCCACTTTGGAAGACTTCTTCATCCTAAAATCTTTCTAAGTCTTGAAAGCTCTCTTCCTCCCCTTGAGTGAAGTATCTCGTCCAAAAGTCCCCTTTGAGAAGCTTGGCGAGAGGTCTCCACGTGAGAAGCTTGGCCGAGAGGGTCTCTCCCCCCCCCCCCGAGCCTTGTTGTTTTCGTATAATACCCCTTTTTTTTGTGGTATAGAAATACTCTCCTAGTATTGTTGTTATGCCCAAATACCTTGGCCCAAATACCTTGGCCCAAATACCTTGTAGTATTCCCAAGGTTACACTTTTACAAAAGCCCAGAAATACTATTATACTTCCCTCAGTCACAAAAACGAAACCCTAAGGAAAACCTTCATAGTCGGTTGAAGTGTTAAGTAGAAGTTGCGTAGAACTTCTAAGGGTTGTTTGGAGCGGATTGGAGCACTCGGAGTAGGAGCTAAATGTTGCTAAGGAGCGACATTAAACTCGGATAATTTTGGGGCTTATCGAGGTAAATACTACTGTCCTTCTAGTGTAATTGGAAATTACATACTATAGTAGTATAGAAATGAATATAAGATTCATAAGAAGAGAATTGAACTGTAATAGAAGGATATTACAAAAAAGACTTGAACTGAAATCACTTCAGAAGAATATAAGTAGAAGTTAAACTGTACTTACATAGGACTGTATATACAGTAGACTGATAACCTTTATTGGTTGAATGTTCTGCAAGTAGCATGGGCTACTTAGAAGGTGGACCAGGCTAGCCGGGTTATAGCCGTGGAGCGTTGTTATACCCCGTTTTCTCAGGGTATGTATGCGAGGACGTACGTACGAGAGCACGACAGAAAAATTGGAAAGGAAGAAAGAGGTGATTCTTCCACGGAAAAAGTTTCCGGTTTTTGTAAAGAAAAATGTTCGTTGAAGGGAATTGGGTTCCCAGATTTGGAATTTGGGCTTCTTAGATTATATTAGAATTATGGAATTTTATTTTCGGAAATGGTCACGTGGGGCCCACGGGAGAAATTCTGGTTTTGTAGGCTTTGATTTTGAGATTTTGGCCATTGTGGATATTTTTGGAAGGCGTTTTATGAGGCCAATAGGAGGGTGACACGTGTCACCCCGCCTGGGTGGCTTGCCGGTTACCTTTGTGCACAACACCGGTTAAGTCGTTTTGGCGAAGCGTTTTCGCGTAACTGCGAAGGAAAATTCCGGCTATGTCGTTTTGTATTTTGCGGTTTTTCCGAGCGGCGAAACATCTTGGACCAACGGGAGGGTGACACTTGTCACCCATGGTGAGCGGATTGATGGCCGATTGGCTCGCGTTTTGTGCGCCTTATTGGTGCCTTGTTTTGTGCCTTGTTTTGGCCTTGTTTTGTGCATTGTTTTGAGCCATGTTTTGTGGAGTAGGGGATAGGGTGCAATTGGCTTGATCAAGGCCTTACACTTGCCTTGCACATGGCTTGATCTTGTCTATTGGTTGGCCAGCTTCCTATAAATACCCTCTCTTTGAAGACTTATTCATCACAAATTTCCAAGTCTAAATCCTCCTCCCCACTTGTGAGCCATCGTCCTAAGCCTCACTTCCCCCGAGTGGCACTTGTGGCCGAGCCTCCCCTCTCAGCTGTGGTGCTAGCCGTGGGGTACCCCCAGCCTAGTTGTTTCGTATAATACACCCCCTTGGTAGAAATACTCTCGAGTATTGTTATAATGCCCAAAATACCTTAGCCTTTACCTTGTTGTATTCCAAAGTTACCTCTATCGTAGAGTCCTAAATACTACCTTTTGTCCTTTTAGTCTCAAACCGAAACCTAAGGAAATATTCATAGTTGGTTGAAGTATTTGAGTAGAAGTTAGTTAGAACTTCTAAGGGTTGTTTGGAGCGGATTGAGCGCACGGAGTAGAGCTAAACCTTGCTCGGGATCGACATTATAACGTGGATAATTATGGGCTTGTCGAGGTAAATATTCTTGTCCTTTTTGTAATTGGAGATTACATGTAGTAGGAATATATAGTTGAGGTATACTATATATGTAATCAACATTATTTGTGCGGCAATGTCTTTTGACTTAAGCTGAATTTAAAGAAGAGAATCGAATCGTAATTACATAGATCGTATTCTGAGACTTGTGTAGCATTGTTGTGTAGTAGAATGGTACACGTCAGGTTAGACGTGTAAACCACTCGGTTGGCTTAGTAGCCTGATAGAGAGGAGATTTACGCTGTTGGGGAGATCTTTGCGAATTTTCTCAGAGAAATGGAACCTTGTGTTTTAAGTTAATAGACGTTTGTGACCTTTTAGGTGAAAGTACTAAGGGTAGCGTATTCTACTTGAGGAGTGGAAAGGCTAGCAAGGTTGTAGTACTTGGAGCATTTTGCTTATTGTCGATACTCGCCGCGAGGTATGTGAACCTCTTCCTATCTGTTACAGCATGATATGTGGGTAACTATGTAATGCGGTGGACGTCTGATTGCTAAGTGTATTTGTTTGTTTAAACATAAAGTGTTATAACGCTTTATGGGAAGTTGGTTATATGACTTTATGTAGGTAAGAAAATGGTTTCTTGATGTTAGAAGTTAGAGACTTGATCTTATAAGATAAGAGACTTAACTTATTTGTTTTAATGTGGATGTTTGTGTGAAACCTCATTCGTGAGTAATGAGTACTTGGTTTTAAAGGATAATGTTTCTTGATTTGAATCAGAATGTGTATCGACAGACCAATCAAGCGTTAATAAAGGAAAATGTATTGAATAATGATGTGTATTAAAACGGAGAAACCTTCATCTGCATAGAAGCTAAGATGAGACAAAATGATATAACATTTGCTAGATCATCGCTGCTGTAATAAGATTGTTATAAACAAGAATAAACTACTCACATATATGACATATGTTACTCAATTGTTTTAAAAGATATTAAGACTATGAGTTATGAAACCTTTCTAAAATGAGAAACTTGAGCACTTGAAATTAGGCAAACTTGAACGTTTGGAAATAATGTGGTTACTTGATTTTGCAAAGGAAGTATTTTGGTTTACTTAAAAGATAGTCACTATTTTTTATACTACGTATTGTGTGACTTATGGGAAAGTACTTTGAGTTGTGTGAAACTTGCCTATGCTTGTGATGATAGCCTTTGTTGTACAAGTGTTGTATTTAATATTACCGCGTCTCGATAGAGGCGGTTGACTTGTCGAGAACTTACTTGACGCGTCGTGGTGACGAGAATTCCACGGGTATGTTTCCATTTTGATTCTTGTCTTGTTGTTGGTGTCACATGGGCGTCTACACCGAGGTAGAATTCGGCACCATGTGGCCGAGGGGTTGATTACCCGATATATTGTTATTGTGGTTACATGGACATGTCTACACCGAGGTAAATTCGGGGCATGTGGCCACGCGCGGGTTGATCACCCAAAGATATTGTTGATGATGTCACACGGACGATGTCACACCGAGGTAGAATTCGGGGCATGTGGCCTGGGCATTGGTATTATTGTTGCATCATGGACATGTCTACACCGGCGCAATTCCGGCATGCGCCGTGATGCGAACATGATTGATGTTGTGGGCGTGAGACCCATAGTTATATTTGAGTGATGACTTGAGGCGTGAGTCCCCGATCGACATGATCGCTTATGTTGTGAATCAGAGTTTGGTTATCATACATGCTCTCCGCTTTATATAGACTAGTATGATTTCATTTCTGATTTTTCGCTTTCACATACTTGGTACTGTTGTCTTGACCTCCGGGCCGCGTTCACGCCGTAGAGGTACATCGATCGTGGATCCTCGCTCTTAGGATCACGAAAGATATTGGGAAGCTCCGTTTCTCCGATGCTTATCTTTTGTATGTGTTCCCGAGTTGTAGGTTCTGAACATTCAGTGGTATGGCGGCCCTGTCCGTCATAGACGTTGTAAATCTTAAGGTGCGTAAATACATGTTGTGGTTGTAAAGGATTAAACTGCTCGTGTTTTATGTATATACTGAAGGCAACCGCTTGGTTGGCCTGCTTTATTATTATATCTCTTGTTTCATGACTCATGTTTTATTTTCCGCGGTTTTCTCCGATGTTGTATCACTAGGGTGCCGGTAAGGCACTACCACGCCCGACCGGGTGTGACAAAGTGGTATCGAGAGAGGTTGTCCTCGAGAAAGTGTCTACGCAGTGTCTAGTAGAGTCTTGATTATCGGTGTGTTGTGCACCACATCTATAATCGTGAGGCTATAGGACATTTAGGATTGGTTTCATTCTTCTCATTCCGAGATCGTGCCTTAGAGTGTTGTAAGTTGGACCCTCCGACGTATCTCGTTTTACCGCTTATGCCTCCGCGCAAGGCAACGAGCCGAAGGGCAAGGCAGCCGAGGTGCTTAGTGAGATCTGAGGAGCACGAGGCGCAGCCCGCATAGCACGAGGTCAGGCTTGACGGCGGGTTTTGGACGCCGCCTCAGCGAAGAGGTTAGAGCGCAGAATGGCCGCCGAGACCGCAGCACTGAGCCTCCATCCCACACCGGGCGAGAGGAGATGGGTTACGGAGATGGCCCGCTTGCCGAGTCGTGGGCCGATATGAGGATAGGCCGGACGCAGCAGATCCGGCCCAATAGCACCATGGTTCGCCCCGAGCAGATAGTTTGAGGCTACGGACTTTACGAGTCAGAGCCCGCCGAGTTTTATGGGTCGAGGCCCGAGGATGATCCGCAGGAGTTCATCCGCAGCTACAGCTGGTCATGAGTGATCAAGGCTTCGAGACCGAGTCGGTGGTCTTAGGTTCGCATCGGCCGCGTGATACCGCTGATCGGCCCGTTTGATTCGCGAGTTGTCCCGGGAGAGCATGCGCTCAAAGAAGATGGGACGAGTTCTCGAGGCATTTCTCACTCACTTCTTGCCTCCGCAGATGGGAGGGCACGGGCCGACAGATTTGTGATGCCGAGACGCAGAGGCGCATGCCGGGAGTACAACGTGGAGTTTGACTCGTTGCCGGTATGTCCTCGCTTTAGTGGCAACCATGGAGGATAGAGTGCACCGCCACGCCACCGGATTAGATGATTGCTTGACAGAGGCTTGTTCGAGTGTAGCTCTTGATCGCATGGACATTGCCCGCACGCAGCTCATGACCGGGATGCGAGGCACCGAGAGGTCGACGAATGACCAAGATCAGCAGAAGAGGCCGAACAACGGTGTCCTTTGGTGACTTTCGAGGCGGACCGCCTCGCAAAGATACTAGTTTTGTACCTCCGCCATGCAGAGTGGTCCTCCACAACCTTGAGCATCCAGAGTATTCGGAGCGTCGTGGCTCGAGGTTGAGTTTCTGGAAGTAGGGTGTTGGCGATGCGGTCACCCCTACCGGTGGTCGATGTGGTAGACCGCATTTCGGGAGTGTCGTAGTGCGAGGAGCTTGCTATTTTTGGCACGGGGCCATTTGCAGGAACTGTCCACCAAGGGTAGCACGGATGTTACGACTCACCTTCAGATCGCGTCGTTCATCACCTTCACTACGGCGCTCGCAGGTGTGATCGTGATTAGAAAGCAGAGACAGTATATCCTTAACCTCTAGAGTTTTGCATGCGATGTGTTTTAGTGTTATGTTCGGATAGCTTTGTGCTAAATGTGATTTAGACACCGGTTATTGTAGAAGGGTAAGTATGGGGCATGGTAAGTGTGAACCCTAGATCACACGATTGAGACCTTAGAGGTAAGGTCGTCTTGAGTAAAAGATTCGCTTTATGTTTGACCTTTATCGAGTGCGTAGTATACGTGGGTTTTATTTGTGTGATAAGTCCATGGGTAGTGTGAGATGGAAGTGGTAGCTTTCATGATGTGATTTAGGTGATTATTCCGTCGGGAACGAGGGCTTGACGCGATTGTGGTCGGGTTGAGGACGTCATACGAGTCAACCGCAGTCTTGACAGGTGGGGTGAGTTCGGGTGGTCCCGCCAGTGGTAGGGTCACGAGGATGCTAGGCCCAAGTTTGTATTATCATCGTATGAGTTCGTGGACGCGCTCGACCGTAAGCGGTTCGTAAAGGCCGGGAATGGCCTTAAGGAAGTTTGAGGTTAGTAAGATGACCAAGTTCGGAGGTAGTGACTCCAAAGATTTGTGGGAACGGAAGTAATGACTGGAGTATGGTACGTACTGGGGGAGTTCAAGTGTTCGAGAAGGGAACGACGAGTAAGGAAAGAAGAGGACGTGTGTTATTTCGCGCTGCCGTATAAGCGTTGACAACTTGTTAGAGGAACTTCATCGATATCCGTCTTGAGAAGGAACATTGGACGAATGTTTCTAGAGAGGAGAATGTTATACCCGCTTTCTCGTGGTATGTATGCGAGGACGTGCACGCGAGCACGACAGAAAAAATTGGAAAGGAAGAAAGAGGTGATTCTTCCACTAAAAGTTTCCGCTTTTTGTAAAGAAAATGTTCGTTGAAGGAATTGGGTTCCTGATTTGGAATTTGGGCTTCTTAGATTATATTAGAATTATGGAATTTTATTTTCTGAAATGGTCACGTGGGCCCACGGAGAAATTTACGCTTTGTGGGCCCGCTTTGATTTTGAGATTTTGGCCATTGTGGATATTTTTGGAAGACGTTTTATGAGGGCTAGGAGGGTGACACGTGTCACCCCGCCAGTGGCTTGGCCGGTTACCTTTGTGCACAACACGGTTAGAGTCGTTCGACGAAACGCTTTCGTAACTGCGAAGGGAAAATTCCGCTATGTCGCTTTGTATTTTTGCGGTTTTTTCCGAGCGAAAACATCTTGGACCAACGGGAGGTGACACTTGTCACCCTCATGACGGAGCAGTTGATGGCCGATCGCTCACGTTTGTGCCTTATTGGTGCCTTGTTTTGTGCCTTGTTTTGGCCTTGTTTTGTGCATTGTTTTGAGCCATGTTTTGTGGAGTAGGGGATAGGGTGCACTTGGCTTGATCTTGGCCTTACACTTGCCTTGCACATGGCTTGATCTTGTCCATCGTCGCCCTCGCTTCCCTATAAATACCCCTCTCTCAAGACTTATTCATCACAAATTTCCAAGTCTAAATCCTCCTCCCCTGTGAGCCATCGTCCTAAGCCTCACTTCCCTTGAGTGGCCTTGTGGCGAGAGCCTCCTCCCCTTTGTGGTGCTAGCCAGTGGTACCCCAGCCTAGTTGTTTCAGTATAATACACCCTCTTGGTAGAAATACTCTCCGAGTATTGTTATAATGCCCAAAATACCTTAGCCTTTACCTTGTTGTATTCCAAAGTTACCTCTATACGTAGAGTCCTAAATACTACCTTTTGTCCTTTTAGTCTCAAACCGAAACCCAAGGAAATCTTCATAGTTGGTTGAAGTATTTGAGTAGAAGTTGGTTAGAACTTCTGGCGGTTGTTTGGAGCGGATTGGAGCGCATTTTGAGTAGGAGCTAAACCTTGCTCGGGATCGACATTATAACGTGGATAATTATGGCTTGTCGAGGTAAATATTCTTGTCCCCTTTTTGTAATCGAGATTACATGTAGTAGGAATATATAGTTGAGGTATACTATATATAGAACTGAACATTATTTGCGCAATGTCTTTTGACTTAAGCACGAATTTAAAGAAGAGAATCAACGTAATTACATAGGACTGTATTACGAGACTTGTGTAGCATTGTTGTGTAAGAGAATGGTACACGTCAGGTTAGACGTAAACCCCCTCCCCGGTTGGCTTGGTAGCCGCCTCGATAGAGAGGAGATTTACGCTGCGTGTGAGGTGTCTGCCAATTTTCTCGTAGAAATGGAACCTTGTGTTTTGAAGTTAATAGACGTTTGTGACCTTTTTAGGTGAAAGTACTAAGGGTAGCGTATTCTACTGGCGAGTGGAAAGTGGCTAGTGCGTTGTAGTACTTGGAGCATTTTGCTTATCGTCGATACCGCGAGGTATGTGAACCTCTTCCTATCCGTTCTAGCATGATATGTGGGTAACTATGTAGCACGGTGGACGATTGCTAAGTGTATTTGTTTGTTTAAACATAAAGTGTTATAACGCTTTATGGGAAGTTGGTTATAATGACTTTATGTAGGTAAGAAAATGGTTTACTGATGTTAGAAGTTAAGAGACTTGATCTTATAAGATAAGAGACTTAACTTATTTGTTTTAATGTGGATGTTTGTGTGAAACCTCATTCGTGAGTAATGAGTACTTGGTTTTTAAAAGGATAATGTTTTACTGATTTCGGAAATCAGAATGTGTATCGACAGACCACTGCAGCGTTAATAAAGGAAAATGTATTGAATAATGATGTGTTGTATTAAAACCAGTAGAAACCTTCATCTGCATAGAAGCTAAGATGAGACAAAATGATATTACATTTTCTAGATCATGGCTGCTGTAATAAGATTGTTATAAACAAGAATAAACTACTCACATATATGACATATGTTACTCAATTGTTTTAAAAGAGATTAAGACTATGAGTTATGAAACCTTTCTAAAATGAGAAACTTGAGCACTTGAAATTAGGCAAACTTGAACGTTTGGAAATAATGTGGTTACTTGATTTTTGCAAAGGGAAGTATTTTGGTTTACTTAAAAAGATAGTCACTCTATTTTTATACTACGGGTATTGTGTGACTTATGGGAAAGTACTTTGAGTTGTGTGAAACTTGCCTATGCTTGTGATGATAGCCTTGTTGTACAAGTGTTGTATTTACGTATTACCGCTCTCGATAGAGGCGGTTGACTTGTTGAGAACTTACTTGACGCATCGGCAGTGACGAGAATTCCGGCATGTTTCCATTTTGATTCTTGTCTTGTTGGTGTCACATGGACATGTCTACACCGAGGTAGAATTCCGGCACGTGCCATGTGGCGGGTTGATTACCCGATATATTGTTATTGTGGTTACATGGACATGTCTACACCGAGGTAGAATTCGGGCATGTGGCTACGCGCAGGTTGATCACCCAAGATATTGTTGATGATGTCACACGGACGTGTCTACACCGAGGTAGAATTCCGGGCATGTGGCCGGGCATTGGTATTATTGTTGCATCACGGACATGTCTACACCGGCGCACTCCGGCACGCGCCGATGCGAACATGATTGATGTTGTGGGCGTGAGACCCATAGTTATATTTGAGTGATGACTTGAGGCGTGAGTCCCCGATCGACATGATCGCTTTTATGTTGTGAATCAGAGTTTGGTTATCATACATGTCTCCCGCTTATATAGACTAGTATGATTTCATTTACTGATTTTTACGCTTTCACATACTTGGTACTGTTGTCTCGACCTCGGCCGCGTTCACGCCGCGGTAGAGGTACATCGGCCGTGGATCCTCGCTCTAGGATCACAGTCAAAGATATCGGAAGCTCCGCTTCTCGAGGCTTATCTTTTGGTATGTGTTCCCGAGTTGTAGGTTCTTGAACATTCGTGGGTATGGCGGGGCCCCGTCGCCATAGACGCTGTAAATCTTAGGTCCGTAATGCCAATTTGTGGGGTTGTAAAGGATTAAACTGCTCGTGTTTTATGATATACCGAAGGCAACCGCTTTGGTTGGCCTGTTTATTATTATATCTCTTGTTTCATGACTCATGTTTTATTTTCCGGTTTTCTCGATGTTGTATCACTAGGTGCCGGTAAGGCACGAACACGCGCCGGTCGAATTCAGCGTGAAGCGTTTGCTTATAGTCGATAATCGTCGCGAGGTATGTGATTCTTCCTATACTCTTGAGCATGATATTTTAAAGGAAGATATATATAAGACGGCAATGTCTTTTGACTTAAGCTGAATAATATATAATACGGTAGACGCATACGTGCTAATTGAACGTGGTTATGCGGTAATGTCTTTTGACTTAAGCTGAATAATATATAATACGGTGACGCATACGTGCTAATTGAACGTAGTTGTACGGCAATGTCTTTTGACTTAAGCCCGGATAATAAGAAACTTGAAGTATGTCAAAGAGTTAAGAAACCATTTTTGAAAGAAGAGTAACACTTGTTTTAAGGGTTTTAAAAAGAGTTATACTAGCTTTATGGGGAGTTAGGTATAACGTCTTAAGAGAGGTAAAGAAAATGGTTTACTGATGTTAGAAGTTAAGAGACTTGATCTTATAAGATAAGAGACTTAACTTAAATGAATTAATATGAGTTTTGTGTGAAACCTCATTCGTGAGTAATGAGTACTTGGTTTTTAAAAGGAATAATGTTTCTGATTTCTAAATCGAATGAGTATCGACAAACCACCGCAGCGTTAATAAAGGAAAATGTAATGAATAATGAAGTATTATTAAAACCAGTAGAAACCTCCATCTGCATAGAAGCTAAGATGAGACAAAATGATATTACATTTCCTAGATCATGGCTGCTTTAATAAAAATGGTTATAAAATAAACTACTCACACATATGGCATATGTTATTCAATTGTTTTAAAAGAGATTAAGACATTGAACTATGAAACTTTTCTAAAAAGAGACTTGAGTAATTGAAATTAGGCAACCGAACTTTAGGAAAAGAAAGGCATTGTTATGCCTTAAATTGGTTTAAAACATAAAGTGTTATAACAAATTTATGGGAAGTTAGTTATAACGACTTTATGAAAACAAAAGAATGGTTTTATCATTGGTTTTAATGTGATAACTTGGCTTTAATAAGAGAAGTGTTTTGGTTTGCTAAAATGTGAGTCACTCTATTTTATACTACGTATTGGGTGACTTCTATAAAAGGAATGGATCTCTTTAAAAGGAATTTAACGCATCGTAGTACTTAGGTTAAAACCCTGACTTTGATATAAAATGGAAGTACCTCGAGTTGTGTATAACTTGCCTATGCTTGTTGTTGTGTAACTTGCCTATGCTTGTTGTGATAGCCTTTGTTGTAGAATTGTGTTTCTATACTACCGCGCCTCGTTGGAGTAGGTTGACTTGTTGAGAACTTACATGGACATGTCTACACCGACGCAGACTCGGCATGTACGTGCGGCAGGTTGATTACCCGATATATTATTCTTGTGGTTACATGGACATGTCTACACCGACGCAGAATTTCGGGGGCATGTGGACGCGCAGGTTGATCACCCGATATATTGTTGTTGATGTTACATGGACATGTCTACACCGGCGCAGATTCCGGCGTGGGCCGTGCGACATTGTTATTATTATTGTTGCATCATGGACATGTCTACACCGATGCAGAATTCCGGGGGCATGTGGCCATGATGTGAACATGATTGATGTTGTGGGCGTGAGACCCATAGTTATATTTGAGTGACGACTTTGATGGCGTGAGTCACGACTTCATGATCGCTTGTTTATCGTGAATCGTATTTTGGTTATCATGCATGTCTCCCGCTTTATATAGATCGTTATGATTTAATCGCAGATTTTCGCCACATACTTGGTACTGTTATCTCGACCTCTTCGGGGCTGCGTTCATGCCAGCAGTAAGTACATCGTCGCCGATCCGCTTAGGATCACCTTTCAACAGTCGGAAGCTCCGTTCTTGGAGGCTTATCTTTTGTATGTGTTCCCGAGTTGTAGGTTCTTGTACATTCGTGGTATGGCGGCCCCGTCCGCCATAGTTGTTGTAAATCTTAGAGGTCCGAGTAATGCTGCATGTGGGGTTTTAAAAAGGATTAAACTGCCTGCTTTAGTTTTATATATATCCGAAAGGTGATTTTCTCTCGATAAAATGTGTCTCATTTTACGCTTGTTTTATGTTTTATTTTTATGTTCCACTGATTACTGATGTATGACTACTTGGGTGCGGGTAAGGCACGACCACGCCCCGAACGGGTCGTGATGTAAGTGGTATCGAGCGATTAATCTTCGGAAAGTGTCTACGCATCGTGTCTAGTAGTCGATTATCGGTGTGTTGTGCACCACATCTATAATCAGGAGGCTGCAGGACATTTAGGATTGGTTTCCATTTCTTCTCATTTTGAGATCGTGCCTTAGAGTGTGATAAGTTGGACCCTCTCGACGTATTCCTTTCCTTTACCGCTTATGCCTCGCGTAGTGCAACCCAGCCCAGTGGGGCAAGGCAATCGAGGATCTATTAGTGGATACAGAGGAGTGCGAGGCGCAGCCGGTCAAGACACGAGGCGGTGCTTCCGACGGCGAAGTTTCGCGACGCCGCCAAAGACCAGCGAGTTTAGAGTCGCAGCGGGCTGCTGAGACTCTGATACCGAGCCTCCAGCCCCACAGAGGCGTAAGAGATGGGTTACAAGGAGATGGCCCGCCATCGCCGTGGTCGTGGCTAGATACGAGGATAGGCCGACGCAGCAGCCTTCGATGGCGCCCGTGGTTCACCCTAGATCGGATAGTTTGAGGCTACAGGACTTTCGAGATGTAGCCCGCGAGTTCTACGGTCGAGGCACGAGGATGATCCGCAGGAGTTCATCCAAGCGATTCGCCGATCGAGAGTGATCAAGGCTTGGAGACCGAGTCGGTGGTCTTAGGTTCGCATCGCCGCGTGATACCGCAATGATCGGGTTTGATTCGTGGGAGTTGTCCGGGAGAGAATGCACTTCCACCGTTTGGGACGAGTTTCGGGGCCTTCGCACATTTCTTGCCTCCATGGATGAGGAGGGCTCGGCCGGCGATTTTTGATGTTGAGGCGCAACCGCGCATTCCGGGAGTACAATGTGAGTTCGACTCATTGCCCGTATGTTCCCGCATTAGTAGCTAATATGGAGGATCGAGTGCACCATATATTACGAGGCTTGATGATTACCTAGCAGAGAGTTGTTCGTGTAACCTTCATGGGCATGTACATTGCCCGCATACAAAGCTATGCACTTGGATGTGAGGAGCGGAGAAATCGGCGAATGACCGAGATCGGCGAGAAGAGGCCGTAAACAGGTCCTTTGGTGACTTTCGAGGCGGACCGCCTCAGAAGCCTAGTTTTGTACCTCCTCCACAGCAGTGGTCCTCCACAACCTTCGTGGCATCCAGAGTATTCGTGAGCGGTCGAGCTCCACGGGTTCAAGTTTCGAGGAGTAGGTGTTGGCTGGTGCGATCACCCCTACGGTGTGGTCGATGTGGTAGACCGCATTTTGGGAATGTCGCGGTGCCAAGGAGCTTGTTATTTTGCGGCGGCAGGGCCATTTTGCGAGGAACTGTCCAACCAAGGGTAGCACGGATGTTACGACTCAGCCTTCAGGATCAGTGGCTGGTTCATCGCCTTCACTAGCTATGCGCCCTGCAGGGCAGGACTGTGATTAGAAAAGCGGTAGAGACAGGTATATCCTTAACCCTCTAGAGACTTGTATGTATTGATGCTATGATAATGTGTTAAGTGTTATGTTCGGATAGCTTGTGCTAAAATGTGATTTAGAAACCTGGTTAGTGTAAACGGGTAAGCCTGGGGGTGAGGAAATGATGAACCTTAGAATATTACAATTGAGACCTTAGATGTAAGGCCGTCTTGAGTGCAGGATTTTGCAAGTAATCCTTGTCGGAGAGCATTTATGCCTAGAATGTATTGTGTGATAAGTCCCTGGGTAGTGTGAAATGGAAGTGGTAGCTTTCATGACCTGTAGAGGTAAGATTGTTCCGGAGCGGGGAACAAGAGCGTGATGCATTAAGTAGGTCGGGTTGGGGCCATGTTGAGGGCCAACCCGCGGCCTGTTTAGAGGTAGGATCAGCTCTGGGTGGTCCCGCCAGGTGGTAGGGTCACGAGGGTGCTAGGCCCAAGTTTAGATAACCATCGATAAGTTCGTGGATTCGCTCAACCAGAATCGGTTCGTGAAGGCCGAATGGCCTTAGCGAAGCGAAGCTAGTGAGATGACCAAGTTTGGAGGTGGTGACTACAAGGTTTTGGAAACTGAATCGATGACTGAAGTGTGGTACGTATACTAGAAGAGTTCAAGTGTTCGAGAAGGGCACGGCGAGTAAGGAAGGAACGTGTGTTATTCCGCGGCCTCGCGGCATTGGCAACTTGCGAGGAACTTCATCATTATCCGTCTTGAGAAGGAACATTCGACGAATGTTTCTAAGGAGAGGAGAATGTTATACCCGTATTTCCGCAGTATGTACGCGAGGGCGCACGATAAATTTAAGCCTTAAAGTTAGGCTAGGTTCGAAATTGGGGCACAAGTGCGAAAAGAGTCGTGTTTCGACGAAACGTTTTACTAAAATTGCGCAGGGCAAATTCCGGCTATGTCATTTCTAATTTTTGCGGATTTTTACGAGAGACGAAACATTTTGGACCAACCCGAGGGCGACACTGGTCACCCTAATTGGAGCACGTTTGCAGAACTTGACGATTGGAGGAGGGTTAGGTAGATATTTTTGTGCAAGTTGTATGGTAGATGGATAAGGTACACATGGTGGAATCCTATCCCTACACTTGCCTAACACTTGGGTGAATCTTGGCCATTGGTTGGCCATTTCTTGACCTATAAATACCCCCCCCCCCCCTTTGGAAGACTTCTTCATCCTAAATTCTTTCTAAGTCTCAAAGCTCTCTTCCTCCCCTCGAGTGTAGTATCTCGCCCAAAAAGTCCCCCTTGTGAGAAGCTTGGCCGAGGTCTCTCCCCATGTGAGAAGCTTGCCGAGAGGTCTCTCCCCTTAGAAGCTCGCCGAGAGGGTCTCTCCCCTAGCCTAGTTGTTTTCGTATAATACCCCTTTTTTTTGTGTGGTATAGAAATACTCTCCTAGTATTGTTGTTATGCCCAAATACTGGACCAAATACCTTGCATGATTCTCAAGGTTACACTTTACAAAAGCCAGAAATACTATTATACTTCCTCACTCCACAAAAACGAAACCCTAAGGAAAACCTTCATAGTCGGTTGAAGTGTTAAGTAGAAGTTGCGTAGAACTTCTAAGGGTTGTTTGGAGCGGATTGGAGCACTCGGAGTAGGAGCTAAACGTTGCTAAGGAGCGACATTAAACTCGGATAATTTTGGGGCTTATCGAGGTAAATACTACAGTCCTTCTAGTGTAATTGGAAATTACATACTATAGTAGTATAGAAATGAATATAAGATTCATAAGAAGAGAATTGAACTGTAATAGAAGGATATTACAGAAAAGACTTGAACTGAAATCACTTCAAAAGAATATAAGTAGAAGTTAAACTATACTTACATATGACTGTTTTTACAGTAGACTGATAACCTTTATTGGTTGAATGTTCTGCAAGTAGCATGGGCTACTTAGAAGGTGGACCAAAGCACGTTATAGCCGTGAGCGTTTTGCTTATAGTCGATAATCGTCGCGAGGTATGTGATTCTTCCTATACTCTTGAGCATGATATTTTAAGGGAAGATATATATAGTACGGCAATGTCTTTTGACTTAAGCCCGAATAATATATAATACGCAGACGCATACGTGCTAATTGAACGTAGTTGCACGGCAATGTCTTTTGACTTAAGCTGAATAATATATAATACCAGACGCATACGTGCTAATTGAACGTGGTTACGGCAATGTCTTTGACTTAAGCCCGGATAATAAGAAACTTGAAGTATGTCAAAAGAGTTAAGAAACCATTTTTGAAAGAAGAGTAACACTTGGTTTTAAGGGTTTTAAAAGAGTTATACTAGCTTTATGTGAGTTAGGTATAACGTCTTAAGAGAGGTAAAGAAAATGGTTTATCGATGTTAGAAGTTAAGAGACTTGATCTTATAATATAAGAGACTTAACTTAAATGAATTAATATGAGTTTTGTGTGAAACCTCATTCGTGAGTAATGAGTACTTGGTTTTAAAAGTGAATAATGTTTTACTGATTTCGAAATCGAATGAGTATCGACAAACCACCGCAGTTAATAAAGGAAAATGTAATGAATAATGAAGTATTATTAAAACCAGAGAAACCTCCATCCGCATAGAAGCTAAGATGAGACAAAATGATATTACATTTCCTAGATCATATGCTTTAATAAAAATGGTTATAAAATAAACTACTCACACATATGGTATATGTTATTCAATTGTTTTAAAAGAGATTAAGACATTGAACTATGAAACTTTTCTAAAAAGAGACTTGAGTAATTGGAATTAGGCAACCGAACTTTAGGAAAAGAAAGGCATTGTTATGTCTTAAATTGGTTTAAAACATAACGTTTTATAACATCTTTTTGGGAATTTAGTTATAACTAGTTTATGAAAACAAAAGAATTGTTTTATAATTTGTTTTTATGTGATAACTTGGATTTTATAATAGAAGTGTTTTGGTTTGCTAAAAATGTGAGTCACTCTATTTTATACTACGGGTATTGGTGACTTCTATAAAAGGAATGGATCTCTTTAAAGGAATTTAACGACGTAGTACTTTAGTGGTTAAAACCGGACTTTGATATAAAATGGAAGTACCTCGAGTCAGGTATAACTTGCCTATGCTTGTTGTTGTGTAACTTGCCTATGCTTGTTGTGATAGCCTTTGTTGTAGAATTGTGTTTATACTACCGCGCCTCGCTGGAGGGTTGACTAATTGAGAACTTACATGGACATGTCTACACCGGCGCAGTCCGGCATGGCGTGCGGCAGGTTGATTACCCGATATATTGTTCTGGTTACATGGACATGTCTACACCGGCGCAGACTCGGGGGCATGGCTACGCGCGGTTGATCACCCGATATATTGTTGTTGATGCTACATGGACACGTCTACACCGGCGCAGAGTCGGGGCGTACGCGACATCATATTATTATTGCATCACGGACATGTCTACACCGGCGCACCTGGGCATGTGGCCACGATGCGAACATGATTGATGTTGTGGGCGTGAGACCCATAGTTATATTTGAGTGACGACTTTGGCGTGAGGCCCCGACTTACATCGCTGTTTATCGTGAATCGTATTTTGGTTATCATACATGTCTCCGCTTTATATAGACCGTTATGATTTAATCGCAGATTTTCGCCACATACTTGGTACTGTTATCGACTCCTCCGGGCCGCGCTTCATGCCGCAGTGAAGTACATTGGTTGTCGATCCCCGCTTTAGGATCACCTTTCAGATCGGGAAGCTCCTTCCTTCGAGGCTTATCTTTTGTATGTGTTCCCGAGTTGTAGGTTCTTGTACATTCAGGTATGGCGGGCCCTGTCCGTCATAGTTGTTGTAAATCTTAAGTGCAGTAGTAATTGCTGTGGCGTGGTTGTAAAAAGGATTAAACTGTTCAAGTTTTAGTTTTATATATATGCCGAAAGGCGATTTTCTCTCAGATAAAATGTGTCTCATTTTACAGTTGTTTCATGTTTTATTTTTATGTTCCGCTGATTACTCTGATGTATGACTACTTGGGTGCCCGGGTAAGGCACCAGTCACGGGCCCCGGAACGGGTCGTGACACTTGTCTTGCAAGATATTTTAGTTGGACAAGTGGCTTGTGGGGCCCACACACACTTGTCCCCAATCTCAACCACACACTTGCCTTCATCCTAGCCCTTGTTTGTCCTATATATGCACCCTTAGTTGATGAAATCTTCCACACTTAACCATTTCAAGACCTGAGAAAACCTCCTCTCCCTTCACGCTTCTCTCGCCATGGTGCCTTTTCGAGCAAAATTTGTCCAACAATTCTTAAACTCTAAGTGTTCTTCCTAAGGTGTTATAAGATTGTGTACCAAGAGTTGGAAAAGATTTCACACCCCTAGCCTATTTAGTTTGCCTTGGCGAAAGTTGTCTTGTTGGAACCCTAAGTGTTATTCACTTTTGAGTTGAATCTTGAAGAGAAGTTGGTAGAGCTCATGGGTTGCTTGTAATGATTGGAACGTAAAGATTTGGAGCTAAGACTGCTGGAGCGACTTTAAGAACTTGGATATTCTTGGGCTATTTGAGGTAGTGAAACTTAAACCTCTTTGTGAATTGGTTATTATACATATATTATAAGTATATTATGGATTATATAATATATGGAGTAAAGTTTGGAAGGATTTGGATCTTGTTGTTGCTAAAATGGAAATTGGCAAGAAAGCCACAAAATGGTAAAACGTATCTTACTTGCTAAGAAGCTAATAACAAAGTAACTATAACTTATATTAAGAATGGAAATATAAGTTGGATGACTAATAAGTAATTTGGATAAGTAAAATGGACAAAGTCGCCAAGGACCCCAACTTAAGGATCAGATTTACTTAAGGATCAGATTTACTTGGGTCATTTACTTTGGATCAGATTTACATTTCGTTAAGGGAAGATTGTTCAATCGCGTTCCGCTTGGGCGTGTGATCCCCTTTTTAATTATTGTATTGTATTGTTATGGGCGTGATAGTAAACCGCTACGGCCATGCGTAATTCTTCTTTTACTTATTGTTATTAAGGCGTGATAGTAAACCGCGTTACCGCTTGGACGTGTAATCCCTTCTTTATGTTGTTTAATTATTACGCCTTATATATGGCATATAATTACTGCTATTCGCCTTGGAGAAAGATGGAAAAGTGAGTAAAACGGAAGTACGCCCAATTTTCCGTAGAATTAGAGGGCTTTTATCGGTATAAGTCTTCAATGGTAAGAAAGGCTTGATAGAAGTACTATGACCATTTAGGAGTGGAGTACTACGTGTGGCGTGATCTACTTGGCTTAAGGAGTAGCCGACGGGTTGAAGTACTGGAGCGCTTTTGCTATTTGTCGATAATCGTCGCGAGGTATGTGAACCTCTTCCTATCTTTTCTAGCACGATTGTTGTGAACTATGTAGTACCAGACGACGCGTGTGCTAAACGAGTTTTGGTTGGTTTAAAACATATAGTGTTATAATAGCTTTATGGGAAGTTAGTTATAACGACTTTATGTAGGTAAAAAATTGGTTTATTGATTTTAGAAGTTAAGAGACTTGATCTTGAAAGATAAGAGACTTGACTTAATTGACTTGATATGAATTTTGTTAAAAGTCAGAAACCTCATTCGTGAGTAATGAGTACTTGCTTTTAAAGAATAATGTTTTATCGATTTCGAAATGAGAATAAGTATCGAACATGTCACGACTGCCCGGCCCGTGGATCGTGCTCACGGCACCCAAGTAGTCATACATCGAGAAAATCAGCTAATATAAAACAAGACATGAAATAATTGTAAATGATACGCTTCGAGAAAAGGGTTGTCTTTCTAAGATATATACATAAACCAAGGTTTGCGCTACATCCCAACTGCATAACATGACTACGCACTTAAGGAAATAAACAACTATGGCGACAGGCCCCGCCATACCGATCAGATAAAACTATCTACAACAGAGAGATCATACCTAAAAGTAGAGCCTCCGGAAGACGGAGCTCCGACACCAACGCAAGAGATCCTAAGGATGTGGATCTAGCACTGCCGCTCTTACTCGCGGCATGAACGCAGCTCAAGGAGGTCAAGACAATGTACTAAGTATATGAAATCAGAAAGTACTTAAATGAAAACATATCATTTTAAAATCAGTTTTGCAAGTATGTATGAAAAAACCAATTGGACCGAACATAGTTCCACGTCATAAACAAGATCAACAATAGGTAAACTGGAATGTGTCTTTTCTAGGTCGCGAATGATCAAGCAGGTCAATTGCTCAGATATCACTATGCAAGCCTAATCGACTCCGTAGTCCGCATAGGCCACTCATATAGGCCCGCATGGGTATGTAAGCCCGCATCGAGGGTAGCTACTCCTGCATCGCCCGGACTCGTAGTCCGCATGGCCACATAGACCGCGTGAGGTATAACCCCGCATCACTAACTCGAACTCCCGTAGCTCGCATAGGTCCCCGACCCGCATGAGGTATTCTCGAATCACGGTCCTGCATCACCGAGTCTACCCCGCATCGTAGGCGCCTAACCCCTGTAATATGTCAAGAGGTGAGTGATATTATACTAACATAACAGCTTATCGTTAAACAACATAAGCACAACAAGAATACTCTCTTATACAAACGTTATAAGACACTAGCACACATAGCATCATATCATGTCTACTTATCAAACCATCTTATTATTCCTTTCACAAATCAATATAAGTCCGTTATAAACACATAGGCAAACTGCTTTTATCATGCTTAAGTGGTTATACCTAACTTCCCATAAAGCTAGTATAACTCGTAAGTTTCGCTTTAAAACCAATTTGTTCTCTTACATTTAAAAATGATTCAAGATTCTTTTGAAATGCTTTCGCATCCTTATTATTCAGCTTAAGTCGCAAAGACATCGACGTAAGTATTATTCAGCTTAAGTCAAAAGACATTGCCGTAGTTATTATTCGGTTAACACATGTACGCTACCGCACTACATATATACTTTAAAATATCATGCTTTAGGAAAAATCACATACCTTCTCAAATAAAACCACCGCCAAGTTGAATAGGTCGCAGAGAAATCAACCTATAATAGTCGACACGCCTATCAACGCCTAGACTACTCAGAAACGCTCTAAGCGTAGGGTTCTATATCCTACGGAAAATTGGGCAGCACTTCCTACCCTAAGCTACTCAAGTTCATCGTGGAAAACAATCCTATGTAAGTACAATTTGATTATTCTTCTTTAAACCCTTCTCCCCGTGATAACAGTCAATTATATTCGTGATATTCTTCTAAGTATTTAATACTTATTCTTATACTACTACAAGATGTATTCTCTAATTCAAAAGAGGGTTAGGATTATTTACCCTGTAAGCCCAATAATATCCTAGATAAAAGTCGCTACCGAGCAAGGTTTAACTCCTAGGTTGTACGCTGGTAGCTCCAAGAAACCTTAGAAGTTCTTCACAACTTCTACTAAGGACTAAGGATTTGGGCTAGGTATTTTGGGCATTATAACAATACTAGAAGGCAACTTTTCTACCAAGGAGGGGGTAGGTTTCGGCTAGGCAGGGAGGGGTTGCCTCTACCAAGCTCAAAAGGAGGGTGAGGCTTGGACGAAAAGCTTTAGAGAGGAGGGATTTTTCAAGACTTGAAATTGATTTGTGGATGAAGAACTCTTCATCTAGGGGGTATTTATAGGTCAAGTGGCCAACCAATGGCCAAGATTAAGCCAAGTGCTAGGCAAGTGTAAGGCCAAGATTAGGCAAGTGTCCTTATCCATCTACTACACAAAATATCCTACCTAATCCTTGACTTGTGCAAAGGCACAAAAACGTGCCATCCTAGTCCAATTCGTCCCAACGGGCGATTTCAAGTCCATCAATTGAGGGTGCCAGTGTCGCCTCCGCTGGTCCAAAATGTTTCGCCTCTCGGAAAAATCCGCAAAATTAGAAATGGCATAGCCGAATTTACCCTACGAAAGTCGTGGAAATGTTTCGTGGAAAACTATTCCTTTTGTGAGTTGTGCCCAAAACGCCCAAGGCCTTAACTTTAAGGCCAATTTTTTGCACGTATTCCCTTACGCATATACTGAAATACGGTATAACATTCTCCCTCCTTAGAAACATTCGTCCCAATGTTCCTTCCCAAGACAGATAACGATAAGGTTCTTCATAACTTAAACAGGTTTGCAAATGCCACACATGGCCACAAAACAACACTTAGGCATAAACGATAATGAAAATTTACAAGTAGGAAAGTGAATTACCCGAGGTGGGAATAGTGAGGATACTTCGCCTCATGTCCTCCTCGCCTTCCCACGCCATCTCCTCCCGAGCTCATTCCGCCACAAGACCTTGAAAGCCACGCCCTTGGTCCGCAGATGCCTAACCCGACGATCGACTATCGCTATGGGAATCTCTCATACGATAACCCCTGGTCACCGACATCGTCAATCGTGTACCCTAGATGGATCCGATACATCTCCTTAGCATAGAAACGTGAAACACGGATGCACCGCCTCCAGATCGGACGGCAGATCCAACTCGTGAGCAACCTTGCCTACCTGCGACGATCCGATACGCCCAATGTACCTTGGGCCGAGTTTCCTTCTTCCGAATCTCATCACACCTTCATGGGTGACACCTTCAGAAAACCTAATCATCAATCTGCGAACTCGGATGCCGACGACGATGATCTGCATCGACTGGCCGACTCGAGCCGCAATAGCCGCTCGGATAAGCTTCACCTTATCCATCGTCACGCACCAACCGTCCCACTAGCCGCACTCGCCCACATCGAACCAACCTATAGGCGATGCACTTCCTCCCATACAAGGCCTCATAAGGCGCCATCCGAATCCGAGTGGTAGCTATTATTGTACGCGAACTCAACTAGAGGCAAATGATCCTCCCGCTACCCAAAGTCGATAACACAAAGCTCGCAAAGATATCCTCAAGAGTCCGGATAGTGCGCTACCGTCTCCGTCTGCGTGGATGGAATGCGATTCGTGCTCACTGCGCCCCTAAACCTCTCGAAAGACCTCCGAGTTAGCCGAACCGGGCTCCTCTGCGATATGATCAAGTAGGGACTCCATGCATCGACGATCTCTGATGTAAAGTCCGCATAATCCTCACCAAAAAGTCGCCCCGACGGAAGAAAGTGGGCTGATTTCACCACGTAGACGATAACCCATATAGAATCATGTCTCCTCCGAGTGCGAGGTAATCTCGTGATAAAATCCATGTTGATTACCTCCCACTTCCGGTCGGGATCTCAATCGTTCAAACAAACCACCGTGCCTCCGTGCTCTACCTTCACCGCCGACAACACGCACCGAGCTACGAACTCGCAACGCCCTCTTCAAGCCATCCCACCAATACACGCATCTAAGGTCGTGGTACATCTTGGTCGACTTCGACGGATGGAGTAACGCCGCCGTGTGCTTCCCCAAGAACTCCGCCAAGTCTCAAACATCCGAACACACAACCGCCAAACCTTAGCACCCCATCGTGCTACCTCAAAAGGACCCTTGCCTCACGAAGAGTCAGATCACGATATCGAATCAAAGCCGATCTCTCGAATCGCCTCTTCACCTCCTCGACGATGGAAGACTCGGCAACCTCGCGAACTCTAACCCCACTGCTATCAGAATCAATCAAACGGACACCAAGGCTCGCTAGCTGATGCAAATCACGAACCATGTCCCTCCTCTCTAGCTGCACATCTGATAGGCTCCCCATCGACCTACGACTAAGAGCATCTGCCACAACATTGGCCTTCCCCGGGTGGTACAGGATATCAACATCGTAATCCTTAAGCAATTCTAACCACCGTCTCTGTCGTAAGTTCAGCTCCCTCTGGCTGAAGATATACTGGAGGCTCTTGTGGTCTGTAAAAATATCCACGTGAACCCCATACAAATAGTGCCTCCAGATCTTCAAAGCGTGAATCACAGCCGCCAACTCCAAATCATGGGTGGGGTAGTTCCTCTCGTGTTTCTTCAGCTGTCGGGATGCATATGCTATAACCCTGCCATGCTGCATCAACACACATCCCAACCCGATGCCCGACGCATCACAATACACGACATATAACCATCCGGACCTCCGGAAGAGTAAGAACGGGGCGGCCGCCTTCTTTTCAAGAATCGAAACCCCGATCACAAGCATCACCATCAAACTTGGCCGCTTTCCGAGTCACCCTAGTCAATGGTGCGTAGATAGAAGCAAACTTCTCCACGAACCGCCGATAATATCCTGCAAGGCCTGTAAAATCGCGAACCTTTGTCTGAGTAGAGGTTCAGGCCAAGTCCTGATCGCTTCGATCTTGGCCGTATTCACACGAATGCCATCACCCACAATATGCCCAAGAAAAGCCACCAAGTCAACCAAAACTCACATTTGGAAAACTTGGCATAATCGCTGTCCCGAGAATCACAAGACAGCCTCAAATGCTCGCACGCTCCCGCTGAGCGAGAATAAACCAAGATATCATCAATGAACACTATCACAAACGTGTCCAAAATGGTTTGAACACTCGGTTCATCAAATCCATGAATATCGCTTGAGCATCGTCAACCTAAAAGACATGACCCGAACTCATAATGCCCGCACGTCCGAATGCACCCTAGGGACATCCACCTCTCTCGACTCGCACTGATGATAGCCCGATCGCAGATCAATCTTGAGAAACATCTCGCACTCGCAATCGGGTCGAACAAATCATCAATCACGGAAGCGGGGTATTCGTTTAATGGTCACCTTGTTCACCGTCAGATCAACACATGCGCAGCCCCCGCCCTTCTTCTTTACGAACAATACCGGCTTCCCGGGGAGAAACACTAGGCCCGATGAAGCCCTTTCTCCAAAGAAATCCCTAAGCCGATCCTTCAACTCTCTCAACTCGGCGGGCCATTCTCAGATGGCGAATGGAAATAGGCCGAGTGTCCGCAACACATCTATACAAAACTCGATCTCCTCTCGTGAGGATACCCGGAGGTCGTCCGAAATACGTGCGGGAACTCTCGGACTAATGGAATCGACGGAAAATCTGGTACCGCAGCCTTGATAGATCAAACACCGAACGAGATGGTAGATATACCCTTCGCACCATCTTCCTAGCCTCGAGGTAGGAAATAAACCTACCCTCGCGATACCGTGCTCCTCCCACTCAACAACCGCCTCGTAAAATCGAACTGCATTACTCTCTCTGCAGTCTACATTGGCATAGCAAGAAGCTAGCCAATCCATCCCCATGATCACGCCGGTCAATCATCTCCAACTCTATCAAGTCCGCCAGGTCCGACGATCAGAATGGTCACAGACAAGCCCTATATACCCGCCGAGCTACCACCGAATCACCCATCGCGTAGCTACCTCGAAGGGTCTATGGACTCGTGCTCTATACCTATCCTACTAGCAACAAGTGGAGATATATAGAGTAGAACCCGGATCTATCAAGGCATAAACATCAAACCAAGAAACTGATAAGGTACCTGTGACGACATCAGGTGAGGCCTCCTGATCCTGTCGGCTGGACAAAGCATAAATGCGGTTCTGAGGACCGCTAGAATCGACTCGCACCACGACGCGCCGCGACTGGCCGCCCATGATTACCTTGCCTCCGGGCGAGTAATCAGAGGAGATAATGAAGCCGCAATAACTCGGCCGAGCCCTACCACCGCCACGCCTTGGCCGATCCTCGCAAAGTGACCGCTGGCCACAATCAGAATAAGCTCCCAAAGCAGCACCACACTTCCGTAATGGGATCTACCGATCGCCACACCGGGGTGGTCCCGATCGCCGCACTCGCATTATGGACGCTCAAGCCCTGGGCCCCGGTCCGCCTCGAATACTCGCCGCCGAGGACGGTGCAGAGTGCTCAGCCGGCCGTGGTACAAATCTAGATTGCCGCCGAGGCCGCCACCACGATAGCCACCGTAAGACCTCCCGCCCCGCCTCTTCTCGCTGCCGTCACAACTCGCCGCCTTCGCGCTCGCATCCAAGAGCATGAGCTCGCATGCGTAATGTCCATACCGGCCAAGAGAAGCACCGCATACGACTCGCCATATAATCATCTAGCCGGTGACGATGCACCTATCCTCCATATTCGCTACTAACGCTGGGACATATCGAGCCAATGAATCAAACTCGACATTGTACTCCCGACAAGGCGCCCTTCTCGCCAAAGAAAAAAATCTATCACCCGCGCCTCCTCATCCGCGAGGCAAGAAGTGAGCGAGAAAGCCTCCGAGAACTCATCCCAAGTACTGGGACGCGTGCTTTCCCGGATAACTCCTACGAATCAAACCAATCGATCGCGGTATCACGCACTATGTGAACCAAAGATCACGACTCGGTCTCCGACGCCCGATCACTCTCAAAATCCTCAGAGTCGACGGATGAACTCTCGCGATCATCCTCCCGCCTCGACCAAAACTCGCGGGCTACAACTCGTGAAGTCTCGTAGCCTCAAACTCGCCTCGGTGAACCACGGTACGATCGGGCTGGACTGAATCGCGATCCACTGTCCTCATTTCTCGCCACGATCCCGCCGTAGTCGGGCCATCTCTTGTACCCTAACTCTCCGCCCCAGCCGTGGGACGAGGTGTGGTACCGTGGTCTTCGCCGGGCGGGCATCGTAGAACTCGCCGCCTCGTATAGATCGCCCGAGCCCTCGTGATTCTAGGTGTCCCACTAGCGCCTCCTACCGCTTTGCCCTTCTCGGGCCCGGTTGCCTTACGCGAGGCATAATCGCATAAAAGGAATACGTTAGAGGGTCCAACTTTAACACGCTCTAAAGCACGATCTCAGAGTGAGAAGAATGGAAACCAATCCTAAATATCCTATAGCCTCCTCGATTATTGGTGGTGCACAACACACCGATAATCAAGACTTACTAGATACGGTCCGTAGACACTTTTCGAGGATTAATCGCTTCGATACCACTTTTGTCACGACACTGCCCGGCCCGTGATCGTGCCTTACCGGCACCCAAGTAGTCATACATCGAGAAAATCAGCGAATATAAAACAAGACATGAAATAATTGTAAATGATACGCTTCGAGAAAAGGGTTGCCTTTAAGATATATACATAAACCAAGGTTTGCAGCTACATCCCAACTGCATAACATGACTACTGCACTCTAAGGAAATAAATAACTATGGCGACAGTGGCCCCGCCATACCGATCAGACAAAACTATCTACAACAGGAGATCATACCTAAAAGTAGAGCCTCCGAGAAGATGGAGCTCCCGACACCAACGCAAGAGATCCTAAGGATGTGGATCTAGCACTGCTGCCCTTACCGCAGCATGTAACGCCCTCAAGGAGGTCAAGACAACAGTACTAAGTATATGAAATCAGAAAGTACTTAAATGAAAACATATCATTTTAAAATCAGTTTTGCAAAGATGTATGAAACAACTAAGGAACCGCATAAGTGCCACATCATAAACAAGAGCAACAATAGGTAAATCAGAATAGTCTTTTCTAGGCCGCGAATGATCAAGCAGGCAAATTGCCCGTAGTATCACTATGCAAGCCTAACTCGACTCAGAGTCCGCATAGGCCACTCATATAGGCCCGCATAGGGTATGTAACCCGCATCGAGGGTAGCTACTCCTCGCATCGCCCCGACTCGTAGTCCGCATGGCCACATAGACCGCATGAGGTATAACCCCGCATCACTAACCTGGAACTCCCGTATCTCCGCATAGGTCCCCTGGACCCGCATGAGGTATTCTCGAATCATGGTCCCAGACCGCCTGAGTCTACCCCGCATCGGAGGGCAGCTTAACCCCCGGTAATATGTCAAGAGGTGAGTGATATTATACTAACACAACAGCTTATCGTTAAACAACATAAGCACAACAAGAATACTCTCTTATACAAACGTTACAAGACACTAACACACATAGCATCATATCATGTCTACTTATCAAACCATCTTATTATTCCTTTCACAAATCAATATAAGTCTGTTATAAACACATAGGCAAACTGTTTCTTTTATCATGCTTAAGTGGTTATACCTAACTTTCCATAAAGCTAGTATAACTCTTAAGCTTCTGTTTTAAAAACCAATTAGTTCTCTTCGCTTAAAAATGATTCAGTATTCTTTTGAAATGCTTTCAGATCCTTATTATTCAGGCTTAAGTCGCAAGACATTGCCGTAAGTATTATTCAGGCTTAAGTCAAAATACATTGCCGTAGTTATTATTTAGTTAACACATGTACGTCTACCGTACTACATATATACTTTAAAATATCATGCTTTAGGAAGAATCACATACCTTCTCAGCGAAAACCACCTGCCAAGTTGAATAGGTCGCGCGCAGAGAAATCAACCTATAATAGTCGACACGCCTATCAACGCCTAGACTACTCAGAAATGCTTCTAAGCAGAGGGTTCTATATCCTACGGAAAATTGGGCAGCACTTCCTACCTTGAGCTACTCAAGTCTCATCAGAAAACAAATTCTATATAAGTACAATTTGATTATTCTTCTTTAAACCCTTCTATCGTGATAACAGCTCAATTCTATTCTCGTGATATTCTTCTAAGTATTTAATACTTATTCTTATACTACTACAAGATGTATTCTCTAATTCAAAAGAGGGTTAGGATTATTTACCTCGGTAAGCCCAATAATATCCTAGATAAAAGTCATACTGAGCAAGGTTTAGCTCCTAGGTTGTACGCCCAGAGTCTAAGAAACCTAGAAGTTCTTCACAACTTCTACTAAGGACTAAGGAATTTGGGCTGTGGTATTTTGGGCATTATAACAATACTAAGGCAACTTTTCTACCAAGGGAGTGGGTAGGTTTCTGCCAGGCTGGGGAGGGGTTGCCTCGCCAAGCTTCAAAAGGGAGTGGGTGAGGCTTGGACCTAAAAGCTTTAGAGAGAGGAGGGATTTTTCAAGACTTGGAAATTGATTTGTGGATGAAGAACTCTTCATCTAAAGGGGGGTATTTATAGGTCAAGAAGTGGCCAACCAATGGCTAAGATTAAGCCAAGTGCTAGGCAAGTGTAAGGCCAAGATTAGGGCAAGTGTCCTTATCCATCTACTACACAAAATATCCTACCTAATCCTTGACTTGTGCAAAGGCACAAAAAATGTGCCATCCTAGTCCAATTCGTCCAATGGACGATTTCAAGTCCATCAATTGGAGGGTGCCAAGTGTCGCCCTCCCGTTGGTCCAAAATGTTTCGTCTCTCAGAAAAATCCACAAAAATTAGAAATGGCATAGCCGGAATTTACCCTACGAAAGTTGTGGAAACGTTTCGTCGGAAAACTATTCGTTTTGTGAGTTGTGCCCAAAAAAACGTCCAAGGCCTAAACTTTAAGGCCAATCTTTTTGTACGTATTCCCTTACGTACATACTCTGGAAATACGGGGTATAACAGAACAAACCATTGCAGCGTTAATAAAGGAAATGTATTGACTAATTAATTATATTAAAACCAGTAGAAACCTCCATCTGCATAGAAGCTAAGATAAGACAAAATTGTATTACATTTCCTAGATCATGGTTGCTTTAATAAGATGGTTATAAACAAGAACAAGCTACTCACACATAAGACATATGTTACTCAATTGTTTTAAAAGGAGATTACGTTAAGTGATTAAGACTATGATCTATGGAATCTTTCGAAAATAAGAGACTTGAGTATTTGAAATTAGGCAAACTTGAACTTTTGTAAAAGAATGTTGTTACTTGATTTTAATAAGGAAAGTGTTTTGGTTTACTTATAAATGTTAGTCACTCTATGTTAATACTACGGGTATCGGGTGACCTTTGTAAAAGAAATGGATCCTTTAAAAAGAATTTAACGTATGTAGTACTTTGGGGTTAAAACCCTGACTTTGACATAAAATGAAAGTACCTTGAGTTGTGTGTAACTTGCCTATGTTTGCGTGTGATAGCCTTGTTGTGCAAGCATCGATTTATACCGCCGTCTCGATGGAGGCGGCTGATTTGTTGTGAACGATTCCTATCGAGTCCACGAGATGGGCCGAGACATGTATTCTATACGATTCCTATCGAGTCCCACGAGACGGGCGAGACATGTATTCCTTACGATTCCTATCGAGTCACATGAGATGGGCCGAGACATGTATTCCTTAAGATTCCTATCGAGTCCCATGAGATGGGCCGAGACATGTATTCCATACGATTCATATCGAGTCCCATGAGATGGGCCGAGACATGTATTCCATACGATTCCTATCGAGTACCATGAGATGGGCGAGACACGTATTCCATACGATTCCTATCGAGTCCCACGAGATGGGCGAGACACGTATTCCATACGATTCTATCGAGTCCCACGAGATGGGTCGAGACATGTATTCCATACGATTCCTATCGAGTCCCATGAGATGGGCGAGACATGTATTCCATACGATTCTATCGAGTCCCATGAGATGGGCGAGACACGTATTCCATACGATTCCTATCGAGTCCCATGAGATGGGCGAGACACGTATTCCACACGATTCCACCTCGAGTCCCATGGGACGGGCCGAGACATGTTATACGATCATACGATTTATACCTAGATCGCCGCAGTGAGGAAGGATTTCCACGCACGAGGGATGACTTCGGTGCGAGTCCCGACTTGACATGACTACTTTTATGTTGTAAATCGTAGTTTGGCTATCATACATGTCTGCTTTATATAGATCGTCATGATTTCATTTACGATTTGATTTCACATACTGTACCGTTGGATCGACCTCCCGGGGCCGCGTTCATGCCGCAGTAGAGGTACATCGGCTGTGGATCCTCGCCATAGGATAACATTAACAGATTGGAAGCCGCTTCTCCGAGGCTTATCTTGTGGTATGTTACCCCAGTCCAGAGGTTCTGTACATCTGTGGTATGGCGGGCCCCGTCCGTCATAGTTGTTGTCACTTTCTTAGAGGTCTGTAGTACTATTGTGGGCAGGGTTGTAAATGATGTAACTGTTCAGATTCTGTATATATATGCAAGATGGCAACTGTTTTGGTTGGCCTGTTTTTTTATCATATCTCTTGTTTCATGTTCATGTTTTTATTTCACGATTTTCTCTCGATGTTGTATCACTAGGTGCCTGGTAGCACTACCACGGCCCGGTTCGGGTCGTGACAGATATTTTGTGATATTTTATGTGGTAGATGAGTAAGTGGGACCCACACAACACTTGTCCAAATCCTCACCCTACACTTGCCCACCACTTGTCTTAATCTTGGCCATTGATTGGCCTATAAATACCCCTCAAATGGAAGACTTATTCTTCATCCCTTAAACACTTTCCAAGTCTCAAAATCCCTCCCCCTTTGTTAGAAGTTTTCGTCCAAGGTCCCCCTCCCTTTGAGAAGCCTTGCCGAAACCACCCCATTCCTCGAGTTGTTTTCGTAAATATACCCCTGGTACAAAAGTATTCTCCAAGTATTGTTACTATGCCAAAATACCTTGGCCCAAATACCTTGTAGTATTCCCAAAGTCACCTCTATACTAAAAGCCCGGAAAATACTACTATACTACCTTCAGTCACAAAAACGAAACCCTAAGGAAAATCTTCATAGCCGGTTGAAGTTTTAAGAAGAAGTTGCATAGAACTTCTAAGGGTTGTTTGGAGCGGGTTGGAGCGCACGGAGTAGGAGCTAAACCTTGCTCAGGATCGACATTATATCTTGGATAATTTTGGGCTTATCGAGGTAACTAATCCTATCCTTCTAGTGTAATTGGAGATTACGTACTGTAGTGGTATAAGAATAAATATAAGATACATAGAAGGATATTTCAGAAGAGAATTGAATTGTAATAGAAGGATATTACGTAAGTGAATTGAATTGAAATCACATCAAGAATATTAAAGAAGAAAGACCGAATCAGACTTACATGCGATCGTATTTACGAGAATTGTGTAGTTTGACGGGTAGGGAAGTGCTGCCCAATTTTCCGTAGAATAAGGAATCTGTATCTAGAATTATTCTACAGAGTAGTCTAGACGTTGATAGACTTGTATGGCCGTTATAGGTTGAAGTACTGCAAGTAGCGTATTCTACTCGAATGGATGAAAGCGGCTAGCGGACATGATTTGGAGCTATTTGCTAATAGTCGATAATCGTCGCGAGGTATGTGATTCTTCCTATCCTCTTGAGCATGATATTTTAAAAGAATATATATAGTACGGTAGACGTACGTGTGCTAACTGAACGTGGTTTTACTTCGATGTCTTTTGACTTGAGTTTTAAATAATAAGAATCTTGAAGTATTTCAAAAGAATTAAGAATCGTTTTTGAAAGAAGAGTAATACTTGGTTTTGAAAGTCTATGAATTATACTAGCTTTATGGGAAGTTAGGTATAACGACTTAAGAGAGATAAAAAGAATGGTTTATTGATTTTAGAAGTTAAGAGACTTGATCTCAAAAGATAAGTGACTTGACTTAATTGAATTGATATGAATTTTGTTAAAACGTGTGAAACCTCATTCGTGAGTAATGAGTACTTGGTTTTTTTAAAAGGAATAATGTTTTACTGATTTCAGAAATGAGAATAAGTATCGAACGAACCACTGCAGCGTTAATAAAGGAAAATGTTTTGACAAATAAGTAATTATATTAAAACCAGTAGAAACCTCCATCTGCATAGAAGCTAAGATAAGACAAAATTGTATTACATTTCCTAGATCATGGTTGCTTTAATAAGATTGTTATGAACAAGAATAACCTACTCACACATAAGGCATATGTTTCTCAAATTGTTTTAAAAGAGAATTATCTTATTAAGTGATTAAGACTATGAACTACGAAACCTTTCGAAAATGAGAAACTTGAGTATTTGAAATTAGGCAAACTTGAACTTTTGGAAAAGAATGTTGTTACTTGACTTTAAGAAGGAAAATGTTTTGGTTTAAGAAGAAGGGCATAATATTGCCTTAATTGATTGTAAAAAGGAAAACATGGTATTATCTTAATCTGTCTTAAAAGAGCGTTTAAATGTTATGGTCAATTCTACACCGCGTTCATGGGATGAACCGAGAATGTATTTCACACACAATCGCGCTCACGGGATGAACCGGGAATGTATTCCATACGATTCCACCTCGAGTCCCATGAGATGGGCCGAGACATGTATGATTCCTATCGAGTCCCACGAGATGGGCCGAGACATGTGCGATACCTATCGAGTCCCATGAGATGGGCCGAGACATGTGCGATACCTATCGAGTCCCATGAGATGGGCGAGACACGTCGCGATACCTATCGAGTCCCATGAGATGGGCGAGAGACACGGCGATACCATCGAGTCCCATAAGATGGGCCGAGAAATGTCCGATACCTATCGAGTCCCATGAGATGGGCCGAGACATGTGCGATTCCTATCGAGTCCCACGAGATGGGCCGAGACATGTGCGATTCCTATCGAGTCCCACGAGACGGGCCGAGACATGTATTCCATACGATTCCACCTCGAGTCCCATGGGATGGGCCGAGACATGTTATACGTATCACACGATTTATACCGTTCCAGGCTGAGCCAAGAATGGCGTGAAGGAGTTCCACGGGCATGAGGGATGACTTTGAGGGCGTGAGTCCCTGACTTGACATGACTATTTTTATGTTGTGAACTGTAGTTTTTGTTATCATACATGTCTCCTGTTTTATTTGCATTATGATTTCATTTACGATATTTTTCGTTTCACATACTTGGTACTTGTTGCATCGACCTCCTTCGGCGTTCATGCCGCAGTAGAGGTACACGGTTGTTGATCCTCGCCATAGGATCACAATTCAAAGATATTGGGAAGCTCCGTTTCTCCGGAGGCTTATCTTTTGGTGTGTCTCCCTGAGTTGTAGGTTTTTGTACATTCAGGGGTATGGCGGGGCCCTGTCCGGTCATAGTTGTTGTTACATTCTTAAGTCCAGTAATCTTGTTGTGGCGGGGTTGTAAAGGATGTAACTGTTCAAAATTTCTGTATATATGCAAGAAGGTAACCGTTTGGTTGGCCTGTTTTATTATCATATCTCTATTTCATGTTTAAGTTTTTATATTCCGCTGATTTCTCTGATGTATGACTACTTGGGTGCCCGGGTAAGGCACCAGTCACGGGCCCCGGAACGGGTCGTGACAAAAGTGGTATCAGAGCAGTTAATCCTCGGAAAGTATCTACAGACCGTGTCTAGTAGAGTCTTGATTATCGATGTGTTGTGCACCACATCTACAATCAGGAGGCTGCAGGAAATTTAGGATTGGTTTCCATTCTTCTCATTCTGAGATCGTGCCTTAGAGCTGTGTTATAAGTCGACCCCTCCGACGATTTCGTTTTACGCTTATGCTCCGAGCAAGGCAAC
Organism: Przewalskia tangutica; assembly: GCA_029844215.1. Taxonomy (NCBI): domain Eukaryota; kingdom Viridiplantae; phylum Streptophyta; class Magnoliopsida; order Solanales; family Solanaceae; genus Przewalskia; species Przewalskia tangutica. The sequence continues at coordinate 75,580 of JAQGDG010000319.1, read as the reverse complement.
CCGCCCGTATGGGCAAGGCAGCCTAGGAGCTTCTAGTAGGATACAGAGGAGTACGGGCGCAGCCCGACCATTACGAGATAGTGCTTCAGACGGCGAGTTTTATGACGCCGCCAAATTTCCAGAGTTTAGGCCGCAGCGGTGGGTGCCGAGACCACGGTACTGAGCCTCTCCACCCACAGGCGAGAGTTTGAGTACAAAGAGACGGCGCGCCATCGCCGTGATCGTGGGCCGCATACGAGGATAGCCGACGCAGCAGCCCGATAGTACCCACGGTTCACCCGAGATCGGATAGTTTGAGGCTACGGGACTTTCGAGTTGTAGCCGCCAGAGTTCTGGTCGAGGCACGAGGATGATCCGCATGAGTTCATTCGACCATTCTGGCCGATCATGAGTGATCAAGGCTTCAGAGGCCGAGTCGGTGGTCTTAGGTTCGCATCGGTGCGTGATACCGCAGTCGATCGGCGTTTGATTCGTGAGCCGCCTCGGGAGAGTATGCACTTCCAGCCGTATGGGACGAAGTTCTCGTGGGCATTTCTTGCACATTTCTTGCCTCCATGATGAGAAGAGTTCGGGCCAGATTTTTGACGCTGAGCGACCGGGCGTCATTGGAGTACAATGTGGAGTTTGACTCATTAACTCGGCACGCCCCCGCATTGGTAGCCGACACGGAGGACGAGTGCACCGCCACGCCACCGCTCGACGACTACTTGGCGAGGCTTGTTCGTGTAGCTCTTCACCGCATGGACATTGCCCATACAAAGCCATGCACCGGATGTGAGGAGTGGAGAGGTCGACGGAATGACCGAGATCAGCAGAAGAGGGCCAGGACAGCAGGGTCCTTTGGTAACTTTCGAGGCGGACCGCCTCAGCAGCAGGTTAGTTATGTACCTCCGCCAAGATGCAGTGGTCCTCCGCGCCTTCGTGACGCTCAGGTATTCGAGCCGGTCGAGCTCGTGGCTTCGTTCACGGTATACATGGGTTCTAGCCAGTCGGGTTCATGCTTTCTCGGTGCACGATGCGCAAACGCCATCCCGGGAGTGTCGTCTTCATCGGGTGCTTGTTTCACCGCGCCGCCGGGCCATGTGACGAGGGACTGTCCTAGAAGGAGGGATACAGGTAGAATGACGCAGCCTACCGGGTCAGTGGCAGGTTCATCGCCTTCTATAGCTATGCGCCCGGCAGGGCAGGATTATGATTAGAGCGACGAAGGGAAAATGAAGCAGATGATACAGGTATATTCTTACCCCTCTAGAGACTAGTATGCGTTGATGATATGATGAAATGCTAAGTATTATGTTCAGATAGCATTATGTTAAAAATTGTGTTTAGAAAACATGGTTAGTTAGAAGGGTAAGTTTGGGGACAGGGAAAGTGTGAGCCTTAGAGTTTTATACGTAGAGACCCTAAATGCGAGGCCATCTTGAGTAAAAGATTTATGTTTGTGTTGACCTTTATCAGAGTGCATAGCATACGTGGGATATATTTTTGTGATAAGTCCCTGGGTGATATGAAATGAAAGAGGGTAATTGAGCTAAGAAGACCACTAGGTTTTCGTGACTTGATTTGTGAGATTGTTCCGGATCGGGTGAACAAGTGTTTAGCGCGATAGCGGGTCGGGTTGAGGACCAATCGCGGGTCAACCCACGACCTGAAATGTGGTGAGGGTCAGTTCGAGGTGGTCCCGCCAGGTGGTAGGGTCACTAGGGTGCTAGGCCCAGGTTTAGGTAACCATCGTATGAGTTCGTGGATATGTTCGACCAAGAATCGGATCGTTAAGGCCGGGAATGGCCTTAAAGGAGATTGAGGCTAGTAAGATGACCAAGTTTGGAGGTTGTGACTCCAGAGATTTTGGAAACTGAAGCGATGACTGAAGTATGGTACGCATACTAGAAAGAGTTCAAGTGTTCGAGAAGAGTACGACGAGTGAGAAAAGAAGAGAACGTGTGTTAGCAGAATAAAGGAGATCATTTTGTTGTGAAGTGAAGATGCGAAGGGAGTATCCTTTAGGCCAGGGTGGAAGCTTTTGTGATGTAGGAATGATTTCTCATGGACTTGGGTTAAGTAATTGCGCGTGTGTTATTTTGTGGTCAGGCGTGGCATTGGCAACTTGTTTAAGTTAAGAAGAACTTTGTCGTTATCCGTCTTGAGAAGGAACATTAGGGACGAATGTTTCTAAGTAGGGTAGAATGTTATACCCCATATTTCCAGAGTATGTATGTGAGGGCGTACGTACAAAAGTTTTAGCCTTAAGTAGGCATTAGGGACGAAATTTGTGCACAACTAGCGAAAAGAATCGTTTTCCGACGAAACATTTTCCGGACTTTGCGAAGGGAAAAATACGGTTGCAACATTTATAATTTTTGCGGATTTTTCCGAGGGATGAAATATTTTGGACCAACGAGAGGGTGACACAAGTGGGCGGAAGTTATCGACGATCAATGGCACGTTTTTAGCCTTTTTCTTGGTCAAGGAGTTGGTAGGATATTTTGTGATATTTTGTGTGGTAGATGAGTATGTGGGACCCACACAACACTTGTCCAAATCCTCACCCTACACTTGCCCACCACTTGTCTTAATCTTGGCCATTGATTGGCCTATAAATACCCCTCAAATGCAAGACTTATTCTTCATCCCTTAAACACTTTCCAAGTCTCAAAATCCCTCCCCCTTTGTTAGAAGTTTTCGTCCAAGGTCCCCCTCCCCCTTTGAGAAGCCTTGGCCGAAACCTACCCCCCCCTCTTCCTTGAGTTGTTTTCGTAAATACACCCCCCCCCCCCTTGGTAGAAAAGTATTCTCCAAGTATTGTTACTATGCCAAAATACCTTGGCCCAAATACCTTGTAGTATTCCCAAAGTCACTCTATACTAAAAGCCCGGAAAATACTACTATACTACCTTCAGTCACAAAAACGAAACCCTAAGGAAAATCTTCATAGCCGGTTGAAGTTTTAAGAAGAAGTTGCGTAGAACTTCTAAGGGTTGTTTGGAGCGGGTTGGAGCGCACAGAGTAGGAGCTAAACCTTGCTCAGGATCGACATTATATCTTGGATAATTTTGGGCTTATCGAGGTAAATAATCCTATCCTTCTAGTGTAATTGGAGATTATGTACTGTAGTGGTATAAGAATAAATATAAGATACATAGAAGGATATTTCAGAAGAGAATTGAATTGTAATAGAAGGATATTACAGAAGTGAATTGAATTGAAATCACATCAGAAGAATATTAAAGAAAGACCGAATCAGATTACATGTGATCGTATTCTGAGAATTGTGTAGTTTGACTGGTAGGAAGTCTTGCCCAATTTTCCGTAGAATAAGGAATCAGATCTAGAATTATTCTACAGAGTAGTCTAGACGCTCATAGACTTGTATGACCGTTATAGGTTGAAATCGCAAGTAGCGTATTCTACTCGGGGTGGAAAGGGCTAGCGGATTCTGATGCTGGAGCTATTTGCTAATAGTCGATAATCGTCGCGAGGTATGTGATTCTTCCTATCCTCTTGAGCATGATATTTTAAAAGAATATATATAGTACGGTAGACGTACGTGTGCTAACTGAACGTGGTTTTACTTCGATGTCTTTTGACTTGAGTTTTAAATAATAAGAATCTTGAAGTATTTCAAAAGAATTAAGAATCGTTTTTGAAAGAAGAGTAATACTTGGTTTTGAAAGTCTATGAATTATACTAGCTTTATGGGAAGTTAGGTATAACGACTTAAGAGAGATAAAAAGAATGGTTTATTGATTTTAGAAGTTAAGAGACTTGATCTCAAAAGATAAGCGACTTGACTTAATTGAATTGATATGAATTTTGTTAAAAAGTGTGAAACCTCATTCGTGAGTAATGAGTACTTGGATTTTTTAAAAGGAATAATGTTTTACTGATTTCGGAAATGAGAATAAGTATCGAATCTAACCACCGCATGCTAATAAAGGAAAATGTTTTGACAAATAAGTAATTATATTAAAACCAGTAGAAACCTCCATCTGCATAGAAGCTAAGATAAGACAAAATTGTATTACATTTCCTAGATCATGGCTGCTTTAATAAGATTGTTATGAACAAGAATAACCTACTCACACATAAGGCATATGTTTCTCAAATTGTTTTAAAAGAGAATTATCTTATTAAGTGATTAAGACTATGAACTACGAAACCTTTCGAAAATGAGAAACTTGAGTATTTGAAATTAGGCAAACTTGAACTTTTGGAAAAGAATGTTGTTACTTGACTTTAAGAAGGAAAATGTTTTGGTTTAAGAAGAAGGGCATAATATTGCCTTAATTGATTGTAAAAAGGAAAACATGGTATTATCTTAATCTGTCTTAAAAGAGCGTTTAAATGTTATGGTCAATTTTACACCGCGTTCATGGGATGAACCGGTAATGTATTTCACACGACACCGCGTTCATGGGATGAACCGGGAATGTATTCCATACGATTCCACCTCGAGTCCCATGAGATGGGCCGAGACATGTACGATTCCTATCGAGTCCCATGAGATGGGCCGAGACATGTGCGATACCTATCGTGTCCCATGAGATGGGCCGAGACATGTGCGATACCTATCGAGTCCCATGAGATGGGCCGAGACATGTGCGATACCTATCGAGTCCCATGAGATGGGCGAGACACGCGGCGATACCTATCGAGTCCCATGAGATGGGTCGAGACATGTGTGATACCTAACGCGTCCATGAGATGGGCCGAGATATGTGCTATACCTATCGAGTCCCATGAGATGGGCCGAGACATGTGTGATACCTATCGAGTCCCAGAGATGGGCCGAGACATGTGCGATTCTATCGAGTCCCACGAGACGGGCCGAGACATGTATTTCATACGATTCCTATCGAGTCCCGTGAGATGGGCCGAGACATGTATTCCACACGATTCCACCTCGAGTCCCATGGGACGGGGTGAGACATGTTATCGTATCACACGATTTATACCTGCCGCTGGCGGTGAGGAAGGAGTTCCGGAATGAGGATGACTTTGAGGCGTGAGTCCACGAGTTGACATATTTTTATGTTGTGAATCGTAGTTTTGTTATCATACATGTCTCTGTTTTATTTTAGATCATGATTTTATTTACTGATTTTTCTGCTTTTCACATACTTGGTACTGTTATCGACCTCCTTCGGGGTTGCGTTCATGCCGCAGAGGTACACTGGCTGTTGATCTCGCTCATAGGATCATGATTCAAAGATATCAAGCTCTGTTTCTCGGAGGCTTATCTTTTGGTATGTCTCCGAGTTGTAGGTTCTTGTACATTGGGGTATGGCGGCCTGTCCGTCATAGTTGTTGTTACATTCTTAAGTGCAGAAATCTTGTTGTGGCGGGATTGTAAAGGATATAACTGTTCAAAATTTCTGTATATATGCAAGAAGGTAACCGTTTGGTTGGCCTGTTTTATTATCATATCTCTGTTTCATGTTTAAGTTTTTATATTCCGCTGATTTCTCTAATGTATGACTACTTGGGTGCCCGGGTAAGGCACCAGTCACGGGCCCCGGAACGGGTCGTGACAAAAGTGGTATCAGAGCAGTTAATCCTCGGAAAGTGTCTCTGACCAGGTTCAGTAAGTCTTGATTATCGATGTGTTGTGCACCACATCTATAATCAGGAGGCTGCAGGACATTTAGGATTGGTTTCCATTCTTCTCATTCTGAGATCATGCCTTAGAGCTGTGTTATAAGTTGGACCCCTCTGACGTATTTCATTTTTACCAGTTATGCCTCCGCAGTGCAACCCGGGCGGATGGGCAAGCAATGGCGAGGCGCTAGTAGGATCTGAGGAGTATGCGGGCGCATGTCACGACCGAATCTGGGCGTGGATCGTGCCTTACCCCGGCACCCTAGTGATACAACATCAGTAATCGGAACATAAAACACATACATGAAACAATTGAAGTACAAAGCGATGTCTGAGGAAAACTTGCCTTCGGTATATATATAAATAACAACTCTACAAATGAACAGTTTAATCCTTTTTACAACCCCGCCACAACAAGACTTTGCACCTCTAAGAAATGATACGACAACAATGGCGGGACGGGGCCCGCCATACCCCGAATGTAAATACCTACGACGGGACTATACGAAGATAAGCCTCCGAGAAACGGAGCTTTCCCAACGCCGAATCGTGACCCTAAGAGCGAGGATCAACGATCGGTGTACCTTTGCGGCGTGAACGCACCCGGCGAGGTCGACAACAGTAAGTATGTGGCGAAAATAAATCAGTAAATGAAATCATAGTAGTCTATATAAAGCGGGAGACATGTGATAACCAAATTATTCACAATAAATAAGCAAATATGTCGTCGTGGACTCACGCCAAGTTATCACAATAAAACCGCACGGGGCAAGTACGAAGGCATAGCCGACTAAGACCCACGCATTCAAAATACCACAAGCGTATCCCGAGGTCTTTCTAGGCACCACATGATCGAAGGCGGCCTCGCGCAATATCATGTGCGGCCTATCCTCGGAACTCTCGCAGCCCGCATAGGTCACCCGCACTGCATGAGGTATTCTCGAATCATGGTCCTGCATCGCTGAGGTATACCCGCGATCGGCGGCTAACCCTCGGTATCCGCCTAGGCTCCCGCAGCCCCGCATAGTCTCAAAAGACCGCATAGTCTCAACAGATCGCATAGAATCCGCATCGGGCTAAACACCGGAATGATCAATCCTCGACTACCGTGACTCGCATAGTCACAAGGATCGGATAGCCGTAGAGACCGCATCAAGGGTGGCAAGCCCTCAGATAATAAGTCAAGGGTATGTGATACAATAATATAACGGGCTTAACGCTTGACAACGTAAGCACAACAAGAGTGACCCCTTACAATAATCACAAGATACTAACACACGTAGCATCCTAACATGCTTACTTATCGATCAACAAGAAAGTATTACAAGGCTATCACAAACCAATACAATCAAGTTATTCACACAAGGTACTTTCTACTAACAAGTTCGTACCTATCCCCAAAGTACTTCATACATTAAATCTTTAAAAGATACGTTACTTCACAAAACCACACAATACCGTAGTATATGAAAATAGAGTGATTATCTTTTTAAAGTAAATCAATTACTTCTCTTTGTAAAATCAAGTAGCAACATTCTTTTCCAATGTTCAAGTTTGCCTAATTTCCAATGTTCAAGTTTGCCTAATTAGAAAGGTTTCAGTAGTTCATAGTCTTATTCATTTAAGAATATAATTCTCTTTTAAGCTATCCGAGAAACATAAGCCTTATATGTGAGTAGGATATTCTTGTTTATAACAATCTTATTACAAAGACCATGATCTAGGAAATATCATTTTGTCTCATCTTAGCTTCAGATGGAAGTTTCTAACGGTTTAATAATACTTAATCTGTTAAAACATTTCCTTTTATTAAACGCCGCGGTGGTGTCACGACCGTTAGGGGCGTGGTCGTGCCTTACGGCACCCAAGTAGTCATACATCGAGTAATCGCGGAAATATAAAGCAAGACATGCAGCGCTTTATAAAATAAGACCGCTTTATGTGAAAACACGCTTTCCTACAGTATATATATAAAAACATGGTTTAGCAGTTACATCCGACACTGTACAACATGACTACAGACCTCTAAGGAAATATACAACTATGGCGGGACAGGGCCCCGCCATACCCTGACTGTATAAAACTATCTACAACAGGGAGATCATACCCAAAAGTAGAGCCTCCGGAAAAGATGGAGCTCCCGACACCAACGTAGAGATCCTAAGAATGCGGATCTAGCACTGCTTGCCACCGCGGCATGACGCAGCCCCGAAGAGGTCACATAAATGTACTAAGTATGCGAAAGCGTAAAATACTTAAATGAAAACATATCATCTTAAAACCAGTTTACAAATATGTGAAACAACCAGAAACCGCGAGTGCCACATCACAAACAAGAGCAACAATAGGTAATCGTAATAGGTCTTGTCAGGTCGCGAATGATCGAAACAGGCCACTCGCCTCATCATCATTCTCGCAAGCCTAATCCTGAACTCTGAGTCCGCATAGGCCACTCGCGTGGGCCCGCATGAGGTATAACCCGCATCGAGGGTAGCTACTCCTCGGCGTCGCCCCGGACTTCTGTCGCATGGCCAGACGCATGAGGCATAACCCGCATACTAACACGGAACTCGTAGCTCGCATAGGCCCCTGGACCGCGTAGGTATTCTCGAATCATGGTCCTGCATCGCCGAGTCTACCCCGCATCGGGCGGCAACTCGGTATCATCTCAAGAGGTGAGTGATAGTATACTAACATAACAACTTATCTTTAAACAACATAAGCACAACAAGGATACTCACCTATACAAACGTTACAAGATACTCACACACATAGCATCATATCATGTCTATCAAACCATCTTTATTATTCTTTCACAATACAAGTCATTATAAACACATAGGCAAACTTGTTTCTTTTATAAATCTTAAGTGGTTATACTTACTTCCCATAAAGCTAGTATAACTCTTAAGCTTCATTTAAAACCAATTAGTTCTCTTAGTCTTTTGAAATGTTTTGATTCTTTATTATTGGGCTTAAGCCGTGAGGCATTCTGTAAGTATTATCAGCTTAAGCCGTGGCATTCCGTAAGTATTATTCAGGCTTAAGTCAAAGACATTGCCGTAGTTATATTGTAAAATATCATGCTTTAGGAAGAATCACATACCTTCGAAAACCACCGAGTTGAATATGTCGCTACAGAGAGTCACCTCGGTAAGCCCAATAATATCCTAGAAAAGTCGCGCTGAGCAAGGTTTTGCTCTAAGTTGTATGCTCAAGAACCTTAGAAGTTCTTCACAACTTCTACCAAGTACTAAGGTATTTGGGCTAGGGTATTTTGGGCATTATAACGATCTGAAGGTAACTTTTCTACCAAGGGAGGGGTAGATTTTGGCTAGGCTAGGGGTATTCGGCCAGGCCACTTAGGCTAGAGGAAGAGGGCTTGGACGAATTGGCTAACAAGGAGAAGGAGGATTTTCAAGACTTGGAAAGTAATTTGTGGATGAAGAACTCTTCATCTTAAGGGTATTTATAGGTCAAGTGGCCAACCAATGGCCAAGATTTAGACAAGTGCAAGGCAAGTGTAGGGTGAGGATTAACTATACACAAATATCCTACCAACTCCGACTTGTGCACAAGGCACAAAAACGTGCTCCTCGAGTCCAAATCGTCCAAATGGGCGATTTCAAGTCCATCAATTGGAGGGTGACAAGTGTCGCCCCCGCTGGTCCAAAATGTTTCGTCTCTCGGAAAAATCCAAAAATTAGAAATGGCATAGCGAATTTACCCTACGAAAGGCGTGGAAGCGTTTCGTCGGAAAACTATTCGTTTTGTGAGTTGTGCCTAAAAAAGCGTTTTGCCTAAACTTTAAGGCTAGACTTTAAATGACGTATTCCCTTACGTACATACTGGAAATACGGGTATAACATTCTCCTCTCAGAAACATTCGTCGAATGTTCCTTCCCAACGATTATCGAAGAAGCTTAAACGGTTGTAAATGCCACACCACGTGAGCAACACATGGCGTAAACGATAACGAAAATTTACAAGTAGGAAAGTGAATTTACACGAGGTGTGGGGAAATAGGTGAGGATACTTCCGCCTCATGTCCTCCTCGGCTTCCCATGTCATCTCCTCGAGCTCGTTCCGCCACAAGACTTTGTGGAAGCCACGTCCTTCGTCCAGACGCTAACTCGACGATCGACTATCGCTATGGGAATCTCCTCATACGATAACCCCGGTCACGAGCGGATATCGTCGGGTGCACCTAGATGGATCCCCGATACATCTCCTCGGATAGATACGTGAAACACCGGATGCCGCCTCGGATCGGACGGCAGATCAACTCGTAGCAACCTTGCCTACCTGCGGACAATCTGAAGCGGCCCGATGTACCTTGGTGAGCTTCCTTCCGAATCTCATCACACCTTCATGGGTGACACCTAGGAAAACCCAATCATGAACCTCGAACTCAAGATGTCGACGGCGATGATCTGCATCGACCACGCCGACTACGGTATCGATAGCCGCTCGGATAAGTTTCACCTTATCCATCGCCTTATGCCAAATCTGGTCCTACTAGCCGCCCGCCCACATCGAACCAACCTATAGGCGATCTGCACTTCCTCATACAAGGCCTCATAAGGCGCCATCCGAATCTTTGGAGTGGTAGCTATTATTATACGCGAACTCAACTAGAGGCAAATGATCCTCCCAACTACCACTAAAGTCAATAACACAGCTCGCAGATATCCTCGAAGTGCGGATAGTGCGCTCTGCTGTCCGTGCTGCGTGGATGAAATGCGCATCAGCTCACTGCGTCCCTAAACCTCTGGAAGGACCTCCAAGTTAGCCGTGGCGGGCTCCTCTGCGATATGATCGAAGTAGGGACTCCATGCGATCGGCGATCTCTCGGATGTAAAGTGCGGCATAATCTCGGTAGAAAAAGTCGCCCCGACGGGAAGAAAGTGGGCTGATTTCGTCGACCGTCGGCGATAACCCATATAGAATCATGTCTCCTCCGAGTGCGAGGTAATCTGTGATGAAGTCCATGTTGATTACCTCTACTTCAGTCGGGATCTCGATAAATCGCGTAACAAACCACGGGCCTCGGTGCTCTACCTTCACCGCCGACAACACGCACGAGCTACGAACTTAACTCGCAACGCCCTCTTCAAGCCATCCCACCAATACAGATCTAAGGTCGTGGTACATCTTGGTCGACCGGATGGATAGAGTAACGCGCCCTGTGCTTCCCAAGAACTGCTGCCAAGTCTCGCAACATCGGAACACTGATCGCCTCAAACCTTAGCACCCCATCGGTGCTACCTCAAAAGGACCTTGCCCTCACGAAGAGTTGTATCACGATATCGAATCAAATGGATCCTCGGTGTTGCCTCTTCACCTCGACGATGGAAGACTCGGCAACCTCACGAACTCTAACCCCCGCTATCGGGAATCAATCAAGCGGACACCAAGGCTCGCTAATCGATGCAAATCACGAACCATGTCCCTCCTCTCTAGCTGCACATCGATAGGCTCCCATCGACCACGACTAAGCATACGCCACAACATTGGCCTTCCGGGTGGTATAGGATATCAACATCGTAATCCTTAAGCAACTCTAACCACCGTCTCTCGTAAGTTCGACTCCTCGTGAAGATATCTGGAGGCTCTTGTGGTGCGTATAAATATCCACGTGAACCCCATACAAATAGTGCCTCGGATCTTGGCGTGAATCACGCCAACTCCAAATCACGGTGGGGTAGTTCCTCTCGTGTTTCTTCACCGTCGGGACGATATGCTATAACCCCGCCATGCTGCATCAATACACATCCCAACCCGATGCCCGACGATCACAATACACGACATAACCATCCGACCTCCGGAAGAGTAAGCGAGGCGGTCGCCGATCTCTTTCAAAGAATCGGAAACCACGCCACAAGCATCAGTCATCGAAACTTGGTCGCTCCGAGTCACCTAGTCAATGGTGCAGATAAGCAAACTTCTCCACGAACCGCGATAATAACTGCGAGGCCGAAATCGCGAACCTCTGCCGGAGTAGGTCGGCCAAGTCCATCGCCTCGATCTTGCCGTATCAACTCGAATGCCATCAGCCCGACAATATGCCTAAGAAACGCCATCAAGTCAACAAAACTCACATTTGGAAAACTTGGCATAATCGCTGGTCTCGAGAAGCTGTCGGCAAGATCGCCAATGCTCGCGTGCTCTGCTCTGGCGAGAATAAACCAGATATCATCAATGAACACTATCACAAATGTGTCCAAAAATGGTTTGAACACTCGGTTCATCAAATCCATGAATACCGAGCATTGGTCAACCAAAGACATGACCACGAACTCATAATGCGTCTGGGTCGGAATGCGATTCTAGGGACATCCACCTCTCGACTACTTTGATGATAGCCCGATCGCAGATCAATCTTGGAAACATCTCGCACTCGCAATCGGGTCGAACAAATCATCAATCACGGGAGGGTATTCGTTCTTAATGGTCACCTTGTTCGCTTTCGTAATCAACATGCGCAGCGTCCCGTCCTTCTTCTTCACGAACAATACCGGCGCCCCCCAGGGAGAAACACTGGGCCTAATGAAACCCTTCTCTAGCAAATCCCTAAGCTGATCCTTCAGCTCTCTCAACTCGGCAGGTGTCATTCTGTATGGCGGAATGGAAATAGGCCGAGTATCTGGCAATATGTCAATACAAAACTCAATCTCTCTCGGGAGGATACGGGAGTCATCCGGGAACACGTCGGGAACTCACGACTACGGAATCGAAAATCTGGTACCGCGGCCTCGATATCAAACACGAACTAGATGGTAGATATACCGCCTCGCACCATCTTCCTAGCCTTGAGGTAGGAAATAAACCTACCACCGGCGTCTGAGTGCTCCCACTCAACAACCGGCCAGAAATGAAACTGGAACTGTACTACTCTCTCTCTGCAGTCTACATTGGCATAGCAAGAAGCTAGCCAATCCATCCCCATAATCACGTCGAAGTCAATCATCTCCAACTCTATCAAGTCTGAGGTCGGCGATCAAATGGTCACAGACAAGCCCTATATACCGCCGAGCTACCACCGAATCACCTGGCGTAGCTACCTCGAAAGGTCTATGGACTCGTGCTCTATCCCTATCCTACTAGCAACAAGGGAGATATATGGGGCAGTAGAACCCGGATCTATCAAGGCATAAACATCAAACCCGAACCGATAAGGTACTGGCGACATCGGTGAGGCCTCCGATCTGTCGCTTGGACAAAGCATAAATGCGGTTCACGAGACCGCTAGGACACTGAGCACGACCTGCGCGACCTCGACCCGAGGCACCGCCTCGGCGAGTAAGCGTAGGAGATGATAAGCGGCCACGTAGAACTCGGTGGGCCACTACCACCACGCCCCGTCGGACGATCCCGCAAAGTGACCTGCGCCTGGCAGTAACAAGATCCATAAGTAGTACCACACTTGTCACGACCCGAACCCGGACCCGTGACCGGTGCCTAACCCGGGCACCCTAGTGACACAACATCAGAGAAAACCAGCGGAATACAAACTCAAGATAAACAACCATTACGATATAGAATAGTCTAGCCCAAAATGGCTAACCCAAAAGTACATACACCCAGCGATTCATCCTTAACGAACCAAGTTCGACAAGACTACGTGCTCTAAGAATGAATAACACTATGACGGGAGGCCGTCATGCCTGAATGTACAAAATAACAACAACTCCAGGGAGAACCATACCAAAAGTCGAGCCTCCGAAGAAATGGAGCTCCTGACACCTGAGTACAAGATCCTAGGAACGAGGATCTACCACCGCTTTCACCTGCGGCGTGAACGCACCCGGCGGAAGGGGTCGACACAACGTACAGTATGTAAATCGGAAAATCTTGTAGTAATATCATAAGTCCAAAATACATTAAAGTTATAGATAAAACCAAATTATGTTGCCCGTGCCTTACTAATAATGAGAGTAACAAGTATACATTTTATAGCATAAAAATAGGAGGCTCATGATCAAAGCAGGTACCCGCCCGTAGTATCGTTAAGCGATCCTACTCGCGGGACTATTTCACCCGCATAGGTCTGTGGACCCGCATGAGGTCATCCGCCTCGCCATAGGACTATTTCACCCGTGGGACTATTTCACCGCATGGATCTGTGGATCCGCATGAGTACCATCGCTGCTCGCGTGGGACTATTTCACCCGTGGATCCTATGGTCGGATCCGCGTAGTACAAGCGCCGCACTCGCATCATGGGTAGCAAATCCATGGCATAAATAATAACCCGGGGTTTACCCGTAACAATATATATATAACATAGCTCATCCGGCTATCATACATAACATAAGCCCTACCGGCCTATCATATCATAACATAAGCACTCTACTATCATATCATAACATAAGCACTAGGCCTATCATATCATAACATAAGCACTAGGCCTATCATATCATAACATAAGCACTGGCCTATCATAACTTAAGCAAGTTAAGAATCACCTAACTCCTTATTAATAGTATTAATACATCCTCTCATTTTAGTATACCTAAGGCACGATCATGTCTTTTAATAAAAATCCGGGAATTTAACCCAAGTATCATGTACCTCTAACCTTTTAAGGAATAACCCTTTTTATACCAAAAATTCCAAGATACCAATCACCATAGTATCAAGTTACGATTTCTTTTCAAAACAAGTCACATTTCCTTTTAAAACTATCTCAAGCTTCTAAATTAAGTGACTTCATTTCTTGTAAAACCTTAGGCAATTCATGCCTTAAAACCATTTTCCTTCCACAAGTTCAAAACATCAAAACCTTTCTCCATTAAACTTTCACAAACTAATATAACCAACTCCCCATAAAGCCGTTATATTAGAGTTAACAATAGTAAAACACATTCCTTAAGTCCAGGATTCTTATACTTTTCTTTTAAAACGAAGCAAGTATCAAATGCTTATAACAAACGAAGATTTTCAAATCTTGACGTCTCACCGTACTACATGTGTACAACTAATCATGCTCAAGAGATAGGAAAGCTCCACATACCTCTTGGTCAATCCACAAGCTAAGTCCATTTACAGCGTAGTATGTCAACCTAAAATGACCACAATACGTTTATCAAGCTCTAATTACAAATGCAGAATTTCCAAGTTAAAGTCACCAATTTCCTACGGAAAATTGGGCAGCGTTTCCTTTGTTTCTACTCACTTTGCCACCTTTCTCAAGGCCGAATTTATCATCCAACACCACATTCAAGGCTCAATCAATCCAGCAATTCAAAGGGGTTTCACACCCAAATTCTGCCCCATAAGTTCACTACAATTTACTTAACAATTCAAAGGTGGTTTTAGGCTACAACATGCTCATACTCTTCTTAACCCATTCTTCATATCCAAACCACATTTTCTAGCATGCAATGACTCTAAGTGCATTATTTTACTACCACAAGATCTTTCTTCTAAGCATGCAACACTAGAACTAATTCTAAAGGAAGAAATGTTACCTTAAAGTTTTAGCCAAAACTTATTCCAAAACCTTGCTAGCCTTTTCTCCAAGAACACCACCACAATAGTCTTCACAAGCTTGAACAACCTTTCCTTCCTATTACACTTTTGATTTTCCCTTAGGCTAGAATTCCTCTTGGGAATTTAGAGAGAAGGATGAGCTTTTAACTTAGAGAGATGGAGTGTAGAGATGAAAATGTTGAAAGAAATGACCAAGTCTTGGTCAATATAATGCGTAGCAGAATCGGATGGGGACACTTGTCACCCTCCCATGGCCTTTTTTAAACAAAAATCAGACTTTCTAAGTTTTTCGCCCAAATTTCGCAGTCGCGGCCCGACTTCCGGCGCGCGGCCCTACACCGCCTTGCGCGCTGCCGCGGCTCGCTCTCCCGGTACTGAACCACGACTCTGCGGTCGGGCGAACCACAGGGTATAACATTCTCCCCTAGAAACATTCGTCTCCGAATGTCCTTCTAGCCTCACACAAAACACAATATAAACATGCCTTAACTATTCCTTTGCAAATAAGAATGCTCCCGAGCCACAACATTACTCAGCATAATCAACTAAATCAAAACTAACAAGCGGAAAGTGAGTTACACGAGGTGTAGGGAATAAGTGAGATACTTCTTCATCATGTCATCCTTCGCTTCCACGTCATTTCCTCCTGTTCTCGTTCGCCATAAGACCTTGCGGAAGCCACGCCCTTCGTCCAAGTCGTCTAACTCGACGATCGAGTATCGCTATGGGACTCTCCTCATACGATAACTTCTCTGTCACTGGACATCCCGAATCGGGTGTACTCTGAGCGGATCTCAACGCATTTCGTAACATAGACACATGAAAAAGCGGATGTCTTGCCACAAGATCGGGCAGATCCAACTCATAGGCAACCTTGCCCACTCTTCGGACAATCGATACCAATGTACCTCGGGTGAGTTTCTTCCTTCCAAATCTCATCACACCGCCGTGGGTGACACTTTGAAAGACCCAATCATTAACCTCAAACTCTAAGTGTCGACGCGGATGATCTGCGCATATGCTTTACACGACTGGCTGCCAATAACCGCTCCGGATAAGCTTCACCTTATCCGCCTCTTGAACCAAATCGGCGATTAAGCGCACTTCTCCCACTTCAAACCAACATGGGTGACTGCACTTCCTCGTATAAGGCCTCGTAAGGCGCCATCGAACACTAGAATGGTAGCCGTTGTTATAAGCAAACTCCACAAGAGGTAAATGATCCTCCCACTACCCCGAAATCAAAACACAAGCCCGACATATCCTCGAGTGTGCGGATAGTGCGCCGGCCGTCCGTCCGTCACGAGGATGAAACGCCGTCTTTGAGACTCACTGTGTCCCTAATCCTACGGAAGGACCTCGAGTTAGCCGTGAATCGGGCTCCTCTATTCGAAATACCGACAGGGACTCGTGCAATCTCACAATCTCTCTAATATATAACCGGCATAGTCCTCGGTGGCGCCGCCCGATGGAAGAAAGTGGGCTGATTTCGCACTGTCAACAATAACCCAAATGGAATCATGTCTCCTCTGGGTGCGAGGTAACCCTGTAATAAAGTCCATGTTGACCACCTCCCACTTCCACATCGGAATATCAATTGCCTGTAATAGCCCACCGGGCTTCTGGTGCTCAACCTTAACCTGCTGACAATTAGGACACTGGGCAACAAAACCGGCCACGTCCCTCTTCAAACCATCCCCATACATGCACTGAGGTCATGGTACATCTTAGTCGACCGGATGAATCGAATAACGAGCACCGTGTGCCTCAGAATCTGTGACGAAGTCTGTCCACATCGGGAACACCTGGCCGACCTCGAATCTTAGCATCCGTCGGTGCTACCTCAAATAGACTCTTCTCTTCCCGGAGATGCGTCGATCTGCGTACCAAAATTGGATCCTCATCACATCGCCTCTTCACCTCCTCGACGATGGAAGACTCGGCGACCTTCGAACCGAATTCCGTTGCAGCGGAATCAACCAAACGAACCCCAAGGCTTGCTAATCGTGTAACTCTCGGACCATATCCCTTTTCTGCTGAACATCGGATAGACTACCCATTGATCTGCGGCTAAGGGCATACGCCACTACATTGGCTTTCCTGGATGGTGAGAATATCAACATCGTAATCCTTAAGTAGCTCCAACCACCGTCTTCGCCGCAAGTTCGGCTCCTGCCGGTGAAGATGTCCGGAGACTCTTGTGATGCTGTAAATGTCCACATGAACTCCATATAAATAATGCCTCCAGATCTTCAAGGCATGAATCATCCGCTACTCAAGTCATGTGTGGGATAGTTCTTCTCATGTTTCCTGCCGGGATGCATAAGCTATAACCTTGCCGTGCTCGCGCATGCGCCAAGCCCGACGCCGTGGCGTCACAATAAAACCATATCCTCTAAACCCTGCGGAAGAGTAAGAAGCGGGCGATCGCCAACTTCTCCTTTAGCAAGAAAACTTTCCTCACAGTATCCGTCCATCGAACATAGCCGCATACGAGTCGACTTAGTCAAAATCTGAAATAGAAGCAAACTTCTCCACAGCCTCCGATAATAACCCGAGGCCCAAAGCTGCGCACCTCTGCCGGTGTAGTGGGTCTAGGCCAAGTCTTGATCGCCTCGATCTTTCTTTGTATCAACCCGAATACCATCGGCTCCGATAACATGTCCTAAGAAAGCCACTGAACCCAGCCAAAACTCGCATTTCGAGAACTTGGCATACAACTGCCGGTCCCTGAGGACTCCCAACACCGTCCTCAAATGATCTGTATGCTCCTGCTCTGTGCGTGAATACACCAAGATATCATCAATGAACACTATAACGAACATATCCAAGAATGGCCTGAACACCCTATTCATCAAATCCATGAATACTGCTGGAGCGTTGGTCAATCCAAAAGACATTACTCTGAACTCATAGTGCCCATACCGGGTCCTAAATGCGGTCTTTGGGATATCTGCCTCTCTAACTCGCACCTGATGATAACCAGATCGCAGGTCGATCTTGGAAAAACATCTCGCACCCTGCAACTGGTCAAACAAATCATCAATCCTGGGGAGGGGATATCTATTTTTGATGGTTACCTTATTCAGCTGCCTGTAATCAATACACATACGCAACGTCCCATCTTTCTTCTTTACAAACAACACTGGCGCTCCCCAGGGAGAGACACTAGGCCTGATAAAGCCTTTTTCTAGCAAGTCCTTCAGCTGGTCTTTCAGTTCCCTCAACTCGGCAGGTGCCATCCTGTATGGCGGGATAGATATTGGTCGAGTGTCGGGTGCCAAATCAATACAAAACTCAATCTCCCTCTCAGGAGGGATACCCGGAAGCTCGTCTGGGAAAACGTCTGGAAACTCTCTAACCACCGGCCGATCAAGGTCGGTATCTCACCTCGATGCTCGAATACCGAACGAAATGGTAAATATACCCGCCGTACCATCTTCCTAGCCTTGAGGTAAGAAATAAACCTACCACCGGCGATCAAGATGCTTCCTTCCACTCGATAACCGGCCACCAGAAACGGAACCGAACTAACCTCTCTCTCGGTCTACATTGGCATAGCAAGACGATAGCCAATCCATACCCATAATCACATCAAGTCTGCATGTCCAACTCTATCAAGTCGGCTAGAGTCGGCGACCATCTATAGTCACCGGGCAAGCCTTATATACCCTCGGCTAACAGAAGCACCTACAGGGCGTAGCCACCTCAAAGGATTCTATGGACTCGGGCTCATCCCTATTCTACCCGACAATATGAGGAGATATAGGACAAGGTAGAACACGGATCTATCAAAGCATAAACATCCAAGAAGAGACCAATAATGTACCCGTGACGACATCGGTGGCGCCTCACGATCTGGCGGTGGACATAGCATAAATGCGGTTACGAGGACCGTGGGCTGGAACCCTACCACGACCCTGCCGCGGCACATGCGTCCGTGAACACCACGCTCTCCGGGCGCCAACCATCAAGATGAAGACCATGGCCCGAACATCGGCTGAGCCATGGCACTCCAGCCACCTGCAGACGGACAATCTCTCTTCAAATGGCCCTGCTGGCCACAAGAGTAACAAGCTCCTGGAGTAACACGACATCTCCCATAATGGCAATCACCACATCGACCACACCGAGGCATAGGTGGCCTCATCTCGACCGAACTCGTCCTCCGAAACCGAAGCCACGGAACCCCGCCCCGCTCCGAATACTCAGACGTCCGAAGATGGTGGAGGAGCGCTCTGGGCCATTGTGGTGCAAATCTGTCTCGCCTGGGGTTGTCTACCCTAAAACTACCGAGGACCTGCGTCCTGGCCTCGCTTCGCGATACTGTCGATCCGTCGGCCCCTGCGTTCCTCACACCCGAGGGCATGTGCCTGCATGCGGGCAATGTCCATGCCCGGCTGAAGAGCCACCCCCGAGCAACTCTCGGCCAAGTGATCATCGAGTCCTGTGACATAGCGGTGCACCCTGTCCTCCATGCGCTACAATGCGGGCACATACCAGCCAATGAGTCAAACTCCACGTTGTATTCGGACCGTCCTCCCATTCGTCTCGGCGTCAAAATCTATCGGCGAGCCCTCGCCATCTGCGGAGGCAGAAATGGCTAAGGAATGCCTGCGAGAACTTCGTCCCCAAGCGGTGAGCGCATGCTCCTCGGGGCAGTCCCCATGAATCATACGATCAGCTGCCGTATCCGCGGCCGTCACGAACTCAGCGCGACTCGATCTACGAAGCCGATCCACGCCATGATCCGCTGCAATCGGATAAACTCGAGGATCATCCTCGGTCTCGACCGTAAAACTCGGTGGGTTACAACTCAAAAGTCCCTCGCCTCGAGCTAGCGACTCTGTCTTTGAATTCTGTGTGGCCGAATCTGCTGTCTCAACCTATCCTCTGTCGCCACGATCTGGCGATGGCGGCTATCTCCTTGTAGCCCATATCCTCCGCTCAGGCTCTGGGTGGGGGCTCGAATATCGCGGTCTCGATGAATTCCGCTGCTGCCCGACTCTCTTTGGGGTTAGCGGCGTAGAACTTCATTGTCCAAACACCTCGTCTGGTAGGACCAGGGCACGTGCCACAGGTGACCTCGGTGCCACTCTGGTAGTTCCCTCTTGCGCTTGCCTTCACGGGCTGCGGTTGCCTTGCACGGAGACATAACTGATACAGGAAAAATACGTCAGAGGAAATTCAACCTATAACACAGCTCTATTGCACGATCTTAGAGTGAAAGAATGGGAACGAATCCTAAATATCCTGCGACCTCACGATTATAGATGTGGTGCCTAACACACCGATAATCAAGACTCTACTAGATACGGCTGTAGACTCTTTCAGGATAACGGCTCTGATACCACTTTTGTCACGACCCGAACCCGGACCCGTGACCGGTGCCTAACCCGGGCACCCTAGTGACACAACATCAGAGAAAACCAGCGGAATACAAACTCAAGATAAACGACCATTACGATATAGAATAGTCTAGCCCAAAATGGCTAACCAAAAAGTACATAAACCAATGATTACATCCTTAACGAACCAAGTTCGACAAGACTACAGCCCTAAGAATGAATAACACTATGACGGACAGGCCCGTCATGCCTGAATGTACAAAATAACAACAACTCGTGGAGAACCATACCAAAAGTCGAGCCTCAGAAGAAATGGAGCTCACGACACTGAGTACAAGATCCTAGGAACGAGGATCTACCACTGCTTTCACCTGCAAGATGAACGGCCCAGGAAGGGGTCGACACAACGTACCAAGTATGTAAAGCGGAAAATCAGTAGTAATATCATAAGTCCAAAATACATTAAAGTTATAGATAAAACCAAATTATGTTGCCTTGTGCCTTACTAATAATGAGAGTAACAAGTATACATTTTATAGCGTAAAAATAGGAGGCTCGTGATCAAAAGCGGTACCTGCGCGTAGTATCATTAAGCAATCCTACTCGCGGGACTATTTCACCGCATAGGTCTGTGGACCCGCGTGAGGTCATCCGCCTCGTCGTAGGACTATTTCACCCGCATGGGACTATTTCACCCGCATGGATCTGTGGATCCGCATGAAATACCATCAGCGTACTCGCGTGGGACTATTTCACCCGCGTGGATCCTATGGTCGGATCCGCGTGAGTACAAGCGCGCGACTCGCGTCATGGGTAGCAAATCCATGGCATAAATAATAACCGGGGTTTACGTAATAATATATATATAACATAGCTCATCAGCTATCATACATAACATAAGCCCCACTATCATATCATAACATAAGCATCACTGGCCTATCATATCATAACATAAGCACTACGGCCTATCATATCATAACATAAGCACTCTACCTATCATATCATAACATAAGCACTACCGCCTATCATAACTTAAGCAAGTTAAGAATCACCTAACTCCTATTAATAGTATTAATACATCCTCTCATTTTAGTATACCTAAAGGCACGATCATGTCTTTTAAAAAAAATCCGAATTTATGTCGTGTACCTCTAACCTTTTAAGGAATAACCTTTTATACCAAAATTCCAAGATACCAATCACCATAGTATCAAGTTACGATTTCTTTTCAAAACAAGTCACATTTCCTTTTAAAACTATCTCAAGCTTCTAAATTAAGTGACTTCATTTCTTGTAAAACCTTAGGCAATTCATGCCTTAAAACCATTTTCCTTCCACAAGTTCAAAACATCAAAACCTTTCTCCATTAAACTTTCACAAACTAATATAACCAACTCCCATAAAGCCGTTATATTAGAGTTAACAATAGTAAAACACATTCCTTAAGTCGAGGATTAGCATACTTTTCTTTTAAAGCGAAGCAAGTATCAAATGCTTATAACAAACGAAGATTTTCAAATCTTGTCGTCTACCGTACTACATAGGTACAACTAATCATGCTCAAGAGATAGAAAGCTCCACATACCTCTTGGTCAATCCAGCTAAGTCGATTTACGCGTAGTATGTCAACCTAAAATGACCACAATCGTTTATCAAGCTCTAATTACAAATGCAGAATTTCCAGTTAAAGTCACCAATTTCCTACGGAAAATTGGGCGTTTCCTTTGTTTCTACTCACTTTGCCACCTTTCTCAAGGCCGAATTTATCATCCAACACACCACATTCAAGGCTCAATCAATCCAACAATTCAAAGGGGGTTTCACACCCAAAATTCTGCCCCATAAGTTCACTACAATTTACTTAACAATTCAAAGGTGGTTTTAGGCTACAACATGCTCATACTCTCTTCTTAACCCATTCTTCATATCAACCACATTTTCTAGCATGCAATGACTCTAAGTGCATTATTTTACTACCACAAGATCTTTCTTCTAAGCATGCAACACTAGAACTAATTCTAAAGGAAGAAATGTTACCTTAAAGTTTTAGCCAAAACTTATTCCAAAACCTTGCTAGCCTTTTTCTCCAAGAACACCACCACAATAGTCTTCACAAGCATAACAACCTTTCCTTCCTATTACACTTTTGATTTTTCCCTTAGGCTAGAATTCCTCTTGGGAATTTAGAGAAGGATGAGCTTTTAACTTAGAGAGAGATGGAGTGTAGAGATGAAAATGTTGAAAGAAATGACCAAGTCTTGGTCAATATAATGCATGTAGCGTAAATCGATGGGGACACTTGTCACCCTCCCATGGCCTTTTTTAAACAAAAATCGGACTTTCTAAGTTTTTCGCCCAAATTTCGCCTCGGCGCGCGTGCATCGGCGCGCGTGCCAGCGACTCTGCGGACCTCGGATCTTTTAGCGCGCGGCCTAGCTTCCGTTGCGGCCACTGAGCCACCTCGATACTTTTCGGGCGCGGCCACGACTTGTAGCGGCACGCAATCGCCGCTTAGCGCGGCCGCCTCGGCGCGCGTGGCCCTGAACTCGACCGCGGTCGGGCGAACCGCAGGTATAACAACTCCGTAATGGGATCCGCATCCCGGCCGGCGGGAGTGGTCGTCGGCGGTACCTGCTACTACGGGCGTCACGAAGCTGGGGCCGATGCGCCTCGAAAACTCTGGTGTCTTTGAGGGCGGTGCGAAGTGCTCTGAGGCGCTGGGCGTAGTGCGAATCTAGGCTAGCTGCTTGAGGCGCCGCCCGCGATAACCACGAGAAGACCCTCAAGATCTGGCCTTAACCTGGCATTTGTGCATCCCATTCGTCGACCTCGGCTCGCCGCGTCGAGGCGTGAGCTGCGTGGGGTAATGTCCGTACGTGGAGAAACCCGCCATGACTTCGGCCATATAGTCGTCTGCTTGGTGACATAGCGGTGCACCTATCCTCGTATCTGCTGCAATCTTTGGGACATGTCGAGCGAAGAATCAAACTCGACATTGTACTCACGGCGGTCGCGTCCTCTGCCTCGGCGGTAAAAATCTATCAGCGCCTCGCAAATGCAGTGGAGGCGAAGTGAAGTGAGGAAAGCCTCACGAGAACTCATCCCAGTAGGCGGGGGCGCGTGCTCTCCGGGATAACCCGGGAATCAAACCAATCGGCTGCGGTATCGCGCGGCCTATGTGAACCAAGATCACGGACTCGGTCTCGGCCTACGATCACTCTCAAAATCCTACGAATCGGCGGATGAACTCCTGCGGATCATCCTGGCCTCGACCCGTAAAACTCCGTGTTTCTGACTCGAGAAGTCGTAGCCTCAAACTCTCTACGCCTCGGGTGAGCAGGTTGGGTGGAGGCTGGAGGCTGCCGCGTCCGGCCTCTCACCGTGTCGGGCCTGACTTTAGCCAAAAGGGGCCATCTCGCGTACCACTAACTCCTCCGCCCGGTGTGGGGCGGGAGGTGTGGGTCTGTGTCCATTCTTTGAGGTGGCGGCGTCATAGAACTCGCCGTCTCACGGTATAGGCCCAGGCACGAGCCCTCCGTGACTACGGGTGTCTGCTAGCGACTCCGCCATGCACTTGCCGCCAGGCGGGTTGCCTTTAGTGGAGCATAGCTTTATTCTGTGGAAAGGAATACGTTAGAGGTCCCGACTGTAACGGCTACAAGCACGATCTCGGAATGAGAAGAATGGAAACCAATCCTAAATATCCTATAGCCTCACGATTATTGGTGTGGTGCAGCACACCGATAATCAAACTTCTACTAGATACGGTCTGTAGACACTTTCATAGGATTAAGTGCTCTGATAGAACTTTTGTCACGACCGTTCGGGCGTGGCAGTGCCTCTCAAGGCACCCAGTAGTCATACATCAGGAGTAATCGGCGGAAATATAAAGCGAAGACATGCAACGATTTATAAAATAAGACAGTTTATGTGAGAAAACGCCTTGCCGTATATATATAAAATCATGGTTTAGCGATTTACATCAAACCTGTACAACATGACTCTGACCTCTGAGGAAATATACAACTATGGCGGGACAGGGCCCGCCATACCTGACTGATACAAAACTATCTACAACAGGAGATCATACCAAAAGTAGAGCCTCGGAAGAGATGGAGCTCCAGCGGCGTAGAGATCTAAGAATGCGGATCTAGCACCCTTTGCTTACACTGCATGAGCATGACGCAGCCCAGAGAGAGTCGATACAACGGTACTAAGTATGCGAAAGCGTAAAATACTTAAATGAAAACATATCATCTTAAAACCGGTTTACAAATATGTGAAAACAACGAAACCGCGCGTAGTACATCACAAACAAGAGCAACATAGGTAGCGTAATAGGTCTTATCTAGAGTGCGAATGATCGAAAGCAGGGCACTCGCCCCGTCATCGATACGCAAGCCTAATCTGAACTCGAGTCGCGCCGAAGCCACTCGCGTGGGCGTGAGGTATAACCCGCATCGAGGGTAGCTACTCCTCGGCGTAAATCTGGACTCATTGTCGCGTAGCATGGCCAGCACCGCGTGAGGCATAACCCGCGTACTAACACGGAACTCGTAGCTCGCATGGGCCCCTGGACCGCGTGAGGTATTCTCGAATCATGGTCCCCATTGCTGAGTCTACCGCGTCGGAGGCGGCTTAACCCGTTATCGTCTCAAGAGGTGAGTGATAGTATACTAACATAACAACTTATCTTTAAACAACATAAGCACAACAAGGATACTCACCTATACAAACGTTACAAGATACTCACACACATAGCATCATATCATGTCTATCAAACCATCTTTATTATTCTTTTCACAATACAAGTCTGTTATAAACACATAGGCAAACTTGTTTCTTTTATAAATCTTAAGTGGTTATACTTACTTCCCATAAAGCTAGTATAACTCTTAAGCTTCTGTTTTAAAAACCAATTAGTTCTCTTAGTCTTTTGAAATGTTTTCAGTTCTTTATTATTCAGGCTTAAGCTAGTGGCATTCATAGTAAGTATTGTCGGGCTTAAGCGTGGGCATTCTGTAAGTATTGTCAGGCTTAAGTCAAAGACATTGCTTAGTAGTTATATTGTAAAATATCATGCTTTAGGAAGAATCACAATACCGTGAAAACCACCGCCAAGTTGAATATGTCGCGCAGAGTCGACCTCAGAAGCCCAATAATATCCTAGAAAAGTCGCGGCAAGGTTTTGAGGTTTTGCTAGAGTTTATAGTCGACCTAGAAGCTAGTTCTTCACAACTTCTACCAAGTACTAAGGTATTTGGGCTAGGGTATTTGGGCATTATAACGATACAAGAAGGTAACTTTTCTACCAAGGGAGGGGGTAGATTTTTGGCTAGGCTAGGGAGTATTCGGCCAAGGCCACTTAGGCTAGAGGAAGAGGGCTTGGGCGAATTGGCTAACAAGGAGAAGGGAGGATTTTCAAGACTTGGAAAGTAATTTGTGGATGAAGAACTCTTCATCTTAAGGGGGGTATTTATAGGTCAAGAAGTGGCCAACCAATGGCCAAGATTTAGACAAGTGCAAGGCAAGTGTAGGGTGAGGATTAACTATACACAAATATCCTACCAACTCCTTGACTTGTGCACAAGGCACAAAAAACGTGCTCCTCCAAGTCCAAATCGTCCAAATGGACGATTTCAAGTCCATCAATTGGAGGGTGACAAGTGTCGCCCTCCCGTTGGTCCAAAATGTTTCGCTCTCGGAAAAATCCAAAAATTAGAAATGGCAGAGCCGGAATTTACCCTACGAAAGTTGTGGAAACGTTTCGTCGGAAAACTATTCGTTTTGTGAGTTGTGCCTAAAAAAAACGTTTTGCCTAAACTTTAAGGCTAGACTTTCGTACGTATTCCCTTACGTACATACTCTGGAAATACGGGGTATAACAAGTGGTTTGTCGATACACATTCTGATTTCCGAATCAGTAAAACATTCTTAAGCCGTTATTACCTAACTTCCCATAAAGCTAGTATAACTCTTAAGTTTTCAAAAACCAAGTATTACTTACCAACATAAAGTCGTATAACCAACTTCCCATAAAGCCGTTATAACACTTTATGTTTTAAACCAATCAAATACATTTAGCACGTACGCTCCGTACTACATAGTTCACACATATCATGCTAGAAGAGATAGGAAGAGGTTCACATACCTCGCGACGAGTATCGACTAATAGCAAAACGCCCAGTACCTGCCGCCTGGCTACTCTTAAGCCAAGTAGATCGCGCCACACGCGATGCTTCAACCTATAAGGCCACGCGCTTTATTAACATCTAGATCTTATCGTAGAACATTCTACGAAAATTCGGCAAAGACCTCCCAAATAACGTAAATCTCCTCTCTAGCGAGGCTGCTACAAGCCAACCGGGGGTTTGCACGTCTAACCTGGCGTGCGATTCTACCTCGCGGAAAAGCTACACAAGTCTCATGAATACACCTATGTAAATACTGATTTACTCTTCTTTCGGAAAAGGTTTCTTATTATTGAGTGCTTAAGTCAAAAGACATTGCGATAACTACGTTCAGTTCTATATATAGTATACTTCAACTATATAATCATACAACATGTAATTTCCAATTACAATAGAGGACAAGATATTTACCTCGATAAGCCCATAATTATCAGAGTTTAAATGTCGATCCCGAGCAAGGTTTAGCTCTACTGCGTTCGACCGCTCCAAACAACCCTTAGAAGTTCTAACCAACTTCTACTTATTACTCCAACTAACCATGGAGATTTTCCTAGGGTTTCGGTTTTTGTGACTAAGGGAAGTATAATAGTATTTACGGGCTTTTAGATAAGTATAACCTTAGAATACTACAAGGTATACGGCTAAGGTAATTTGGGCATTATAACAATACTTTTGAGAGTATTTCTAACAAGAGGGTATTTATACGAAAACTACTAGGCTAGGGGTACCCACTGGCACCCTCGCCGAGGAGTGTCTACCCCTCGGCCTCCCACTGGGGACTCTCGGCCAAGGGGGAGGGCTCTCGGCTAAGGCCTCACAAGGGGAGAAAGAGAGCTTTCAAGACTTGGGCAAATTTAAGGATGAAGAAGTCTTCAAAGGGAGAGGGTATTTATAGGACAAGCGAGGCCAACCAATGGCCAAGATCTTGCCAAGTGCAAGGCAAGTGTAGGGCCAAGATCTTGCCAAGTGCACACTAGCCAACTAACACAAAAATATCCTACCAACCCTTGACCACAAAGCCACACTTTCGGCCACAATTCCGCCCAGGTGTAATGAGAGGGTGACAAGTGTCGCCTCTTGTTGGTCCAAAATGTTTCGTCTCTCGGAAAAATCCGCAAAAATTAAAATGACATAGCGGAAATTCCCATACGAAAGTCGTGAAAGCGTTTAGTCGAAAACGACTCTAGGGTGTTGTGAACAAAGTTAATTCGCCAAGCCTAATTCTCAAGTTCAAATTTTCTACGACGCCCCACGTACATACTCTGGAAATACGGGTATAACATTCTCCTCCTAGAAACATTCGTCCGAATGTTCCTTCTAAGTCTCAAAACAAGCGTCGCCAAGTATAGTCTTCACTACCATACTTACGAAACAATCCCGCCACAATGGCCACAAACAAGCACGCGAAAATACTTACATCCAAGTCCACGAGCAATCACCTCTATCATCACCACAAACACCTCTCTCCTGGGTCTAAAATATACTTCGTCCACACTTTTCCAACCAAAAGAAATGGTCACATCAATGCTCGACATACATGCTCGCTTCTCCTTTACTCGTCGTGATACCACTTTTGTCACTTTGCGCGAGGTTCTAATGTCACTCGACTCAGCGGATGGTATCTGGCTGTAAGCGATCCCTGAGGCTATCGTACACTCGAACTCTTACCACATTTCTGATACTGCTTCAGTTTCCAAAACTCTGGGTTACTATCTCTAACGTGGTCATCATTAACTAGAAACACTCTCGATGGATCTCGATACTTTCCGATCATGTAATCTGAAAAGCCGGACGTCGCCTCCTAAGTCGGACGACAAATGTTAACATATAGGCAATCCGGCCTATTTTTCACATGAACTTAAAGGGCCCAAAGTAACTCGGGCTAAGTTCCTCTGTTTTCCAAAACTCGTCACACCCAAAGGGTGGTACCTTCGAAGACCGGCCGTCCTGAACTCTAAGCGTCGTTCTCGATTATCCGCACGATTTCTCTGAGCTGCCAGAACCTCTTCTAGACAAGCTTTACTCTATCCACAGTCTGCTGGAACAAGCCTGAACCAACTATTTGAATCTTGCCAACATCGAACCAATCGACCGGCGACTTACACATCCGCCCCTACAAGGCTTTATAAGGCGTCATCGAACACCGAAATGGTAGCTTAAATACTCCTCCACAGAGACAACAATCACAACTACCCACGAAATCCACGCTGGCGGCCCGAGGCGAACGCGATTCGAGACTCACCGAGTTCTTAACCTGGTAAAAACTTCGAAACCAAAAGCGTGCACTGGCTCCACCATCGCCATAAGGTGAAGGTAGGCACCTCGTCGCGCCTTACAACCTTTCTGATATAACATCTCGCATAACCCTCTGCCGAGTAAACGGTCTTTGCTAGAAGGCAAGACGGCTGACCTCCTCGGCCCGACTACTGGTCGAATGCATCCACGAATTCATACGTTGGTTAACTAAACTTGGGCCTAACACCCTCGTGGCCCTACCACAAGGCGGGACCACCACAAACTGACCCCACCACCATACATGCCGCGGGTTGACCCGCAACGTGGCCTCAACCCGACCGACAGCGGCAAAACGCTAGCTCACGAAGGAAAACTCTCACTAATCACGTTACGAAAACCTAGCGGTCTTCTTAGCTCAACTACCCTCTTTCATTCCACACTACTCAGGGACTAATCCCACAAACATAACTCACATGCACTATGCACTCCTATAAGGGTCAAACATAAACAATACATCTTTTTCTCGAGATGGCCTTACCTCTAAGTCTCTACGTATAAAACTCTAAGGCTCACACCTTCTCTATCCCCCAAATCTTACTTGGTTAACTAACCAAGATTTCTAATCACTATTTACACAATGCTATCAGAATATAACACTTAAGGTATACTCACCTTATCACACATACTAAACCCTGAGGGTTAAAGATCTATCTGTATCTCGCTTCACTCCCTTAGTCGTTCTAATCAAACACGCCGTGGGCTTAGCTAAGGAAGGTGACGAACTACCCACCGACCCTGAAGGCTAAGTCCTCCTACAAGGACACTCTTCGACACTAGACCCTGACGGTCATAGGTACAACAAGTACCAACCAAAAGACGACATTCCCCGGGATGACGTCTGTTACACTGAGAACCGGAAACCCTGGAGTTCTGACCAACTCCTGCATACCCCGAACGTCCTGAACCCTGTGGAGGACCTTTCTGCACTGGTGGATGTGCATAAACTAATCTGCTGGTGAGGCGACTCGCCTCGCAAGTTACCAAAGGACCTTGCTACTCTGGCCCTCTTCTGCTGTCCTTTGTTAACCCGTCGATCTCTACGTTTCTTGGCCTGCTGCGCATAAGCCCGTAGACAGGCCATGCTCAAGCCTAACTGAAGAACTTACTCTTGCACAACCTTCTCGTTGATATTCATCAAGACTCGCGGTACATCGGTACACTCTCTGGTAGCCAAATCCATAGCTAGTAACAGGGTTGTCTTTTCGCAATCTATATTCTCTGTTTCCGGTCGTGGAACTGAAGGTCCAAACATCGTGGCCGCAGTAGGAACCGCCGTGGCAACTAAACTCTGGGGGCTAGTGACGCCGCAAAACTCCCGAATGAAGCACCACCTCGGTGATGATTGGGCCAATGCCCACGTAACCTCTCAGACTTTACTCAGCCTCCTCGTTCGCTTTGCCTCACAGGGGCGGGTTGCCCTACGCGGAGGCATAATGGTAAGGGAAAGAAATACGTTTAGAGGGTCCAACTTACAACACAGCTCTAAGGCACGATCTCAGAGTGAGAAGAATAGAAACCAATCCTAAATATCCTATAGCCTCCTGATTATTGGTGTGGTGCACAACACACCGATAATCAAGACTTCATCGATACTGGTCAGAGACACTTTCCGAGGATTAATCGCTTCCGATACCACTTTTGTCACGACCGAATGCGGGCGTGGATCGTGCCTTACCCCGGGCACCCTAGTGATACAACATCAGAGTAATCAGCGGAACATAAAACACATACATGAAACAATTGAAGTACAAAACAGTAATCTGAGGAAAACTTGCCTTTCGGTATATATATAAATAACAACTCCTACAAATGAACAGTTTAATCCTTTTTACAACCCTGCCCACAAAGATTACAGACTTAAGAAATG
This sequence comes from Przewalskia tangutica, assembly GCA_029844215.1. Classification (NCBI taxonomy): domain Eukaryota; kingdom Viridiplantae; phylum Streptophyta; class Magnoliopsida; order Solanales; family Solanaceae; genus Przewalskia; species Przewalskia tangutica. Next base: position 44,787 of record JAQGDG010000319.1, on the reverse strand, counting down.
ATACGACAACAATGGCGGGACAGGGCCGCCATACCGAATGTAAATACCTACAACGGCGGACTATACGAAGATAAGCCTCCGAGAAACGGAGCTTTCCCAAGCTGCTGACTCCTAAGAGCGAGGATCAACGATCGTGTACCTTTACCGCGGCATGAACGCAGCCCCAGGAGGTCAAGACAACAGTACCAGTATGTGAAATCAAAATAACATCAGAATGAAATCATAGTAGTCTATATAAAGCGGGAGACATGTATGATAACCAAATTACGATTCAATAAATAAGCAAGCATGTCAAGTCGTGACTCGCGCCAAAGTTATCACAATAAACCGTGCGGGGCAAGTACGAAGGCATAGCCGACTACTAAGACCCATGCACCAAAAATACCACAAATCGTATCCGAGGTCTTTCTAGACCGCACTACATGATCGGCGGCCACTCGCGCAATATCAATGTCGCGTCTATCCACGAACTCTCGCGACTCGCATAGGTCACCCATTGACCCGCGTGAGGTATTCCTCGAATCATGGTCCCATCGCCGAGGTATACCGCATCGGGCGGCTAACCCTCGGTATCCGCCTAGGCTCCCGCACCGCATAGTCTCAAAAGACCGCATAGTCTCACTGGACCGCATAGGAATCCCCGCGTCGTGCTAAACACCCGAATGATCAATCCCGGCTACCGCGACTCGCGTAGTCACAATTTGCGATAGGCCGTAGAGACCGCATCGGCGGTGGCAAGCCCTGTATAATAAGTCAAGGGGTATGTGATACAATAAGAAAGGGGCTTAACGCTTGACAACGTAAGCACAACAAGTGACCCCTTTACACAATAATCACAAGATACTAACACACGTAGCATCCTAACATGCTTACTTATCGATCAACAAGAAAGTATTACAAGGCTATCACAAACCAATACAATCAAGTTATTCACACAAGGTACTTTCTACTAACAAGTTCGTACCTATCCCCAAAGTACTTCATACATTAAATCTTTAAAAGATACGTTACTTCACAAAAACCACCTGATACGTAGTATATGAAAATAGAGTGATTATCTTTTTAAAGTAAATCAATTACTTCTCTTTGTAAAATCAAGTAGCAACATTCTTTCCAATGTTCAAGTTTGCCTAATTTCCAATGTTCAAGTTTGCCTAATTAGAAAGGTTTCAGTAGTTCATAGTCTTATTCATTTAAGAATATAATTCTCTTTTAAGCTATCCGAGAAACATAAGCCTTATATGTGAGTAGGATATTCTTGTTTATAACAATCTTATTACTGTGACCATGATCTAGGAAATATCATTTTGTCTCATCTTAGCTTCATGCAGATGGAAGTTTCTAACGGTTTAATAATACTTAACTGCTAAAACATTTCCTTTTATTAAACGCAGCTGGTTTGTCGATACACATTCGATTTCAATCAAGAAAACATTCTTAAGCCGTTATTACCTAACTTCCCATAAAGCTAGTATAACTCTTAAGTTTTCAAAACCAAGTATTACTTACCAACATAAAGTCGTTATAACCAACTTCCCATAAAGCCGTTATAACACTTTATGTTTTAAACCAATCAAATACATTTAGCACGTATCGCTTCGTACTACATAGTTCACACATATCATGCTAGAAGAGATAGGAAGAGGTTCACATACCTCGCGACGAGTATCGACTAATAGCAAAACGCCCAAGTACCTCAGCCGCCGCTACTCCTCGCCCAGCAGTAGATCGCGCCACACGCAAAGATTTCAACCTATAAGGCCACAAGCGCGCTTATTAACATCTAGATCTTATCGTAGAACATTCTACGTAAAATTCGCAAAGACTCTCCCCGCAACAGCAGAAATCCTCTCTAGCGAGCCGCCACTAAGCCAACCAGGGGGGGTTTGCACGTCTAACCGGACGTGTACGATTCTACCTCACAGAAAAGCTACACAAGTCTACTGTAATACAGTCCTATGTAAATACAGTTCAGTACTCTTCTTTCGGAAAAGGTTTCTTATTATTCAGGCTTAAGTCAAAAGACATTGCCGATAACTACGTTGATTCTATATATATAGTATACTTCAACTATATAATCATACAACATGTAATTTCCAATTACAATAGAGGACAAGATATTTACCTCGATAAGCCCATAATTATCCGAGTTTAAATGTCGATCCCGAGCAAGGTTTAGCTCCTCCGTGCTCAGGCCGCCCAACAACCCTTAGAAGTTCTAACCAACTTCTACTTATTACTCCAACTAACCATGGAGATTTTCCTTAGGGTTTCGGTTTTGTGGAAGGAAGTATAATAGTATTTCTCGGGCTTTTAGTATAAGTATAACCTTAGAATACTACAAGGTATACTGGCTAAGGTAATTTGGGCATTATAACAATACTTTGAGAGTATTTCTAACAAGAGAAGTATTTATACGAAAACTACTAGGCTGGGTACCCCGGCTAGCACCCTGAGAGGGGGTGTCTACCTCCACTGCCCTGTGGGGGACTCTCGCCGAGGGGAGGGCTCTCGGCTAAGGCCTCACAAGGGAGAAAGAGAGCTTTCAAGACTTGGGCAAATTTAAGGATGAAGAAGTCTTCAAAGGGAGAGGGTATTTATAGGACAAGCCAAGGCCAACCAATGGCCAAGATCTTGCCAAGTGCACACTAGCCAACTAACACAAAAATATCCTACCAACCTCGACCACAAAAGCCACACTTTCGCCCACAATTCCGCCGAGGTGTTCCAATGAGAGGTGACAAGTGTCGCCTCTTGTTGGTCCAAAATGTTTCGTCTCGGAAAAATCCGCAAAAATTAAAAATGACATAGCGGAAATTCCCATACGAAAGGCGTGGAAAACGTTTCGTCAAAAACGACTTAACGTGTTGTGAACAAAGTTAATCGCCAAGCCTAATTCTCAAGTTCAAATTTTCTACGCACGCCCCACGCATACTGGAAATACGGGTATAACATTCTCCCTCCTTAGAAACATTCGTCGAATGTTCCTTCTAAGTCTCAAAACAAACGCGTGCAAGATAGTCTTCACTACCATACTTACGAAACAATCCGCCACAATGGCCACGAAACAATCGCGCAAAATACATCCAAGTCCACGAGGAATCACCTCTAACATCACCACAAACACCTCTCTCCGGTCTAAAATATACTTCTCCACACTTTTTCCAAACAAAAGAAATGGTCACATCTATGCTCGCCATACATGCTCGCTTCTCCATTTACTCGTCGTGATACCACTTTTGTCACTTTGCCGCGAGGTTCTAATGTCACTCCGGCGACTCAACAGATGGTATCCGGCCGTGCGATCCCGAGGCTATCGTACACTCAACTCTTACCACATTTCGACATCGCCGGTTCCAAACTCGGGTTACTATCTCTAACGTGGTCATCATTAACTAGAAACACTACGGATGGATCTCGATACTTTCCCGATCATAACAATACGAAAACCGGACGTCTCGCCTCCTAAGTCGGACGACAAATGTTAACATATAGGCAATCTGGCCTATTTTTCACATGAACTTAAAAAGGGCCCAAAGTAACTCGGGCTAAGTTCCCTCTGTTTTCCAAAACTCGTCACACCCAAACCGTGGTACCTTGAAGATCGGCCACAATGTCACGACCCATTCCGGGCCCGATCGTGCCTACCGGCACCCAAGTAGTCATACATCGAGTAACCTGAATATAAAACAAGACATGAAATGATTTATAAAATAAGACACGATTTATGTGAACAAACGTCGCCTTTCGGCATATATATATAAACAAGGTTTAGCGATTCATCCGACACTGCATAACATGACTCTGACCTCTGAAATATACAACTATGGCGGGACGGGGCCGCCATACCCCGATGTACAAACTATCTACTGAGGAGATCATACCAAAAGTAGAGCCTCGGAGAAGATGGAGCTCCCGACACCAATGCAAAGAGATCCTAAGGATGCGGATCTAGCACTTGCCGCCTGCGGCGTGAACGCGGCCCGAAGGAGGTCAAGACAACAGTACCAAGTATGTGAAACTATAAAGTACTTTAAAATGAAATCAAAGTATTTAAAACCTTTTCACAAATACGACACCTAATTGCACATAGTGCCATATCACAAACAATAATAAGATTAGGAAAAGCGTAATGCGTCTAGTCTAGGCGCGAATGATCAAGCAAGGCCAATCGCCTATAGTATCATTCTGCGTGCCTAGTCTCGACTTCGCCGGTCCGCATAGGTCACACACTGACTCCGCATGAGGTATACCTCGCATCGGGGCAGCTAACCGGATCCGCCTAGGCTCCGCGGCCGCATAGCCTCAAAGACCGCATAGTCTCAATGGATCGCGTAGGAATCCGCGTCAGCTAAACGCCGGAATGATCAATCTCGAGCATACCGCGCTCCGCATAGTCTCACAGACCGCATAGGCCGTATAGACCGCGATCGCGGCAAGCCTCCGGTATAATTAAGTCGAGGGTAGGTGATACAATAACAGTAAAGCGGACTTACCGTTAACAACGTAAGCAAAGCAACAATTACCCATTTACACAGCATTACAAGACAATAACACAGGTAGCATCATAACATGTCTACTTATCACACAATCTTACAACACTTAACAGAAATCAATACAAGGCTTTTATAAACAAACAAGTAAACAGCCTTTTTATCTTTCTTAAGTTGTATACCTAACTTCCCATAAAGCTAGTATAACTCTTAAGCTTTGTTTTAAAAACCAAATATTTATCTTACGTAAAAAAATGATTCAAGATTCTTTGAAATGTTTTCATTCTTTGTTATTCAAAGCGTGAGGCATTCAGTAATTATTCGTGCTTAAGCCAGGCATTGCCATAAGTATTATTCAGCTTAAGTCAAAGACATTGCCGTAGTTATTATTCGGTAACACATGTACGCCTACCGCACTATATATTGTAAAATATCATGCTTTAGGAAGAATCACATACCTTCTCAAATAAAACCACCGCTAAGTCAGAATATGTCACAGAGAGTCACCTCATAATAGTCACACATATCTATTAAAGACTACTCAAGGTCATTCTAAACAGGGGTTCATAATTCTCTGTAAGTCGCGGCACTTCCCTACCCTGAGCTATATAAGTTCATGTGAAAACAGTCTATGTAAATACAGATTTGATTATTCTTCTTTAAACCCTTCTAAGTGATTAACACTTCAATTCTATTCTCGTGATATACTTCTAAGTATTTATACTTATCCTTATACTACAACAGTAAGTATTCTCTAATTCAAAAGAGGTTAGGATTATTACCCCGGTAAGCCCAATAATATCCTAGATAAAGTCGCTACCGAGCAAGGTTTAGCTCCTATGTTGTACGCCTCAGAGTGGCTCCAGAACCTTAGAAGTTCATCACAACCTCTACTAAGTACTAAGGGATTTGGGCTAGGGTATTTTGGGCATTATAACAATACTAGAAGACAACTTTTCTACCAAGGGAGGGGGGGTAGATTTCGGCTAGGCTAGGGGGGTATTCGGCCAAGGCCACCTTCACAAGGAGGAGGTGTTTGGACGAAATGGCTACAAAGGGAGAGGAGAGCATGTTTCAAGACTTGGCAGATTTGTGGATGAAGAACTCTTCATCTTAAGGGGGGTATTTATAGGTCAAGAAGTGGCCAACCAATGGCCAAGATTAAGACAAGTGCAAGGCAAGTGTAGGGTGAGGATTAACTATACACAAATATCCTACCAACTCCTTGACTTGTGCCATGGCACAAAAAACGTGCCAATGTTCTCCATTTTCGTCCAATGGACGATGCAAGTCCATCAATGGGAGGGTGCCAAGTGTTGCCCTCGCTGGTCCAAAATGTTTCGCCTCTCGGAAAAATCCGCAAAAATACTTAATGTCATAGCGGAATTTTCTACGAAACCGTGGAAACGCTTTCATGAAAAACGATTCTTTTAGCGAGTTGTGTACAAATTTGAACTTGGCCTATCTTTAAGGCTAAACTTTTTAGACGACGTCCTCACGCACATACTCCGGAAATCGGTATAACATTCTCCCCTTAGAAACATTCGTCCCGAATGTTCCTTCTCAAGACGATTATCGAAGAAGCTTAACAGCTTAGCAAATGCCACACACGCCACAAACAACACTTAGGCATAAATGATAATGGAAATTTACAAGTAGGAAAGTGAATTACCCGAGGTGGGGGAATAGGTGAGGATACCTCTGCCTCATGTCCTCCTCGGCTTCCACGCCATCTCCTCTCGAGCCTGTTCGCCACAAGACTTTGACGGAAGCCACGCCCTTCGTCCAGACGCCTAACTCGACGATCGACTATCGCGCATGGGAATCTCTCATACGATAACCCTCGGTCACACTGACATCGTCAATCGGGTGTACCCTAGATGGATCCGATACATCTCCTCAAGATAGATACGTGAAAACCGGATGCACGCTTCCCGGACGGACGGCAGATCCAACTCATAGGCAACTTTGCCTACCTCGCGACAACTGAAATGGCCCAATGTACCTTGAAGCTTTCTTCTTCCGAATCTCATCACACCCTTCATGGGTGACACCTTAGAAAACCAATCATGAACCTCCGAACTCAAGATGCCGACGACGATGATCTGCATACGACTTCGCCGACTCGAGTCATTAATAGCCGCTCGGATAAGCTTCACCTTATCCATCGCGCACGCCCAAATCTGGTCCCTAGCCGCACTCGCCACATCGAACCAACCTATAGGCGACCGCACTTCCTCCCATACAAGGCCTCATAAGGCGCCATCCGAATACCGGAGTGGTAGCTATTATTATACGCAACTCAACTAGAGGCAAATGATCCTCCCAACTACCACCGGTCAATAACACAAAGCTGTGAGATATCCTCGCAGTCCGGATAGTGCGCTACGCTCGTCCGCTCTGCGTGGATGAAATGCGATTCAGGCTCACTGCGTCCTAAACTCCTCGAAGGACTCTCCAGTTAGCCGGGCTCTCTGTCGATATGATCGAACTAGGGACTTACGCGACCGACGATCTTCTGATATAAAGTCGGCATAATCTCACCAAAAGGTCGTCCGAACGGAAGAAAGTGGGCTGATTTCGCCACCGACGATAACCCATATAGAATCATGTCTCCTCCGAGTGCGGAAAGGTAATCTCGTGATAAAGTCCACGCTGATTACCTCCCACTTCCGTCGGGATCTCAATCGTCTGTACAAGCCACTGTGCCTCCGGTGCTCTACCTTCACCGCCGACAACACGGGCGAGCTACGAACTCGCAACGCCTCTCTTCAAGCCATCCCACCAATACACGTATCTAAGGTCGTGGTACATCTTGGTCGACCGGATGGACAGAGTAACGCCGCTTGTGTGCTTCCCAAGAACTCAAGTCCTCAAACATCCGAACACACGATGCCCTCAAACCTTAGCACCCCATCGTGCTACCTCAAAGGACCGCGCCTCACGAAGAGTCAGATCACGATATCGAATCAAAGCGGATCTCGGCTATTGCCTCTTCACCTCCTCGACGATGGAAGACTCGGCAACCTCACGAACTCTAACCCCATCGCTATCGTAATCAATCAAACGGACACCAAGGCTCGCTAACTGATGCAAATCACGAACCATGTCCTCCTCTCTAGCCGCATCCGATAGGCTCCCATCGACCTACGACTCGAGCATACGCCACAACATTGGCCTTCCGGTGGTATAGGATATCAACATCGTAATCCTTACAACTCTAACCACCGCTCTCGCCGTAAGTTCACTCCTCTGGCTGAAGATATACTTGGAGGCTCTTGTGGTGCGTATAAATATCCACGTGAACCCCATACAAATAGTGCCTCCGATCTTCAAAGCGTGAATCACCGCCGCTCCAAATCATGGGTGGGGTAGTTCCTCCGTGTTTCTTGGTGTCGGGATGCATATGCTATAACTCTGCCATGCTGCATCAACACATCCCAACCCGATGCTCGACGATCACAATACACGCGACATAACCATCCGGACCCTCCGGAAGTAAGAACGGGCAATCGTGGGTCTCTTTTCAAAGAATCGAAACCCCGCCACAAGCATCGCCCATCAAACTTGGCTCTTACGAGTCACTTAGTCAATGGTGCGTAGATAGAAGCAAACTTCTCCACGAACCGCCGATAATATCCTCGCAAGGCCCGTAAATCGCGAACCTCTCCGGAGTAGTAGGTTCAGGCCAAGTCCCCGATCTTTCGATCTTGCCGTATCCACTGAATGCCATCACCCACAATATGCCTAAGAAACGCCATCAAGTCAACCAAAACTCACATTTGGAAAACTTGGCGTAATCAGCTGGTCTCCGAGAATCGCCAAGATCGCCAAATGCTCCGCATGCTCTCGCTCTGGCGAGAATAAACCAAGATATCATCAATGAACACTATCACAAATGTGTCCAAAATGGTTTGAACACTCGGTTCATCAAATCCATGAATATCACGAGCATTGGTCACCAAACGATACGACGAACTCATAATGCCCGCATCGGTCTGAATGCGATCCTAGGGACATCCACCTCTCGACACGAACGATGATAGCGACGCATCAATCTTGGAGAAACATCTCGCGCTCGCAATCGGTCGAACAAATCATCAATCACGGGAAGGGTATCTGTTCTTAATGGTCACCTTGTTCGGTCAGAATCAACACACGTGCGCGGCGTCGTCCTTCTTCACGAACAATCTGGCGCCCCGAAACACTGGCCTAATGAAGCCCTTCTCTAGCAAATCCTCGGTGGTCCTTCACCTCTCTCAACTCGGCGGTGCATTCGTATGGCGGAATGGAAATAGGCGAGTATCCGCAATATGTCAATACAAAACTCAATCTCCTCTCGTGAGGATACCGGAGGTCATCCGGGAACACGTCGGGAACTCGTGACTACGAGGCCGATGAAAATGCGGTACCGCAGCCTCGTATCAAACACTCGAACTAGATGGTAGATGTACTTCCGCACCATCTTCCTAGCCTTGAGGTAAGAAATAAACCTACCGCCGGCGATACCGTGCTCCTCCCACTCAACCGGCCGCTCAGAAACTGGAACCGCACTACTCTCTCTCTGCGGTCTACATTGGCGTAGCAAGAGGCTAGCCAATCCATCCCCATGATCACGCCGAAGTCAATCATCTCCAACTCTATCAAGTCGGCTGGGTCCGACGATCGTAAATGGTCACAGACAAGCTCTATATACCCGCCGAGCTACCACCGAATCACCCATTTGGCGTAGCTACCTCGAAAGGGTCTATGGACTCGTGCTCATCCCTATCCTACTAGCAACAAGTGGAGATATATAGGGGCAGTAGAACCGGATCTATCAAAGCATACACATCAAACCCAGCGATAAGGTACAGGCGACATCGGTGAGGCCTCCCGATCTGTCGGTGGACAAAGCATATATGCGATTCGAGGACCGGCTAGAATCGACTCGCGCCACGACCTGCCGCGACCGCTGATCCATGTGTACCTTGCCCTCCGGGCGAGTAATGCTCGGGGATGAAGCGCGCAACCACTCGTAGGCCGAGCCTACCACCGGCGCCGCCCGGCCGGACAAACTCGCAAAGTGACCTGCTGGCCACAAGTATAGCAAGCTCGGTACTCCCGAGATGGTATCTGCGCGGGCACACCGAACCTCGAACGGTTAGCACCCTCGCTACGGAAATCCAAAGTCCTGGGCCACCGCCCCGACCGCCTGGCCGGGCTGAAAATGAGGTAGGGCGCTCTGCCGGGCCGTGGTGCAAATCGGACTTCCGATGCGCCACCACGAGGACCGCCAAAAGAACGCCGTCTTGGCCTTCTTCTGCGATATCGCTACCGGCGGTCTGCGCTCGCCGCATCCTAGTGCATGGGCTGCGTGCGGGTAATGTCCATACGGTGAAGAGAAACACCCGCATGACTTCGGCCATATAATCATCTAGCCCTGACGTAGCGGTGTACCTATCCTCCATATCTGCTACCAATGCCGGGACATATCTAGCCAAAGAATCAAACTCGACATTGTATTCCACGGCGGTGCGTCCTGTCTCAAAGACAAGAATCTATCACTCGTGCCCTCATCCGCGGAGGCAAAGTGTGAGAAAAGCCTCAAAAACTCATCCCATCTGCCGGAGTGCATGCTCTCCCGAAAGCTCCCATGAATCAAACCAATCGGCTGCGGTGTCACGCGGCCGATGCGAACCGAATGTCACAGCCTCGCCTCGGCCACGATCACCCGTAATCCTCTGCGGTGACGGATGAACTCCTGCGGATCATCCTCGGCCTCGACCAGTAAAACTCGCGGGCTACAACTCAAGAAATCTCGCACCCAAACTATTCGCCTCGGGTGCACTACGGTGCGGCCGAGCCGAGCCGAACCGCCGTGATCCGTCTCTCTCGACGGCCACAACTTTAGCCAAGAGTGGGCCATCTCCTTGTACCCTAACTCCTCCGCCCCTGTGCCGCGGGAGGTGTGGGTATCGTGGTCTCGCTGGGGCGGCGTCATAGAACTCATGCCGTCTCGGTATAGACCGGGCACGAGCCCTCGTGACTCTGGGTGTCTGCTAGCGACTCCTGTGCCTTGCCTCTGGGCCGGGTTGCCTTACGTGGAGGCATAATCATATAGAAAGGAATACGTTAGAGGTCCAACCTATAACATGCCTCTAAAGCACGATCTCGGAATGAGAAGAATGGAAACCAATCCTAAATATCCTATAGCCTCGACATGGGTGGTGCACAACACACCGATAATCAAGACTTCTACTAGATACGGTGCAGACACTTTCCGAGGATTAACGCTCGATACCACTTTTGTCACGACCCATTCCGGGCGTGGTCGTGCCTTTAGGGCACCCAGTAGTCATACATCGTGAGTAACTACGGAATATAAAACAAGACATGAACAGCTTTATAAAATAAGACATGATTTATGTGAACAAACGTCGCTTTCGGCATATATATATAAACAAGGTTTAGCGATTACATCCGAAATCGCATAACATGACTACGCACTTCAGGAAATATCTAACTATGGCGGACAGGCCCGCCATACCTGACCCTGATACAAACTATCTACAATACGGGAGATCATACAAAAGTAGAGCCTCGGAGAAGATGGAGCTCCGACACCAATGCAAAGAGATCCTAAGGATGCGGATCTAGCACCGCTTGCCCTTACCTGCGGCATGAACGCACTTCCGGAAGAGTCGAGACAACAGTACCAAGTATGTGAAACTATAAAGTACTTTAAAATGAAATCAAAGTATTTAAAACCTTTTCACAAATACGATCAGTTCAATTGCACATAGTGCCATATCACAAACAATAACAGTACTAGGAAAACCGTAACAGGTCTAGTCTAGGCCGCGAAGGATCGAAGCAAGGCCAATAGCCCAGAGTATCATGCGTGCCTAGTCCTCGACTTCGCGACCGCGTAGGTCACACACGCACCGCATGAGGTATACCTCGCGTCGGGGCAGCCAACCCGGCGATCCGCCTAGGCTCCGCGACCGCATAGCCTCAAAAGACCGCGATAGTCTCGGCAGACCGCGTAAGAATCCCGCGATCAAAGCAAACGCCGGAATGATCAATCTCGAGCATACCGCGCTCGCATAGTCTCAGACCGCATAGGCCGTATAGACCGCATCAAGGGCAAGCCCGGTATAATTAAGTCAAGGGTAGGTGATACAATAACGAGACAACGGACTTAGGTTAACAACGTAAGCACGGAAGAATGACCCCTTTACACGGATTACAAGACACTAACGGTAGCATCATAACATGTCTACTTATCACACAATCTTACTACACTTAATGTAAATCAATACAAGGCTTTTATAAACAAACAAGTAAATAGCCTTTTTATCTTTCTTAAGTTGTTATACCTAACTTCCCATAAAGCTAGTATAACTCTTAAGCTTTGTTTTAAAAACCAAATATTTATCTTCAGAAAAAAATGATTCAAATTCTTTTGAAATGTTTTGATTCTTTGTTATTCAGCTTAAGCCGTGAGGCATTCGTAAGTATTATTCAGCTTAAGCGTGGCATTGCCATAAGTATTATTCAGCTTAAGTCAAAGACATTGCCGTAGTTATTATTCGCTTAACACGTACGCCTACCGCACTATATATTGTAAAATATCATGCTTTAGGAAGAATCACATACCTTCTCAAAACCACCGCTAAGTTGAATATGTCATACAGAGAGTCACCTATAATAGTCACACATATCTATTAAAGACTACTCAAGGTCATTCTAAACAGGGTTCATAATTCGGTAAGTCGGGCAGCACTTCCCTACCGGTGAGCTATATAAGTTCATCAGAAAACATCCTATGTAAGTCTGATTTGATTATTCTTCTTTAAACCCTTCTAAGTGATTAACACTTCAATTCTATTCCGTGATATACTTCTAAGTATTTATACTTATCCTTATACTACAACAAAGAAGTATTCTCTAATTCAAAAGAGGTTAGGATTATTACCTCTGTAAGTTCCAATAATATCCTAGATAAAGTCGCTACCGAGCAAGGTTTAGCTCCTATGTTGTATGCGCTCAGAGCTCCAAGAACCTTAGAAGTTCATCACCTCTACTAAGTACTAAGGGATTTGGGCTAGGGTATTTTGGGCATTATAACAATACTAGAAGACAACTTTTCTACCAAGGGAGGGGGTAGATTTCGGCCAGGCTAGGGGGTATTCGCCAAGGCCACCTTGAGGAGGGGAGGTGTTTGGACGAAATGGCTACAAAGGGAGAGGAGAGGATTTTTCAAGACTTGGAAGATTTGTGGATGAAGAACTCTTCATCTTAAGGGGGTATTTATAGGTCGAAGTGGCCAATGGCCAAGATTAAGACAAGTGCAAGGCAAGTGTAGGGTGAGGATTAACTATACACAAATATCCTACCAACTCCTTGACTTGTGCCATGGCACAAAAAACGTGCCAAAGTTCCTCCATTTTCGTCCAATGGGCGATTCAAGTCCATCAATGGGAGGTGCCAAGTGTTGCCCTCGTTGGTCCAAAATGTTTCGTCTCTGAAAAATCCGCAAAAATACTTAATGTCATAGCCGAATTTTCTCTTAAAGTCGTGGAAACGTTTCGTCGGAAACGATTCTTTTAGCGAGTTGTGTACAAATTTCGAACTTGGCCTATCTTTAAGGCTAAACTTTTGTACGTACGTCCTCACGTACATACTCCGGAAATACGGGGTATAACAGTCAACCTGAACTCTAAGCGTCGTTCTCGATTATCCGCACGATTTCTCTGAGCTGCCAGAACCTCTTCTAGACAAGCTTTACTCTATCCACAGTCTGCTGGAACAAGCCTGAACCAACTATTTGAATCTTGCCAACATCGAACCAATCGACCGGCGACTTACACATCCGCCCCTACAAGGCTTTATAAGGCGTCATCCGAACACTGAAATGGTAGCTTAAATACTCCCTCCACAGAGACAACAATCCCCACAACTACCTCAAATCCACGCTTGGCGCGGGCGAATGCGATTCGAGACTCACTGAGTTCTTAACCCGCTTGGTAAAAACTTCCGAAACCAAAAATGCGTGCTGGCTCCACTATGCGCCATAAGGTGAAGGTAGGCACCTCGTGCAGCCTTACAACCTTCTTCGATATAACATCTCGCATAACCTCGCCGAGTAAACGGTCTTTGCTAGAAGGCAAGGCGGTGACCTCACCGGCCCGACTGCGGTCGAATCGTCCACGAATTCATACGTTGGTTAACTAAACTTGGGCCTAACACCTCGTGGCCTACCACAAGGCGGGACCACCACAAACTGACCACCATACATGCGGCGTTGACCCGCAACGCGGCCTCAACCCGACCCAAGTGAAACGCTAGCTCACTCAAGGAAAACTCTCACTAATCACGTTCTAAAACCTAGCGGTCTTCTTAGCTCAACTACCCTCTTTCATTCCACACTACTCGGGACTAATCCCACAACATAACTCACGCGTGCACTATGCACTCCTATCAGGGTCAAACATAAACAATACATCTTTTTCTCGAGATGGCCTTACCTCTAAGGTCTCTACGTATAAAACTCTAAGGCACACACCTTCTCTATCCCCCAAATCTTACTTGGTTAACTAACCAAGATTTCTAATCACCATTTACACAATGCTATCGAATATAACACTTAAGGTATACTCACCTTATCACACATACTAAACCACAGGGTTAAAGATCTATCTCAGTATCTCATCGCTTCACCCCTTAGTCGTTCTAATCAAACTCCTCGTAGGGCATAATAGCTAAGGAAGGTGACGAACTACCCGACCACGAAGGCTAAGTCCTCCTACAAGGACACTCTTCGACACTAGACGGCGGTCATAGGTACAACAAGTACCAACCAAAAGACGACATTCCCTAGGATGACGTCTGTCACACTGTGAACCGGAAACCCTGGAGTTCTGACCAACTCCTGCATACCCCGAACGTCCTGAACCCTGTGGAGGACCTTTACGCCGTGGATGTGCATAAACTAATCTGGTGAGGCGACTCGCCGCAAGTTACCAAAGGACCTTGCTACTCGCCTCTTCGCCTTGTTAACCCGTCGATCTCACGTTTCTTGGCACGCATAAGCCCGTAAGCGAGGCCATGCTCAAGCCTAATCGAAGAACTTACTCTTGCACAACCTTCGTTGATATTCATCAAGACTCGCGATACATGGTACACTCTCGGTAGCCAAATCCATAGCTAATGAGGTTGTCTTTTCGCAATCTATATTCTCATTTCCTGGTCGTGGGCGAAGGTCTAAAAACATCGTGGGCGTAGCAGAACCGCCGCCGTGGCTAACTCTGCGGGGCTAGTGGCGTCGCGAAAACTCCCGAATGAAGCACCACGGTGATGATTGGGCTGTGCCACGTAACCTCTCGTACTTTACTGACTCGCTTTCGCCTCCCTCCGGGGCGGGTTGCCTACGCGGAGGCATAATGGTAAGGAAAGAAATACGTTTAGATGGTCCAACTTACAACGACTCTAAGGCACGATCTCGTGAGTGAGAAGAATAGAAACCAATCCTAAATATCCTATAGCCTCACGATTATTGGTGTGGTGCACAACACGATAATCAAGACTCGGATCTGATGCGTCAGACACTTTCCGAGGATTAATCGCTGCGATACCACTTTTGTCACGACCGAATGCGGGCGTGATGGTGCCTACGGGCACCCTAGTGATACAACATCAGAGTAATCAGCGGAACATAAAACACATACATGAAACAATTGAAGTACAAAACAGTAATCTGAGGAAAACTTGCCTTTCGGTATATATATAAATAACAACTCCTACAAATGAACAGTTTAATCCTTTTACAACCCGCGCGATTTCTACAGACCTCTAAGAAATGATACGACAATGGCGGGGCCAGCGCCATACCGCGAATGTAAATACCAACGACATGGACTATACTAAGATAAGCCTCGGAGAAACGGAGCTTTCCCAACGCCGATTGTGACCCTAGAGCGAGGATCAACGATTGGTGTACCTTTACCGCGGCATGAACGGCCCCGGGAAGGAGTCGATCACAGTACCAGTATGTGGCGAAAATAAATCGTAAATAAATCATAGTAGTCTATATAGCAGAGACATGTATGATAACCAAATTAAGATTCAATAAATAAGCGATCATGTCAAGTCGGGGACTCGCGCCTCAAAGTTATCACAATAAAACCGTGACGGGCAAATGCGAAGGCATAGCCGACTACTAAGACCCATTACCAAAAATACCACAAATCGTATCCGAGGTCTTTCTAGACCGCATCACATCGAAGCTGGCCACTCGCCCGCAATATCAATGCGCGTCTATCCTGGAACTCTCGCACTCGCATAGGTCACCCATTGGACGCGTGAGGTATTCCTCGAATCATGGTCCCGCATCACCGAGGTATACCCCGTCGGCGGCTAACCCGGTATCCGCCTAGGCTCCGCAGCCGCATAGTCTCAAAAGACCGCATAGTCTCACTGCACCGCATAGGAATCCCCGTCGGGCTAAACACCGGAATGATCAATCCACGGAAGCTCTGACTCGCGTAGTCACAAGGATGCATAGGCCGTAGACCGCATCAAGGGTGGCAAGCCTCGGTATAATAAGTCAAGGGGGTATGTGATACAATAACAGTACAACGGGCTTAACGTTTGACAACGTAAGCACAACAAGAGTGACCCCCTTACACAATAATCACAAGATACTAACACACGTAGCATCCTAACATGCTTACTTATCAGATCAACAAGAAAGTATTACAAGGCTATCACAAACCAATACAATCAAGTTATTCACACAAGGTACTTTCTACTAACAAGTTCGTACCTATCCCCAAAGTACTTCATACATTAAATCTTTAAAAGATACGTTACTTCACAAAAACCACACAATACGTAGTATATGAAAATAGAGTGATTATCTTTTTAAAGTAAATCAATTACTTCTCTTTGTAAAATCAAGTAGCAACATTCTTTTCCAATGTTCAAGTTTGCCTAATTTCCAATGTTCAAGTTTGCCTAATTAGAAAGGTTTAGTAGTTCATAGTCTTATTCATTTAAGAATATAATTCTCTTTTAAGCTATCGAGAAACATAAGCCTTATATGTGAGTAGGATATTCTTGTTTATAACAATCTTATTACTGACCATGATCTAGGAAATATCATTTTGTCATCTTAGCTTCATGCGGATGGAAGTTTCTAACGGTTTTAATAATACTTAATCTGCTAAAACATTTCCTTTTATTAAGCATGCAGTGGTTTGTCGATACACATTCGATTTCGAATCAAGAAAACATTCTTAAGCCGTTATTACCTAACTTCCCATAAAGCTAGTATAACTCTTAAGTTTTCAAAACCAAGTATTACTTACCAACATAAAGTGTTATAACCAACTTCCCATAAAGCCGTTATAACACTTTATGTTTTAAACCAATCAAATACATTTAGCACGTACGCTCACCGTACTACATAGTTCACATATCATGCTAGAAGAGATAGGAAGAGGTTCACATACCTCGCGACAGTATCGACTAATAGCAAACGCCCAAGTACCTCAAGCCGTCGGCTACTCCTTAAGCCAAGTAGATCGCGCCACACGTGACTTCAACCTATAAGGCCACAAGACGGCTATTAACATCTAGATCTTATCGTAGAACATTCTAGAAAATTCGGACCTCCCCGCAGCGTAAATCTCCTCCTCTAGCGGTAGGCTACGAAGCCAACCAGGGGGTTTGCACGTCTAAGGGCGTGTGCGATTCTACCTCGCGAAAAGCTACACAAGTCTAATGTCTGATACCCTATGTAATCTGATTCAGTACTTTCTTTTCGGAAAAGGTTTCTTATTCGGGCTTAAGTCAAAAGACATTGCCGATAACTACGTTGATTCTATATAGTATACTTCAACTATATAATCATACAACATGTAATTTCCAATTACAATAGAGGACAAGATATTTACCTCGATAAGCCCATAATTATCCGAGTTTAAATGTCGATCTGAGCAAGGTTTAGCTCTCTCGTGCTCAGGCCACTCCCAAACAACCCTTAGAAGTTCTAACCAACTTCTACTTATTACTCCAACTAACCATGGAGATTTTCCTTAGGGTTTCGGTTTTGTGACGGAAGGAAGTATAATAGTATTTGGGCTTTCGTATAAGTATAACCTTAGAATACTACAAGGTATACGGCTAAGGTAATTTGGGCATTATAACAATACTTTTGAGAGTATTTCTAACAAGGGGTATTTATACGAAACTACTAGGCTAGGGGTACCTGGCTAGCACCTGGAGGAGGGTGTCTACCTCGGCCTACCCCACTAGGGGACTCTCGGCCAAGGGGAGAGGGGCTCTCGGCTAAGGCCTCACAGGGAGAAAGAGAGCTTTCAAGACTTGGGCAAATTTAAGGATGAAGAAGTCTTCAAAGGGAGAGGGTATTTATAGGACAAGCCAAGGCCAACCAATGGCCAAGATCTTGCCAAGTGCAAGGCAAGTGTAGGGCAAGATCTTGCCAAGTGCACACTAGCCAACTAACACAAAAATATCCTACCAACCCTTGACCACAAAGCCACACTTTCGGCCACAACAATTCCGAGGTGTTCCAATGAGAGAGGGTGACAAGTGTCGCCTCTTGTTGGTCCAAAATGTTTCGTCTCTCGGAAAAATCCGCAAAAATTAAAAATGACATAGCGGAAATTCCCATACGAAAGTTGGAAGCGTTTCGTCGAAAAGCGACTCTAACCGGTGTTGTGAACAAGTTAATTCGGCCAAGCCTAATTCTCAAGTTCAAATTTTCTACGTCGTCCTTACGTACATACTGAAATACGGGTATAACAGCGAGGCCATCATTACGAGATAGTGCTTGACGGCGAGTTTTGCGACGCCATTCCGGCCGCAGATTTAGGGCGCAGCGGTGGGCGAGACCACGGTACACGAGCCTCCAGGTCCACCGATGCAGGGCAGGAGTTGGGGTACAAAGAGATGGCCCGATTCTTGGAAAGGATCGTGGCGGACATGAGGATAAGTGGGCCTTGTGATTCGATAGTACCCGTGGTTCACCGAGATCGGATAGTTTGAGGCTCACGGGACTTTCGAGTTTTAGCCCGAGTTCGGGTCGAGGCTTGAGGATGATCCGAGGAGTTCATTCGGCGATTCTGAGATCATGAGAGTGATCCAGGCTTCGGAGACCGAGTCGGTGGTCTTAGGTTCGAATCAGTGCGTGATCTGCAAATGATCGTTTGATTCGTGGAGCCGTCTCGGGAGAGTATGCACTTCCAAAGTATGGGACGAGTTCTCGTGGGCATTTCGCATTTCTTGCCTCCGCGATAGAAGAGCTCGGGCGGATTTTTTTGACGTTGAGCGCATCGGCGTCTGATTGAGTATAATGTGGAGTTTGACTCATTAGCTCGACGCGTCCCGCATTGGTAGCCGACATGGAGGGCGAGTGCACCGCCACGCCACCGGCTCGATGACTACTTGGCGAGCTTGTTCGGGTGTAGCTCTTCTTCAGCATGGACATTGCCTCTGAGCTTACTGCTGGGATGTGAGGAGCGGAGAGGTCGACGGAATGACCGAGATCGCAGAAGAGGGCAGACAGCGAGGTCCTTTGGTAACTTTCGAGAGGCGGACGCCTCGAAGGAGTTAGTTATGTACCTCGCCCGATGCAGTGGTCCTCCGATCTTGAGCGTTCGTGGTATTGGGAGCCGTGAGCTCAGGCTTCTGGTTCACAGGTATACATGGGTTCTAGCCAGTCGGGTTCATGCTTTCCTCAGTGTGTACGATGCGGCAAACGTCATCCCGGGGAGTGTCGTCTTCTTACTGGTGCTTGTTCAAATACTCAAGTCTCTTATTTTCGAAAGGTTTCGTAGTTCATAGTCTTAATCACTTAATAATATAATTCACGTTTAAAACAATTTGAGAAACATATGCCTTTTGTGTGAGTAGGTTATTCTCGTTCATAACAATCTTATTAAAGCAGTCATGATCTAGGAAATGTAATATAATTTTGTCTTATCTTAGCTTCTATGCAGATGGAGGTTTCTACTGGTTTTAATAATACTTAATTAGTCAATATATTTTCCTTTATTAGCGCTGCAGTGGTCTGTTCGATACTTATTCTCATTTTCGAAATCAATACAAGACGTTCATAAACAATTAAGTAAACCGTTCCTTTTATCTCTCTTAAGTCGTTATACCTAACTTCCCATAAAGCTAGTATAACTCTTAAGCTTTTAAAACCAAGTATTACTCTTCTTTCAGAAAGGATTCTTAATTCTTTTGAAATTGTCACGACCCGTTCTGGGGCCCGTGACTAGTGCCTTACCCGGGCACCCAAGTAGTCATACATCAGAGTAATCAGCGGAATATAAAAACAAGACATGAAACAAATGTAAATTGAGACACAGTTTATCTGAAAAAAAGTCGCCTTTCGGCATATATATATAAACCAAAATCTGGCAGTTACATCCCAGCATGCAATAGGACTCTGAGACCTCTGGAAGTAAACAACTATGGCGGGGGCCGCCATACCTGAATGTACAAAACTATCTACAACAACGGGAGATCATACCCAAAGTCGAGCCTCGGATAAGATGGAGCTCCCGACACCAAAGTAAAGATCCTAAGGATGTGGATATAGCTTTGCCTTACTGCGGCATGAGCGAACGCCCTCAAGGTCGATAACAGTACCAAGTATGTGAAACTGTAAAGTACTTAAATGAAATCATATCATTTTAAAACCAATTTTACAAATTTGTACAAAACCACCAAGGTAACCGCACATAGTGCCACATCACAAACAATAGCAGTAATAGGTAAACTGTAACAGGTCTTTTCTAGGCTACGAATGATCGAAGCAAGGCCAATCGCCCATAGTATCATTATGCATGCCTAATCCTGGACTCGCTATCCGCGATAGCTTCACATAGGCCCGCATGCGGTATTCCGCATCGAGGTAGCTACTCCTGGCATTGTCTTGGACTCGTAGTCCGCACGCCACATAGACCGCATGGCCACAAGCGACCGCACACTAACTCGGAACTCGTAGCTCGCATAGGTCCCTGGACCCGCGAGGTATTCTCGAATCATAGTCACACTCGCACGAGGTATACCCCGTGAGGCAGCTTAACCCCCGGTATATCATGTCAAGAGGTGAGTGATGTAATACTAACATAACGGCTTATCGTTAAGCAACATAAGCATAATAAGAATAACCTCTTTACACAAACGTTACAAGATACTAACACACATAGCATCACAATATGTCTACTCAACAAACCATCTTACTATACTTTCCAGAAATCAATACAAGTCTTTTATAAACACATAAGTAAACCGTTCCTTTTATCTTTCTTAAGTCGTTATACCTAACTTCCCATAAAGCTAGTATAACTCTTAAGCTTTTTGTTTAAAAACCAAGTATTATTCTTCTTTCAAAAATGATTCATAATTCTTTTGAAATACTTCAAGATTCTTTATTATTTAGACTCAAGTCAAAAGACGTCAAGTAAAACCATGTTCAGTTAACACATGTACGTCTACCGTACTATATATATACTTAAAATATCATGCTCAAGAGGATAGGAAGAATCACATACCTCCTCGGCGAAATTCACATGCCAAGTCGAATATGTCGCGCGCAGAGAATCAACCTATAATAGTCAAATACGTCTATCAATATCTAGACTACTCTAAGCAGAGGGTTCTCTATTCTACGGAAAATTGGGCAGCACTTCCCTACCCGTCAAGCTACATAAGTCTACTGTAAATACAGTCCTATGTAAGTACAGTTCAATCTTCTTTATTATTCTTCTGATGTGATTTCAGTTCAATACTCTTTTGTAATATCCTTCAGTGTAATTACAGTTCAATTCTCTTCTTTAATATCCTTCTATGTATTCTATAATTATTTCTATACTTCTACGGTATGTACTCTCCAATTATAATAGAAGGATAAGATTATTTACCTCGATAAGCCCAATATTATCCAAGATATAAGTCGATTGTTATACCCCGTATTTCCAGAGTATGTACGTAAAGGAATACGTACAAAAAAAAAAGTTTGGTCTTAAAGTTAGGCCTTGGACGTTTTTTTGGGCACAACTCACAAAGCGAATAGTTTTCCGACGAAACGTTTCCACAGCTTTCGTAGGGTAAATTCCGGCTATGCCATTTCTAATTTTTGCGGATTTTTCCGAGAGACGAAACATTTTGGACCAACGGGAGGGCAACACTTGTCACCCTCCAATTGATGGATGTGAGGCGTTCATAGGGCCGATTGGAGTTGCCAACTTGGTCAAGTTGTTGGTAAGATATTTTGTGTGCAAGTTGGCTAGGTACACTTGCCCTAATCTTGACCTTACACTTGCCTAGCACTTGGCTAAATCTTGGCCATTGGTTGGCCATCCCTTGACCTATAAATACCCCTTGAGATGAAGAGTTCTTCATCCACAAATTACTTTCCAAGTCTTGAAAATCCTCCTTCTCCCTTGTTAGCCATTTCGTCCAAGCCCTCTTCCCTCTAGCCTAAGTGACCCTTGGCGAGGCTCCCCCTAGCCGAAAACTACCCTCCCTTGGTAGAAAAGTTGCCTTCTAGTATTGTTATAATGCCCAAAATACCTAGCCCAAATCCCTTAGTCCTTAGTAGAAGTTGTGAAGAACTTCTAAGGTTTCCTTGGAACTATCGGAGCGTTGCTCAACTTAGGAGCTAAACCTTGCTCAGCGCGACTTTTATCTTGGATATTATTGGGCTTACCGAGGTAAATAAACTTACCCTTCTTTTATATTAGAGAATATATACTGTAGAAGTATAAGAATAAGTATAAATACTTAGACGAATATTACAGAATAGAATTGAACTGTTATCACAGTAGAAGGGTTTAAAGAAGAATAATTGAACTGTACTCATAGAATTTGTTTACGATGAACTCATATAACCCGGGTAGGGTTGTGCTGCTCGACTTTCCGTAGAATTGTGAACCCTGTTTAGAATGACCTTGAGTAGTCTAGACTTTGATAGATATGTGGCTATTATAGGTGACTCTACTGTAGCGACATATTCAACTTGGCGGTGGTTTATTGAGAAGGTATGTGATTCTTCCTAAAGCATGATATTTTACAATATATATAGTACGGTAGACGTACATGTGTTAACTAAAATATAACTACGGCAATGTCTTTGACTTAAGCTGAATAATACTTACGAATGCCTCGGCTTAAGCTTTGAATAACACTTACGGCAATGCCTACGGATTAAGCCCGAATAATAAAGATGCGAAAGCATTTTTTTAGCAGAGAACTAATTGGTTTTAAGCGAAGCTTAAAAGTTATACTAGCCTTATGGGAAGTTAAGTATAACCACTTAAGATTGATAAAAGCAGTTTGCCTATGTGTTTATAATGACTTATATTGAATTGTGAAAAGAATAATAAGATGGTTGATAAGTAGACATGATATGATGCTATGTGTGTTAGTGTCTTGTAACGTTGTGAAAAGAGTATTCTTGTTGTGATTATGTTGTTTAAAGATAAGTTTGTTATGTTAGTGTACTATCACTCACCTCTTGAGATGATCTAGGAGGTTAAGGCCCTCCGACGCGGGGTAGACTCGGTGATGCGGACCATGATTCGAGGATACCTCATGCGGGTCCAGGGGCCTATGCGAGCTACGAGTTCGGTAGTATGCGGGTTATGCCTCACGCGGTCTATGTGGCCATGCGACAACGAGTCGGGGCGATGCCGAGAAAGTACCTCGATGCGGGTTATACCTCATGCGGGCCCGTGTGGCTATGCGGACTGAGTCGATTAGGCTGCGAGAATGATGATATGGCGAGTGGCCTGTTTCGATCATTCGCGCCTAAACAAGACCTATTACGATTACTATCGTTGCTCTTGTTTGTGATGTGGCACTTTCTTGATTTCGGGTTGTTTCACATATTTGTAAGTGGTTTTAAAATGATATGTTTTCATTTAAGTACTTTATTCGCATACTTAGTACTGTTGTATCGACTTCTTCGAGTGCGTTCATCGCAGTAAGCAGGTGTGCTAGATCCGCATCCAGGATCTCTTGCATTGGTGTCGGGAGCTCCATCTTCTAGGAGGCTCTACTTTTGGTATGATCTCACGCTGTTGTAGATAGTTTGTCGATCGGGCGGCCTGTCCCGCCATAGTATAATTCCAGAGGTGCTGAGTCATGTTATGCGATGTCGAATGTAGCTGCTAAACCCGGTTTATATATATATATCTTGAAGCGACGCTTTGTTCATATAAACTGTTTCATGTCTTGTTTTATATTTCCGCCGATTACTGATGTATATTTGCTGAAGTGCCCGATAAACACGATCGCCCCTAAACGGGTCGTGACAAAAGTATCGTGAGCGATTAATCCTCGGAAAGTGTCTACGAGCCGTATCTAGTAGAGTCTTGATTATCGGTGTGTTGTGCACCACACCATAATCGAGAGGCTATAGGATATTTAGGATTGGTTTCCATTCTTCTCATTACGAGATCGTGCTTTAGAAGGCGTGTTATAGGTTGGACCTCTAACGTATTCCTTTCTGTATGATTATGCCTCCACGTAAGGCAACCGGGCGAATGGCAGCGGCCGAGAGCCGCTAGCGAGACACCCGAGTCACGAGGGCTCTGGCCCAGTCTATACCAGAGACGGCGAGTTCTATGGCGCCGCCAGGCCCAGAGAGACCACAGTACCAGCACCTCTGTCCCACGGCTGGGCGGAGAGTTAGGGTACCTGAGAGATGGTCGGCTATTGGCTAAAGTTGTGGCCCGTTACGAGAGAGATGGATGCGGCGGTTCGGTTCGGCTCAGCTCGGTCGCGCCGTGGTGCACCCGAGGCGAATAGTTTGAGACTACGAGATTTCTTGAGTTGTAGCCCGAGTTTTACGGGTCGAGGAGGATGATCGCGAGGAGTTCATCCGTCGCCAGGAAGGATCATGCGGGTGATCAAGGCCTCGAGACGAGTCCGTGACGCCGGTTCGCGTCGCTGCGTGATACCGCAATCGATTGGTTTGATTCATAGGAGTTATCCGGGAGAGCAGCGTCCCGGCTATTTGGGATGAGTTCTCGCAGGCTTTCTCACTCACTTCTTGCCTCCACAGATGAGGAGGCGCGGGTGATAGATTTTTACATCGAGGCGAGAGGGCCGTCGGGAGTACAATGTCGAGTTTGATTCATTGGCTCGATATGTCCGGCTTTGGTAGCGAATATGGAGGATAGGGTGCACCGTATGTCACCGGGCTGAAACGACTATATGGCGAGTCGTGTGCGGGTGTTTCTCTTCAGCCGGGTATGGACATTACCCGTATGCAGGCTCACGCCCTTGGATGCGAGGAGCGCATAGGTCGACGAGTGGGCGGGCGGCGAAGAAGGCGGGGCGGGAGGGTCTTACGGTGGCTATCGTGGTGGCGGCCTCGGCGATCTGGGTGCACCAGCCGGCTCGAGCACTCGCACCGTCCTCTGCCGCGGCCCGAGTATTCGAGGCGCACCGGGGCCCTGTGGCTTGGGCGTCGAGTAGCAGAGTGCGGCGTCGGGACCACCCCGGTGTGGCCGATGCGGTAGATCCCATTACGGGAAGTGTGGTACTGTTTTTGGAGCTTGTTACAGTTGTGGCCAGCGGGGTCACTTTGCGAGGTGTCCGGCCAAAGCGTGGCGGTGGTAGGGCTCGACGCCAGTTCTTGCCGCTTCATCATCTCCTCTGATTACTCGCCCGGGCGAGGTACACATGGGTCGTGGTCGCGGCCAGGTCGTGGCTCGGGTCGATTCTAGCGGTCCTCGAGCGCATTTATGCTTTGTCGGTAACCGGGATCAGGAGGCCTCACCTGATGTCGTCACAGGTACCTTATCAGTTTCTGGGTTTGATGTATATGCTTTGATAGATCCGGGTTCTACTCTGTCCTATATATCTCCCCTTGTTGCTAGTAGGATAGGGGTAGAGCCTGAGTCCATAGACCCTTTCGAGGTAGCTACGCCAGTGGGTGATTCGGTGGTAGCTCGGCGGGTATATAGAGCTTGTCCTGTGACCATTCTGATCGTCGGACCTGGCCGACTTGATAGAGTTGGAGATGATTGACCGGCGTGATTATGGGGATGGATTGGCTAGCTTCTTGCTACGCTAATGTAGACCGCAGAGAAAGTAGTACGGTTCCAGCTTTCTGAGGGCGGTTGTTGAGTGGGAGGAGCACGGTATCGCCGAGGGTAGGTTTATTTCCTACCTCAAGGCTAGGAAGATGGTGCGAAGGGTATGTCTACCATCTCGTTGGTGTTTGATCACGAGGCTGCGGTGCAGATTTTCATCGATCCGAGAGTCGAGAATTCCGCAGGCGTGTTTCGGGCGACCTCCGGGTATCCTCCCGAGAGGAGATTGAGTTTTGTATAGACGTTGCGGACACTCGGCTTATTTCCATTCCGCCATCAGAATGGCTGCCGAGTTGAGAGAGTTGAAGGATCGGCAGGGATTTCTTTGGAGAAGGGCTTCATCGGGCCTAGTGTTTCCTGCAGGGAAGCGGTATTGTTAAGTGAAGAAGAAGGGCGGGGCAGCTGCGCATGTGTGTTGACTTCTGAGCAGTGAACAAGGTGACCATTAAACGAATACCCTTCCCGTGATTGATGATTTGTTCGACCAGTTGCAGGGCGCGAGATGTTTCTCCAAGATTGATCTGCGGTCGGGCTATCATCAGGTGCGAGTCAGAGAGGTGGATGTCCCAGGGGTGCATTCGGACGTGCACGCATTATGAGTTCGTCATGTCTTTTGTGTTGAACAATGATCCGGAGGTATTCATTGATTTGATGAACCGAGTGTTCAAACCATTTTTGGACACGTTTGTGATAGTGTTCATTGATGATATCTTGGTTTATTCGCTCGAGCGAGGCGAGCATGCGGAGCATTTGAGACTGTCTTGTGATTCTCGAGATCGGCAGTTATACGCCAAGTTTTCCAAATGTGAGTTTTGGTTGACTTGATGGCGTTTCGGGCATATTGCCGGGTGATGGCATTCAGTGGATACGGCCAAGATCGAGGCGATCGGACTTGGCCTAGACCTACTCCGACAGAGGTTCGCGATTTTACGGGCCTTGCAGATATTATCGGTTCGTGGAGAAGTTTGCTTCTATCTGCACCATTGACGGTGACTCAAAAAGCGGCCAAGTTTGATGGTGATGCTTGTGGCGGGGTTTCGATTCTTGAAAGAAGGCCCGACCGCCCCCGTTCTTACTCTTCCAGAGGGTCCAGACGGTTATGTTGTGTATTGTGATGCGTCAGGCATCGGGTTGGGATGTGTGTTGATGCAGCATGGTAGAGTTATAGCGTACGCATCCCGACAGCTTAAGAAACACGAGAGGAACTACCCCACCCATGATTTGGAGTTGGCAGCCGTGATTCACGCTTTGAAGATCTGGAGGCACTATTTGTATGGGGTTCACGTGGATATTTATACAGACCACAAGAGCCTCCAGTATATCTTCTGCCTGAGGGAGCTGAACTTACGACAGAGAAGGTGGTTAGAGTTGCTTAAGGATTACGATGTTGATATCCTGTACCACCCGGGGAAGGCCAATGTTGTGGCAGATGCTCTTAGTCGTAGGTCGATGGGGAGCCTATCAGATGTGCAGCTAGAGAGGAGGGACATGGTTCGTGATTTGCATCAGTTAGCGAGCCTTGGTGTCCGTTTGATTGATTCTGATAGCAGTGGGGTTAGAGTTCGTGAGGTTGCCGAGTCTTCCATCGTCGAGGAGGTGAAGAGGCAGCGATTCGAGGATCCGGCTTTGATTCGATATCGTGATCTGACTCTTCGTGAGGCAAGGGTCCTTTTGAGGTAGCACGATGGGGTGCTAAGGTTTGAGGCGGTTGTGTTCGGATGTTTGAGGACTTGGCGAGTTCTTGGGAAGCACACAGCGCGTTACTCTATCCATCCAGGTCGACCAAGATGTACCACGACCTTAGATCGTGTATTGGTGGGATGGCTTGAAGAGGGCGTTGCGAGTTCGTAGCTCGGTGCGTGTTGTCGGCGGTGAAGGTAGAGCACCGAGAGACACGGTGGTTTGTTGCAGGCGATAGAGATCCCGACCTGGAAGTGGGAGGTAATCAACATGGACTTCATCACAGGATTACCTCGCACTCAGAGGAGACATGATTCTATATGGGTTATCGTCGACGGTGGCGAAATCAGCCGCTTTCTTCCGTCGGGGCGACTTTTGGTGAGGATTATGCGGACTTTACATCCGAGAGATCGTCGTGCATGGAGTCCCTGCCGATCATATCGAGCAGGAGGCCGATTACGCCGGCTTCTCGGAGGTCCTTCGAGAGGTTTAGGGGCGCAGGTGAGCAAGTCTGCGTTTCATCCACGAGCAGACGGACGAGGCGAGCGCACTATCCGGACTGCGAGGATATCTTTGCGAGCTGTGTTATTGACCGATGGTAGTTGGGAGGATCATTTGCCTCTAGTTGAGTTCGCGTATAATAGCTACCACTCGGTATTCGAATGACGCCTTATGAGGCCTTGTATGGGAGGAAGTGCAGATCGCCTATAGGTTGGTTCGATGTGGGCGAGTGCGGCTAGTGGGACCAGATTTGGTGCGTGGCGATGGATAAGGTGAAGCTTATCCGAGGCGGCTATTGGCCAATGAGTCGGCAAGTCGTATCACGGATCATCGCCGTCGACATGGAGTTCGCGATTGATGATTGGGTTTTCTGAAGGTGTCACCCATGAAGGGTGTGATGAGATTCGGGAAGAAGGGAAACTGGCCAAGGTACATTGGGCGTTTCAGATTTTCGCGAGGTAGGCAAGGTTGCCTATGAGTTGGATCTGCCGTCCGATCTGGAGGCAGTGCATCCAGTGTTTCACGTTTCTATGCTGAGGAGATGTATCGGGGATCCATCTAGGGTACATCCGATTGACGATGTCCAGGTGACCGAGGGGTTATCGTATGAGGAGATTCCCATAGCGATAATCGATCGTCAGGTTAGGCGTCTGCGGACGAAGGACGTGGCTTCCGTCAAAGTCTTGTGGCGGAACGAGCTCAGGGAGGAGATGACGTGGGAAGCCGAGGAGGACATGAGGCAGAAGTATCCTCACCTATTCCCCACACCTCCAGGTAATTCACTTTCCTACTTGTAAATCTTCATTATCGTTTATACCTAAGTATTGTTTTAAGGCCGTGTGTGGCTTTTGTAAACTGTTTAAGTTTTGAAGAACCTTATCGTTATATGTCTTGGGAAGGAACATTCGGGACGAATGTTTCTAAGGAGGGGAGAATGTTATACCCCGTATTTCGAGTATGCGTAAGGAATACGTGCAAAAAAAAAAAGTGTGGACTTCAAGTTCGGCCTTGGACGAATGTTTTTAGGCACAACTCACAACGCGAATAGATTTCCGACGACACGTTTCCCACGACTTTCGTAGGGTAAATTCGGCTATGCCATTTCTAATTTTGCGGATTTTTAGAGACGAAACATTTTGGACCAACGGGAGGAGACACTTGTCACCCTCCAATTGATGGATGTGAGGCGTTCATAGGGCCGATTGAGTTGCCAACTTGGTCAAGTTGTTGGTAAGATATTTTGTGTGCAAGTTGGCTAGTACACTTGCCCTAATCTTGACCTTACACTTGCCTAGCACTTGGCTAAATCTTGGCCATTGGTTGGCCATCCCTTGACCTATAAATACCCGCTTGAGATGAAGAGTTCTTCATCCACAAATTACTTTCAAGTCTTGAAAATCCTCCTTCTCCTTGTTAGCCATTTCGTCCAAGCCCTCTTCCCCTCTAGCCTAAGTGACCCTTGGCGAGGCCCCACTCAGCCAGCCGAAAACTACCCCTTCCTTGGTAGAAAAGTTGCCTTCTAGTATTGTTATAATGCCCAAAATACCTAGCCCAAATCCCTTAGTCCTTAGTAAGTTGTGAAGAACTTCTAAGGTTTCCTTGGAACTATCGGGCGTTCAACTTAGGAGCTAAACCTTGCTCAGGCGCGACTTTTATCTTGGATATTATTGGGCTTACCGAGGTAAATAAACTTACCCTTCTTTTATATTAGAGAATATATACTGTAGAAGTATATGAATAAGTATAAATACTTAGACGAATATTACAGAATAGAATTGTTGTTATCACAGAAGGGTTTAAAGAAGAATAATTGAAGTACTCACATAGGATTTACACGTGAGACTCATATAACCCACCAGGTAGGGTTGTGCTGCCCGACTTTCCGTAGAATTGTGAACCCTCTGTTTAGAATGACCTTCAGAGTAGTCTAGACTTTGATAGATGTCTGTGGCTATTATAGGCTGACTCTCTGCGCGCGACATATTCAACTTGGCAGGTGGTTTTCGCTGAGAAGGTATGTGATTCTTCCTAAAGCATGATATTTTACAATATATATAGTACGGTAGGCGTCGTGTGTTAACTAAAATATAACTACGGCAATGTCTTTGACTTAAGCCTGAATAATACTTACGCAATGCCTGGCTTAAGCTGAATAACACTCTGATGCCTCGCTTAAGCTGAATAATAAAGATCGAAAAGCATTTTTTTGAAGAGAACTAATTGGTTTTTAAGTGAAGCTTAAAAGTTATACTAGCCTTATGGGAAGTTAAGTATAACCACTTAAGATTGATAAAAGAAAGCAGTTTGCCTATGTGTTTATAACGGACTTATATTGAATTGTGAAAAGAATAAGAAGATGGTTGATAAGTAGACATGATATGATGCTATGTGTGTTAGTGTCTTGTAACGTTGTGAAAAAGAGTATTCTTGTTGTGATTATGTTGTTTAAAGATAAGCTGTTATGTTAGTGTACTATCACTCACCTCTTGAGATGATCTGGAGGTTAAGGCGCCTCCGTCTGCGGGGTAGACTCGTGGTGGTGCAGGACCATGATTCGAGGATACCTCATGCGGGTCGAGGGCCTATGCGGGCTATGAGAGTTCGAGTTAGTATGCGGGGTTATGCCTCATGCGGTCTATGTGGCGTGCGGACAACAAGTCGGGGCGATGCAGGAGTAGCTACCCTCGATGCGGGGTTATACCGCATGCGGGCCCATGTGAGTGGCCTATGCGGACTCCGGGAGTCCAGGATTAGGCTTGCAGAATGATGATATGGGCGAGTGGCCTGTTTCGATCATTCGCGGCCTAGACAAGACCTGTCTGATTTATTGTTGCTCTTGTTTGTGATGGCACTACGTGCGGTTTCCTTGGTTGTTTCACATATTTGTAAACCGGTTTTAAAAATGATATGTTTTCATTTAAGTACTTCTGGTTTCGCATACTTAGTACTGTTGTCTTGACCTCCCGAAGTGCGTTCATGCCGCGGTAAGGGCGGCAGTGCTAGATCCGCATCCTAGGATCTCTTTGCATTGGTGTCGTGAGCTCCATCTTCTCGGAGGCTCTACTTTTGGTATGATCTCCTGTATTGTAGATAGTTTGTCTGATCGTGGTATGGCGGGCTGTCCCGCCATAGTTGTATAATTCCTTAAGTGCTGTAGTCATGTTGTGCAGTTGTCGGATGTAGCGCTAAACTTGGTTTATATATATATATGCGAAAGGCGACGTTGTTCATATAAACTGTTTCATGTCTTGTTTTATATTTCACTGATTACTCGATGTATGGCTGCTTGGGTGCCGGTAAGGCACGATCCGGGCCGAATGGGTCGTGACATCGATCTGAGCAAGGTTTAGCTCCTAACTGCACGCTCCATCCGCTCAGAAACCCTTAGAAGTTTCTACACAACTTACTTTCTACTTCAACCAACTATGAAGTTTCTCTTAGGGTTTTGTTTAGTGACTAAAGGAATATAAGGTAGTATTTTGACTCTACGTATAGAGGTAACTTTTGGAAATACTATAAGGGATTAGCTAAGGTATTTTGGGGATAGTGACAATACTTGAGTATTTCTACCAAGAAGTACTTGCCGAGACCACTAGGGAAGGGGAAGAGGGTGTTTCGGCTTAGCTCTAGAGGGGAAGAGGGTGTTTGGCTTAGCTCTCTAGAGAAGTGAGGCTTGGATGAGAAGCTCACAGGGAAGGAGATTTCAAGACTTGGAAAATATTTGTGGATGAAGAAGTCTTCAACTTAAGGGGTATTTATAGGACTTTCAAGGTCAAGATGATGGCAAGTGGAGGCAAGTGGAGGTGTGGATTCACGTGTGTCCTTATCCATCTACTACACAAAAATATCCTACCTAACCTTGACTAATGCAAGGCCACAAAATGTGCCCAAGGTCGTCAAGTCCCTTGACGAGGGTGACAAGTGTCGCCTCTCGTTGGTCCAAAATATTTTATCTCTCGAGAAAATCCGCAAAAAATATAAGTGACATAGCCGTAATTTTCCCTTCGGAAGTTTTGTAAAACGTTTCGTCGGAAAACGATTCTTTTCGTGGCTTGTGCACAAATTTCGTCCTATGCCTAACATTAAGGCTAGAACTTTTGTACGTACGTCCTCACGTACATACTCAGGAATATACGGGGTATGACAGAAATACTTCAAGATTCTTATTATTTAGACTCAAGTCAAAAGACATCGAAGTAAAACCACGTTCAGTTAACACGTCGTCTGGTACCTATATATATTCTTTTAAAATATCATGCTCGAGAGGATAGGAAGAATCCACATACCTCGCTAAATGAAATCCACACAAGTCGAATATGTCGTTGCGAGTATCAACCTATAATAGTCAAATACGCCTATCAACGTCTAGACTACTACGTAGAATAATCTAAGCGAAGGTTCTTATTGCTACGGAAAATCCAAAGACTTCCAGTTAAACTACACAAGTCTACTGTAAATACAGTCCTATGTAAGTACAGTTCAATTTTCTTCTTTAATATTCTTCTGATGTGATTTCAATTCAATTCTCTTCTCTTATACCATCCTTCTATATATCTTATACTCATTTCTATACTACTACGTATGTAATTTCCAATTACATAGAAGGACAAGTATTTACCTCAAGCCCAAAATTATCCAAGATTTAATGTCGATCCCGAGCAACGTTTAGCTCTGTCAATCCGTGCGCTCAGAAACCCTTAGAAGTTCTACATAACTTCTACTTAATACTTCAACCACTATGAAGATTTTTCCTAGGGTTTCGTTTTGTGACTAACTAAAGCATAGTAGTATTATTTAGACTCTTAGTATTGAAATAACTTTGGAATGCTACAAGGTATTTGGGCCAAGGTATTTTGGAATAGTAACAATACTTGGAAAATACTTTTCTACCAAGGGGGGGGGATGTTTCGGCCAAGGCTTCACAAAGGGGGAGGGGTGGTTTGGACGAGAGCTTCAAGAGGGGGAGAGGGATTTCAAGACTTGGAAAATGTTTAAGGGATGAAGATTTAGTCTTGCACTTGAGGGGTATTTATAGGGAAATCAATGGCCAAGATTAAGGCAAGTGGAGGGCAAGTGGAGGGTGTAGATTTGAACAAGTGTGTGTGGGTCCCACCTTATCCATCTACTACACAAAATATCTACAAAACATTGACCAAAGGTTTTAGGCCACAAAAATGAAAAAAACGTGCCAACATTTTTCGTCCTTGATCGCCCACTTGAGGTGACACTTGTAAGCCTCTCGTTGGTCCAAAATATTTCATCTCTCGGAAAAATCACTTAAAATTAAAAATGTCGCAGAAATTTTCCCTTCGCTAGGTTCGGAAAACTTTTAGTCGGAAAACAATTCTTTTAAGCTAGTCAGGCACAAATTTCGTCCCTTATGCCTACTTAAGGCTTGAACTTTTGTACGTACGTCCTCACATACATACTCTGGAAATACGGGGTGTAACATTCTCCCCTCCTTAGAAACATTCGTCCCGAATGTTCCTTCTCAAGACAGATAACGATAAAGTTCCTCATAACTTAAACAGTTGGCAAATTCCACACATGGCCATAATACAACACGCGCAAATACTTAAAACCCATTCCACAAGGAATCACCACAAAAGCTCCCACCCAAGGTCTAAAAGATATTCCCTTCGCACCCTTACTTCACAAAAGTAATGATCACTCCTATGTTCTTAACAAATGCTCGCTTCTTCCCTTACTCGGCGTACCCTTCTCGTACACTCGAACTCTTTCTCATAACTTACCACATTGCATTCTTGCCGATTTCCAAAATCTGCGGGTTACTATCTCGACTTGCTCATCATTAGCGGGAACACTGCGGATGGATCTCCGATACTTTTACGAACATAGCAACATGAAAGACCGGACGTCTCGCTTCTACGTCCGGACGACAATGCTAACTTATGGCAACTGGCCTATTTTCCAAATGATATGAAAGCTCAAAGTACCGGGCTAAGTTTCCCTGCTTTCGACCTTAGGGGTGGTACCTTGAGAAAACCCACCAACTCGACCTGAACTCCAAGTGTCGACGCCATTATCCGCATGACTTCGGTGACTCGAGCCGCGATAACCTCTCTGGATAAGCTTCACCCTATCCACATTCTCGCGAAACAAGTATGAACCAACTATCCGAATCTTGCCAACATCGAACCAATCGGCAAGAACCTACACTTCGCCATACGAGCTTCATAAGCATGCACCCTCGGCGAAATGGTAGCTATTGTAATACTCACTAAACCAAGAGGCGAATAATCCTTACAGCTACCTTTGAAATCAAAAACACCGGCCCGAGGGTGAATGCACTTGAGACTACTTTGAGTTTCTAACCACGCACGTAATACCTCGAGAAAAAGAAATATCCATACCGGGCTCGCACTTGCCGTCGTAAAGTAAAAGTAGGAACCCCGTGTGCGACGCACAACCTCCTCGATATATAGCACCTCGCGTAACCCTCTGCAGCAGTAGCGGTCTGGTGAACGACAAGATGGGCTGACCTTCCGGCCGACCATCGGTCGACGCATCCACAAACTCGTCGCTGGTTAACTAAACTTGGGCCTAACACCCTCGACCCGCGCTCGCGGGACCACTCGAATTGACCCGCTGGCAAGGTGGGTTGACTCGCGACATGGCCTCAACAGACCCACCGCGCCAAGCTCTTGTTCCCCGTCCGGAACAATCTCACAAGTCACGAAAACTAAGCGGTGCTTCTTAGCTCGACTACCTCTTTCATTTCATACCACTCGGGGACTTATCACACAAGCATATCTCGTGTACTATGCACTCCGATAAAGGGTCAAATATAAAATAAATCTTTTCGAGATGACCTTGCCTCAAGGTCTCCACGTATAACATTCTAAGGCTCACTTGCTCCTATCCCAATCTTACCGCTTTTAACTAAGCATGATTTCTAATCACAATTAACCTGATGCTATCTGAACATAACACTTAAAGATATACTCATCTTACCAGCATACTAATCTCACAGAGGTTAGGATATACTGTATATCTTTCCTTACTCCCTGTCAATAATCAAATCACCTTTTATTGGGCGCATATCTAGAAAGGTGATTAACTAGCACGATCACGAAAGTGAGTCTCTACATCGCCACTGCAGTGGGACAATTTCTCGCAAAATGGCCTGTGTCTGTCACGACCCATTCGGGGCGTGGTGGTGCCTGCAAGCAGCGCACAGTAGTGTACATCGAGTAATCAGCGGAAATATAAAACAAGACGCAAACGATTTATAAAATAAGACCTGGTTTATGTGAAAGCTTGTCGCCTTCGGCATATATATAAACATGGTTTAGCGATTACATCAATCTTGTCTGACATGACTACAGACACCTCAGGAAATATACAACTATGGCGGGACGGGCCCGCCATACCACTATTTATTAAAACTATCTCTGACAGTGAGATCATACCCAGTAGAGCCTCAGGAAAAGATGGAGCTCAGGCGCGTAGAGATCCTAAGAATGTGGATCTAGCGCTGCCACTGCGACATGACGCATGGCCCGAAGGAGGTCAGTACAACAGGTACTAAGTATATGAAACTGTAAAATACTTAAATGAAAGCATATCATTTTAAAATCAGTTTTGCAAGTATGTATGAACTAACCAAGGGGACGCGTGATGCCATCATAAGCAAACGTGACAGGTAAGCGTAGCGGTCTTTTCTAGGCTGAATGATCGAGCGAGGTGATTGCGTAGTATCACCATCTGAAGCCTAATCACGGACTCCGTAGTCGCGCCGGCCACTCACATAGGCCAGCATGGGTACGTAACCACGCGTCGAGGTTCTACTCCTCGGCGTCGTCACTGGACTGCGTAGTCGCGTGGCCAATAGACCGCGTGAGTATAACCAGCATCGCTAACACGGAACTCCAGTAGCTCGCATAGGTCCACGACCCGTGAGATATTCTCGAATCATGGTCCCGGTGTAATATATGATAGTACACTAACATGTGAACATCTTTACAAGAATACTCTCTTATACAAATGTTACAAGACACTAACACATAGCGTCGTATCATGTCTACTTATCAAACCATCTTATTATTCTTTTCACAAATCAATATAAGTCACATTATAAACACATAGGCAAAAATTGTTTCTTTTATCATGCTTAAGTGGTTATACCTAACTTCCCGTAAAGCTGAGTATAACTCTTAAGCCTGTTTTAAAAACCAATTTGTTCTCTTCATTTAAAAAATGATTGATATTCTTTTGAAATCTTTGAATCCTTATTATTGGGCTTAAGTCATGAACATTCTAGTAAGTATTGTCGGGCTTAAGTCAAAAGCATTAGTCGTTATTATTCGGTTAACACGTATGTCGTCTGGTACTACATATATACTTTAAAATATCATGCTTTAGGAAGAATCACATACCTTCCGTGAAAACCACACTTGAAGTTGAATATGTATGCCTATGAGAGAAATCAACCTATAATAGTCGGTTCGTCTATCAACGTCTAGACTACTGCAAATGATTCTAAGCGAGAGGGTTCTATATCTACGGAAAATTGGGCGATCTTCCCTTGCGGTGAGCTACTCGAGTCTGCTGTGAAAGCGATTACTATGTAAGTACAATTTGATTATTCTTCTTTTAAGCCGCCTACTTTGTGATACTTGATTCAATTACGATACGTGATATTCTTAAGTATTTTATACTTATTCTTATACTACTACGGTATGTATTCTCTAATTCAAAAGAGGTTAGGATTATTTACCTCGGTAAGCCTGATAATATCCTAGATAAAGTCATTTGAGCAAGGTTTAGCTCTAGTTTTATGCGCTCAGGTAGCTCGAAACCTTAGAAGTTCTTCCTGACTTCTGCCCCAGGACTAAGGGATTTGGGCTGGGGTATTTTGGGCATTATAACAATACAAGAGGCACTTTTCTACAAGGGGAGGGGTAGGTTTCGGCTAGGCTAGGGGGAGGGGTTTGCCTCGGCCCGAGCTTCAAAGGAGGAGGGTAGGAGAGGCTTTGGTGAAAGCTTTAGAGAGAGGGAGGATTTTCAAGACTTGAAATTGATTTGTGGATGAAGAACTCTTCGTCTAAAGGGGGTATTTATAGGTCAGTAGCGACCAATGGCCAAGATTAAGTCAAGTGCTAGGCAAGTGTAAGGCCAAGATTAGGGCAAGTGTCATATCCGTCTACTACACAAAATATCCTACCTAATCCTTGACTTGTGCAAAGGCACAAAAAGCGTGCAAATCTATGTCCAATTCGATCGATGGGCGATTTGAAATCCACGGATTGGAGGGTGCCAAGTGTAAGCCCTCTGGTTGATCAAATGTTTGTCTCTCGCGGAAAAATCCATAAAAATACTAAATGACATAGCGGGAATTTTCCTACGAAGCGTGGAAACGTTTCGTCGGAAAGCGATTCTTTTAGTGAGTTGTGCACAAATAAAGCGTCGAGCAAACTTTTAAGGCCAAACTTTTATGCGTGCGCCCTTACGTGCATACTGAATCACAGGTATAACATTCTCCCTCCTTAGAAACATTCGTCCCGAATGTTCGCTGAGAAGTTAACGATAAGGTTAACTAACTTAAGCGGTTTGCAAATGCACGCACGTAGCCTGAAAACAACAAGGCATAAGCGATAATTAAAATTTACAAGTAGGAAAGTGAATTACACGGAGGTGTGGGGAATAGGTGAGGATACTTACGCCTCGTGTCCTCGCCGACTTCCCGCGTCATCTCCTCCATGAGCTTCGTTCGCCCGCAGACTTTGTGGAAGCCACATCCTTGGTCCGCGAGGCGCCTAACGAC
Organism: Przewalskia tangutica; assembly: GCA_029844215.1. Taxonomy (NCBI): domain Eukaryota; kingdom Viridiplantae; phylum Streptophyta; class Magnoliopsida; order Solanales; family Solanaceae; genus Przewalskia; species Przewalskia tangutica. Next base: position 7,201 of record JAQGDG010000319.1, on the reverse strand, counting down.
GATCGACTATCGGTATGGGAATCTCCTGCCATATGATAACCTCGGTCACACGGACATGCGTCGATCGTGTACCACTAGATGAATCCCCGATACATCTCGGCATAGATACGTGAAAAGCGGATGCAACTGCCTCCGGATCGGACGGCGAGATCGTACGTCAAAGCGACCGCCTACCCTGCGGACAATCGAAGCGGCGAAATGTACGCAGCAGGTTGAGTTTCCCTTCCGAATCTCATCACACCGCTTCATGGGTGACACCTTGAGAAAACCCAATCATCAGCTGCGAACTCCGGATGCGAAGCGGCGATGATCTGCGCTCACGACCACTGCGACTACGATGTTAATAGCGCTCGGATAAGCTTCACCTTATCCCACTTTGCTGCTTGCGCCAAATCTGGTCCATTGGCACTTTCGCCCGCATCGAACTAACTTTATGAAGCGATCTGCACTTCCTTCCGACAATGCCTCATGGCGCCATCTGAATCTGGGTGGTAGCTATTATTGCGTGAACTCAGCCAGAGGCAAATGATCCTCCGGCTACCCTGAAGTCGATAACACGGGCTGTGGCATATCACCGAGTCACGGATAGTCTTATTTCGGCTTTGTCAGTGCAATGCGTGGATGGAATGCGATGCTCGGGCTCACTGCGTCCTAAACCTCTGGGAAAGACCTCAGGAAGTTGGCGAAGTAAGCGGGCTCCCATGCGATATGATGGAAATAGGGACTCCGTGCGATCGGCGATCTCTCGGATATATAACGGCATAATCCTCGGTAGAAAAAGTCGATCTGACGGGAAGAAAGTGGGCTGATTCGTCGACTGTCGACGATAACCAATATAGAATCATGTCTCCTGCGAGTCGCGAGGTAATCGCTGTGATGAAGTCCGTGTTGATCACCTCGGCTTCCGGTCGGGATCTCTGTCATCGCTGCAACAAACCACGGGCCTCACGGTGCTCTGCCTTTCTTGCGCAGCGTGGCGAGCTACGAACTGCGCAGCGTCCCTCTTCAAGCCATCCCACGATACGGATCTAAGGTTGTGGTACATCTTGGTCGACCGGATGGATAAGTGCTTGTGTGTGTGCTTAGAACTCTGCCGAAGTCACGAAACATCTGGAACGCTAATCTGCGCCTCGAGCCTTAGCACCCGTGGTGCTACTCAGGACGCGCCCTCGCGAAGAGCACATCACGATAACGTGTCAGGCCGGATCCTCAAACTGTTGCCTCTTCGCCTCCGGCGATGGAAGACCGGCAGCCTGCGAACTTCGAACAGCGCTATCGGAATCAATCAAGCGGACACGAAGGCTCATTGGCGATGCAAATCACGAACCATGTCCTCATATCTCGTTTGACTGCGTATCGATGGGCTCCCATCGACCTGCGGCCCAGGCGTGCATACGCCTGAACGTTGGCTTTCCCGGGTGGTACGGGATATCAACATCGTAATCCTTAAGCAACTCTAACGGCTCCAGCCTGTAAGTTCGGCTCCTCTGGTGAAGATATCTTGGAGGCTCTTGTGGTGCGTAAAAATATCCACGTGAACCCATTACAAATAGTGCCTCGGATCTTGGCGTGAATCCTGGCGCGACTCGAATCATGGGTGGGGTAGTTCCTCTGCGTGTTCTTGGTGTCAAATACGGAAGCATATGCTATAACACGCCATCTGCATCAACACGCATCAACCCGATGCGGCGGCGTCCGCGATACCGCGACATAACCGTCTGGACCTGCGGAAGAGTAAGAGCAGGAAGCGTCGTTGTCTCTCTTCGGCCAGTGGAAACCACCGCTTTCCGCGGCATCAGTCGCGAAACGTTGCCTTAAGTCGACCTAGTCAATGGTCGAGATAGAAGCAAACTTACTCCGAGCAGCCGATAATATCACGCAAAGGCCCAAGCGCGAACCTGCGCCGGGTAGTAGGAGTCTGAAGGCAAGTCTGTTGCCTCGATCTTGGTCGTATCCACTGCGAATGCCATCGGCCCGGAAACAATATGCCCAAGAAAGCGCCACAGAAGTCAACCAAAACTCACGTTTTGGAAAACTTGGCGTACAAGCTGGGTCTGGAGAAGCTATCAATACGGCCGCGATCGCCGAAATGCTCGCGTGCTCATGCTCTGGCGAGAATAAACCAAGATATCATCAATGAACACTATCACAAGCGTGTCAAAAATGGTTTGAACACTCGGTTCATCAAATCCATGAATACACTGTAGGAGCATTGGTCAACCAAAGACATGACCACGAACTCATAATGCAAATGCCTAGGGTCCGGAATGCGATCCTAGGACATCCGCCTCTCGACTACTCGCACCTGATGATAGCGATCGCATATCAATCTTGGAGAAACATCTACTTTCTGTGGCTGGTCGAACAAATCATCAATCATGGAAGGGTATCTGTTCTTAATAGTCACCTTGTTCGTGCACGTAATCAACACGCGTACGCGGCGTCCGTCATAACTTCTTCCTACGAACAAATCTGCGCTTCGAGGAGAAACACTGCAAAGCTGATGAAGCCCTTCTCAAAGCAATCCCTAAGCTGATCCTTGACTCTCTGCGGTAGGTGCCGTTACGTATGGCCGGAATGGAAATGGGCGAGTGTGCACGTAATATGTCTATACAAAACTCAATCTCACTACCGGGAGGATGCGGGAAGAATGCGATGCAGAAACACGTGCGAACTCTCGACCTTTAGGAAGTGACGGAAAATCTGGTACGCGACTTGATTATCAAACACGAGCGAGATGGTAGATATACCCATGCACCCGTCTTCCTGGCCTTGAGGTGGGAAATAAACCTACCCTCGGCGATCTGGTGCTCCCTCCCGCTCAATGGCCCAGGCTCATGAAACTAGAACCGTACTACTCTCTGCGGTCTACATTGGCGTAGCAAGAAGCTAGCCAATCGTCCCGTGATCGCGTCGAAGTCAATCATCTCGACTCTATCAAGTCGGCTAGGAGTCTGACGTAAATGTCACGAGACAAGCTCTATATACCCGCGAGCTACCAGAGATCACCATGGCGTAGCTACCTCGAAAGGGTCTATGGACTCAGGCTCTATCCTATCCTACTAGCAACAAGGGAGATATATAGGGCTGAGTGAGCGGATCTGTCAAGCATACATCAAACCCAGCGATAAAGGTACTGTGGCGACATCGGTGAGGCCTCACGATCTGTCGGTTGGACAAATGCATAAATCGGTTACGAGGACCGCTAGGCCCAGGACCGACCCACGACCTCGCGACCGCTGACCTTTGACCCGATGCGTACCACGCCTCGGCGATGGCGTAGGGAGATGATGAGCGGCAGCGAACTGAAGGTGAGCCTACCACCAGGTTGCCCCGGTCGGACCGATCCTCGCAAAGTGACCTGCTGGCCACAAGCGTAACAAGCTCCCAAAGCGGTACCACACTTCGTAATGGGATCTCGCCTCCCGGCCGCAGCTGGGGTGGTCGTCCCGGCGATACCTCTGCTCTGCAGATGTCCCGAAGCCCTGAGGGCGCAGCACGCGCCTCGAATACTCGGCTGTCTTTGAGGGGCGGTGCGAGGTGCTCTGTTTGCGTGGTTCAAATCTGAATTCTTCTGGTCGCCCGCCCGCGATAGCGCGAAGACACTCCGTCACGTACCTTACGCTCTTAACGCTACATCGGCCGACTCGTCGGCCTCTGCGCTCGCCGCGTCAGGCATGAGCTGCGTGCGGGTAATGTCAATGCAGGTGAAAGCTTGCCGTCGTGACTTCGGCGTATAGTCGTCTAGCCCGGTGGCGTGGCGGTGCACCCTATCCTCGTATCGCCTGGCCCGGCTGGGACATATCGAGCCAATGAATCAAACTTCGACATTGTACTCACGATGAGTCGTCACTCTACGCCTCGGCCGGTAAAAATCTATCAGCACGCGCCCTCGCAAATGTGACCAGGCGAAGAAGTGGTGTGAGAAGCCTGCGAGAACTCATCCCAAGTAGCCCCGGGGGCCGTGTGCTCTCCCGGGATAACTCCATGAATCAAACCAATCGGCTGCGGTATCCGCGTGACCCTATGTGAACAAGATCCGCGGACTCGGTCTCAGACGCCACGATCAACTCGAGAATCTGCATGGTGACGGATGAACTCGCCCGGATCATCCTCGGCCTCGACAGTAAAACTACAGCGGGCTGCTTCGAAGTCTCGTAGCCTCAAATACGCCCTGCCGGGTGAACCACGGATGCCACGGTAAGTGGGGCTGAGCTAACTGCATCCGGCACCGTATGCAGCCCACGATCACGGCGATGGGTGCCGTCTCGTACCTAACTCGCCTCGCCAGTGTGGGGCGAGGAGGTGTGGGTCTTGTGGTCTCTTTGGAGGCGCGCGGCGTCGTAGAACTTCGCCGTCTACGGTATAAATGGGCCCGGGCAGACCCTCTCGTGACTCTAGGTGTCCCAGCTAGCGACTCCGCCATTTGCGCGCCTTGCCGCCGGGCGGGTTGCACTACGTGGAGCATAGCGATTCTGAGGAAAGGAATACGTTAGGGGTCGCTTTAACCACGGCTCTAAAAGCCACGATCTCGGTGAGAAGAATGAAACCAATCTAAATATCCTATAGCCTCACGATTATTGGTGTAGTGCAAACACCTGCAGATGTCAGACCTCTTAGATCTGATGCTGTAGGCACTTTTCCAGAGATTGCGCTCTGATACCACTTTTGTCACGACCCGTTAGGAACGTGGTAGGTGCGCTACCAGAGGCACCCAGAAGTAGTCATACCTTCAGTGTAATCGGCGGAAATATAAAACAAGACATAAACGAGTTTATAAAATAAGACCACGGTTTATGTGAGAAAAGCGTCGCCTTTGGCATATATATATAAACATGGTTTTAGCGATTACATCGAATCTTGTCTGGCAACATGACTACTGAGACCTCTGAGGAAATATACAACTATGGCGGAGACGGGGCCCCGCCATACCTGGCAGCTATCTGAAACTATCTACAACGGGGAGATCGTACCCCAGTAGAGCGCTACGGAAAAGATGGAGCTCCAGACGCACCAACGTAGAATCCCCAGAATGTGGATCTAGCACACCTTGCCCTTACACAGCGGCATAAACGCAGCCCCCGAAGGAGAGTCGTTACAAGCGGTACTAAGTATATCAAAGCGTAAAATACTTAAATGAAAACATATCATTTTAAAATCAGTTTGCAAGTATGTGTGAAACGACGAGGGATGACGCGTAGTGCCAGCGTCATAAGCGAGCAACATGATAGGTAGGCTATGCGGTCTTTTTCTGAAAGCTGCGAATGATCAGAAGCGGGGCCAATTGCGTGGTATCACCATGCAAGCCTAATCACGGACTCCGTAGTCAGCGTGGAGGCCACTCCACGTAGAGGCGCCGGCAGGAGTCGTAACCCGCGTCGAGGAGTAAGAAATTACTCCTCGGCGTCGTCACGGACTAAGTAGTCGCGCGTGGTCTATAGACGCGCGAGGTATAACCTTAGCGTCACTAACTGCGGAACTCGTGGCTCCGCGCCCAGGTCCACGGACCCGCGCATGAGGTATTCTCGAATCGTGGTCCCAGGACCGCTGAGTCTACCGCGTCGGAGGCGACAACCCCGTGTAATATGTGAGAGGTGAGTGATGAGTACACTAACATATGACTTATCTTTTAAACAACATAAGCACAACAAAGAATACTCTCTTATACAAGCGTTACAAGACACTAACACCGTAGCGTCATATCATGTCTACTTATCAAACCATCTTATTATTCTTTTCACAGCAAATACATATAAATGCAATTTATAAACGCATGAAGTGCAAACTATTTCTTTTATCGTAGCTTAAGTGGTTATACCTGACTTCCCACATAAAGCTAGTATAACTCTTCAAGCTTACGTTTTTAAAAAACCAATTTGTTCTCTACGTTTAAAAATGATTGGTATTCTTTTGAAATGCTGATCACTTGTTATTGTCGGGCTTAAGTCGCGAACATTCAAGTAGTAAGTATTAATAGGGCTTAAGTCAAAGACATTAACGTAGTTGTGTCGGTTAACACATGTGCGTCCTACCGTACTACATATATACTTTAAAATATCATGCTTTAGGAAGAATCACGTACATACCGTGAAAACCACCACTGCCCGAGTTGAATATGCCGTGTGAGAAATCGACCTATAATAGTCGGTTCACGATCATCAGCGTCTGAACTACTACTGTAAGCTTGATTCCCCTGCATGAGAGGGTTTCTCTATCCTGCGGATAATTGGGCGAAAGTACTTCCCTGCCGGGTGAGCTACTCCAAGTCTCTTGTGAAAGCGATCTTATGTATAGTACAATTTGATTATTCTTTTAAACCGCCTTCTTTGTGATATGAGGTTCGATTCTAATACGTGATATTCTTCTAAGTATTTTATACTTATTCTTATACTACTACATTATGTATTCTCTAATTCAAAGGAGGTTAGGATTATTTACCTCGGTAAGCCCAATAATATCTAGATAAAGTCGCTCTGAGCAAGGTTTGACTCTTAAGTTTGGCATGCTAACTCTAGGTAGCTCGAAAGCCTTAGAAGTTCTTAGCGACTTCTACCCACTAAGGACTAAGGGATTTGGGCTAGAAATTTATTTTGGGCATTATAACAATACAAGAGGCAACTTTTCTACCAGGGAGGGGGTGAGGTTTTAGGCTAGGCTAGGGGAGGGGTTGCCTCGGCGAGCTTCAAAAGGGAGGGGGTAGGAGGCTTTGGGCGAAAGCTTTAGAGAGAGAGGGAGGGATTTTCAAGACTTGGAAATTGATTTGTGGATGAAGAACTCTTCATCTAAGGGAGTATGTTATAGGTCAGTGGCCAACCAATGGCGAATTGAAAGAGCCAAGTGCTAGGCAGTGTGTAGTGTGCCAAGATTAGAGCAAGTGTCCTTGTGCATCCATCTACTACACAAAATATCCTACCTAATCCTTGACTTGTGCAAAGGCACAAAAAGCGTGCAACTCTATGTCCAATTCGTCCGATGGGCGATTTCAAGTCCACCAATTGGAGGTGCCAATGTGTAACGCCCTTCCCGGGTTGAAAGTCTAAAATGTTTACAAATCTGCCGGAAAAATCGCTGAAAATACTAAATGACATATTGCTAGGAATTTTCCTGCGAGAAAGGCTGTGGAAAGCGTTCGTCGGAAAAGCGATTCTTTTAGTGAGTTGTGCACAAATAAAAACGTCAAGGCTTAAACTTTTAAGGCCAA
>JAQGDG010000318.1:185000-191367 GCA_029844215.1 Przewalskia tangutica | reverse complement strand
AAATTTTAAATTTAAATTTAAATTTAAATTTAAATTTAAATTTAAATTTAAATTTAAATTTAAATTTAAATTTAAATTTAAATTTAAATTTTAAATTTTAAATTTTAAATTTTAAATTTTAAATTTAAATTTTAAATTTAAATTTAAATTTTAAATTTTAAATTTTAAATTTTAAATTTAAATTTAAATTTAAATTTTAAATTTAAATTTAAATTTAAATTTAAATTAATTTAAATTCTTAAATTTTAAATTTTAAATTTTAAATCTTTAAAATTTTAATTCCAAATTTAAATGAAATCTTATCTCCCTTCTAAATTTTAAATTTAAATTTTAAATTCTTAAATTAAATTAAATTCTTAAATAATTCTGCTTTAAATTTTAAATTTCTTAAATTTAATTCTTAAATTTACCCAATTCAAATTTCACCTTAATAAATTTAAACCAATTCTAACAAATTTTAAATTTAAATTTCTGTAAATTTTTTAAATTTTAAATTTAAATTTCTAAATTTTAAATTTTCAAATTTAAACTAAATTTAAATTAAATTTTAAATTTTTAAATAAATTCTTAAATTTAAATTTTAAATTTAATTTCCAAATCTCCCTAAACTTAAACTTTAAATCTTTACCCACCCACCCTCCTCTAAATTTTAAATTTTAAATTTTAAATTAAATTAAATTTTAAATTTTAAATTTTAATTAAATTTCAAATTTCAAATTTTAATTTTAAATTTTAATTTAAATTTTAAATTTTAAATTTTAAATTAAATTTCTTTAAATTTAAATTCTCCCCCCAAATTCTTAAATTTAAATTTTAAATTTAAATTCCCCAAATTCTAAATTCTTAAATTTAAATTAAATTTCTTAAATTCTTAATTCTCCTCCTCCTTTCAATTCAATTTAAATTTAAATTTAAATTTTTAAATTTTAAATTCTTAAATTTAAATTAAATTTTAAATTTTAAATTTTAAATTAAATTTAAATTTTAAATTTAAATTAAATTTTAAATTTTAAATTTTAAATTTAAATTTAATTTTAAATTTTAATTTCTCCTTAAATTTAAATTTAAATTTAAATTCTCCTTCTTAAATTAAATTTAAATTTTAAATACCCCTAAATTTAAATTTTAATTTTAAATTTTTAAATTTTAAATTTTTAAATTTTAAATTTAATTTAAATTTTTAAATTTTAAATTTTAAATTTAAATTTTAAATTTAAATTTAAATTTAAATTTAAATTAAATTCTTTAATTTTAAATTTTAAATTTAATTTAAATTTAAATTTTAAATTCTTAATTTAAATTTTTTAAATTTTAAATTTTAAATTTAAATTTAATTTTAAATTTAAATTAAATTTTAAATTTTAAATTTAAATTTAAATTAAATTTAATTTAAATTAAATTTTAAATTTACCCTCCTTAAATTCTTAAATTTTTGAATTTAAATTCTTCTTAAATTTAAATTTTTAAATTTTTTGAATTCTTAAATTTAAACTCCTCCCCTAAATTCTTAAATTTAAATTTTAAATTTCAAATTTAAATTCTTAAATTTTAAATTTTAAATTTTAAATTCTCTTAAATTTTAAATTCTTAAATTCTTTAAATTTTAAATTTTAAATTTTAATTAAATTCTTAAATTTTAAATTTTAAATTTTAAATTTTACTCCTCCCTTCCTCTCCTCCTCCTCTCCCCCTCCTCCCTCCTCCCCCCCTCCTCTCCTCCTCCTCTCCTCCTCCTCCCTCCTCCTCCTCCTCCTCCTCTCCTCCTCTCCTCTCCTCTCCTCCTCCTCCTCCTTCCTCCCCTCCTCCCCTCTCCTCCTCCTCCTCCTCCTCTCTCTCCTCCTCCTCCTCCTCCTCCTCCTCCCCTCCTCCTCTCCTCCTCCTCCCTCCTCCTCTCCCCACCCCACCCCACCCTTAAATTTTAAATTTCAAATTTAAATTTAAATTCCCCTTAAATTTAAATTTTAAATTCCTAAATCCCACCCCACCACTCTAATTTAAATAAATTTTAAATTTAAATTTCAAATTTAAATTAAATTCTCCTTAAATTTTAAATTTAAATTTAAATTTTAAATTTTAAATTTTAAATTTAAATTTCACTAAATTTAAATCCCACTTAATTAAATTTAAATTTTAAATTTAAATTTTAAATTTTAAATTTTAAATTTAAATTTTAAATTTTAAATTTTAAATTTAAATTTTAAATTTTAAATTAATTAATTTAAATTAAATTTTTAAATTTAAACTTTAAATTTTGAAATTTTAAATTTTAAATTTTAAATTTTAAATTTTAAATTCTAAATTTTAAATTTAAATTTAAATTTAAATTTAAATTTTAAATTTTAAATTTAAATTTAAATTTTAAATTTAAATTTTAAATTTTAAATTTAAATTTAATTTAAATTTAAATTAAATTTAAATTTTAAATTTTAAATTTAAATTTAAATTTTAAATTTAAATTTTAAATTTAAATTTAAATTTTAAATTTAAATTTTTAAATTTAAATTTTAAATTTAAATTTAAATTTAAATTTAAATTTTAAATTTAATTATTAAATTTTAAATTTTAAATTTTAAATTTAAATTTTAATTTAAATTTTAAATTTTAAATTTAAATTTAAATTTTAAATTTTAAATTTAAATTTTTTAAATTTAAATTTAAATTTAAATTTAAATTTAAATTTTAAATTTAAATTTAAATTTAAATTTAAATTTAAATTTAAATTAAATTTAAATTTTAAATTTAAATTTAAATTTAAATTTAAATTTAAATTTAAATTTTAAATTTTAAATTTAAATTTAAATTTTAAATTTTAAATTTAAATTTTAAATTTAAATTTTAAATTTAAATTTAAATTTAAATTTAAATTTTAAATTTTAAATTTTAAATTTAAATTTAAATTTAAATTAAATTTAAATTTTAAATTTAAATTTTAAATTTAAATTTTAAATTTAAATTTAAATTTTAAATTTTAAATTTTAAATTTAAATTTTAAATTTAAATTTAAATTTAAATTTTAAATTTAAATTTAAATTTTAAATTTAAATTTAAATTTTAAATTTAAATTTTAAATTTTAAATTTAAATTTAAATTTAAATTTTAAATTTAAATTTAAATTTTAAATTTAAATTTAAATTTAAATTTTAAATTTAAATTTTAAATTTTAAATTTAAATTTTAATTTTAAATTTTAAATTTAAATTTAAATTTTAAATTTAAATTTTAAATTTAAATTTAAATTTAAATTTAAATTTAAATTTTAAATTTAAATTTAAATTTAAATTTTAAATTTAAATTTTAAATTTTAAATTTAAATTTTAAATTTTAAATTTAAATTTTAAATTTAAATTTAAATTTAAATTTAAATTTAAATTTAAATTTTAAATTTAAATTTAAATTTTAAATTTAAATTTAAATTTTAAATTTTAAATTTTAAATTTTAAATTTAAATTTTAAATTTAAATTTTAAATTTAAATTTAAATTTAAATTTTAAATTTTAAATTTAAATTTTAAATTTTAAATTTTAAATTTAAATTTTAAATTTAAATTTTAAATTTTAAATTTAAATTTAAATTTTAAATTTTAAATTTAAATTTAAATTTAAATTTTAAATTTTAAATTTAAATTTAAATTTAAATTTAAATTTAAATTTTAAATTTTAAATTTTAAATTTAAATTTAAATTTTAAATTTAAATTTAAATTTAAATTTTAAATTTAAATTATTTAAATTTTAAATTTAAATTTAAATTTAAATTTTAAATTTTAAATTTAAATTTTAAATTTAAATTTAAATTTAAATTTTAAATTTTAAATTTTAAATTTAAATTTTAAATTTTAAATTTTAAATTTAAATTTAAATTTAAATTTAAATTTAAATTTAAATTTTAAATTTAAATTTTAAATTTTAAATTTAAATTTAAATTTAAATTTAAATTTTAAATTTAAATTTAAATTTTAAATTTTAAATTTAAATTTAAATTTAAATTTTAAATTTTAAATTTAATTAAATTTTAAATTTTAAATTTTAAATTAAATTTTAAATTTAAATTTTAAATTTAAATTTTAAATTTAAATTAAATTTAAATTAAATTTTAAATTTAAATTTAAATTTTAAATTTAAATTTAAATTTAAATTTAAATTTAAATTTTAAATTTAAATTTTAAATTTTAAATTTAAATTTAAATTTTAAATTTTAAATTTAAATTTAAATTTTAAATTTTAAATTTTAAATTTTAAATTTAAATTTAAATTTTAAATTTAAATTTAAATTTAAATTTAAATTAAATTTAAATTTAAATTTAAATTTAAATTTTAAATTTTAAATTTTAAATTTTAAATTTAAATTTAAATTTTAAATTTAAATTTTAAATTAAATTTAAATTTAAATTTTAAATTTTAAATTTTAAATTTTAAATTTAAATTTAAATTTTAAATTTAAATTTAAATTTTAAATTTTAAATTTAAATTTAAATTTAAATTTTAAATTTTAAATTTAAATTTAAATTTTAAATTTAAATTTAAATTTTAAATTTAAATTTTAAATTTAAATTTTAAATTTAAATTTTAAATTTAAATTTAAATTTTAAATTTAAATTTAAATTTAAATTTAAATTTAAATTTAAATTTAAATTTTAAATTTTAAATTTAAATTTTAAATTTTAAATTTAAATTTAAATTTAAATTTTAAATTTAAATTTTAAATTTAAATTTAAATTTTAAATTTAAATTTAAATTTTAAATTTAAATTTTAAATTTTAAATTTAAATTTTAAATTTAAATTTAAATTTAAATTTTAAATTTAAATTTAAATTTTAAATTTAAATTTTAAATTTAAATTTAAATTTTAAATTTAAATTTAAATTTTAAATTTAAATTTTAAATTTTAAATTTTAAATTTTAAATTTAAATTTAAATTTTAAATTTAAATTTAAATTTTAAATTTTAAATTTAAATTTTAAATTTAAATTTAAATTTTAAATTTTAAATTTAAATTTAAATTTTAAATTTAAATTTTAAATTTTAAATTTAAATTTTAAATTTTAAATTTAAATTTAAATTTTAAATTTTAAATTTAAATTTTAAATTTAAATTTTAAATTTTAAATTTAAATTTAAATTTTAAATTTAAATTTAAATTTAAATTTTAAATTTAAATTTTAAATTTTAAATTTTAAATTTTAAATTTAAATTTAAATTTAAATTTTAAATTTAAATTTTAAATTTTAAATTTAAATTTAAATTTAAATTTAAATTTAAATTTAAATTTAAATTTAAATTAAATTTTAAATTTAAATTTAAATTTTAAATTTAAATTTTAAATTTTAAATTTAAATTTAAATTTAAATTTTAAATTTAAATTTAAATTTTAAATTTTAAATTTTAAATTTAAATTTTAAATTTTAAATTTAAATTTAAATTTTAAATTTTAAATTTAAATTTAAATTTAAATTTAAATTTTAAATTTAAATTTAAATTTAAATTTTAAATTTTAAATTTTAAATTTTAAATTTAAATTTTAAATTTAAATTTAAATTTAAATTTTAAATTTAAATTTAAATTTTAAATTTAAATTTAAATTTAAATTTAAATTTTAAATTTAAATTTAAATTTTAAATTTAAATTTAAATTTTAAATTTAAATTTAAATTTAAATTTAAATTTAAATTTAAATTTTAAATTTAAATTTTAAATTTAAATTTAAATTTAAATTTAAATTTAAATTTTAAATTTAAATTTAAATTTAAATTTTAAATTTTAAATTTAAATTTAAATTTTAAATTTTAAATTTAAATTTTAAATTTTAAATTTAAATTTTAAATTTAAATTTAAATTTTAAATTTAAATTTTAAATTTAAATTTAAATTTTAAATTTTAAATTTTAAATTTAAATTTAAATTTTAAATTTTAAATTTTAAATTTAAATTTTAAATTTAAATTTAAATTTTAAATTTAAATTTAAATTTAAATTTTAAATTTTAAATTTAAATTTAAATTTAAATTTAAATTTTAAATTTAAATTTTAAATTTAAATTTAAATTTAAATTTTAAATTTAAATTTTAAATTTTAAATTTAAATTTTAAATTTTAAATTTTAAATTTAAATTTAAATTTTAAATTTTAAATTTAAATTTTAAATTTAAATTTTAAATTTAAATTTAAATTTAAATTTTAAATTTAAATTTAAATTTTAAATTTAAATTAATTTAAATTTAAATTTTAAATTTAAATTTAAATTTTAAATTTAAATTTTAAATTTTAAATTTTAAATTTAAATTTAAATTTAAATTTTAAATTTAAATTTTAAATTTAAATTTTAAATTTTAAATTTAAATTTTAAATTTTAAATTTAAATTTAAATTTTAAATTTTAA
>JAQGDG010000318.1:0-182500 GCA_029844215.1 Przewalskia tangutica | reverse complement strand
ACTGACCACCACCATTCGATTCGCCTCGCCTCCCCCGCCATTCCCATACCTACCACAACCGGGCCGACACTTCCTAAATCACCGGTGTCGATCGAAACACCTGTGTTTCCGCTCGCTTTTCGATTTTCGCACGACTCTACCGAAGCCGACAAACGCGGTACCATCGATTCGCCTTCCTCCCTCACATTCCTATACCTACCACCACCTTCGATTTTCACTCAATCTTCGATTCACTCAATTCAACCCTCAAACCCTAGCCGCCACTCATTTTCCCATGATTACAGTACTTTCGACGCAGAATGAGTGGTACCAACACCTTCACCGCCTTCACCTGGCCATTCTCCACCCACCTCATCCTCAATCGTCTGCCCAGATCGACGACAACCAACTCAATTTTTCCGACTGAAGTGGACGATTTCCGATCGATTCGTGTGGTGTTTGAGGGTCGCGTGGTACCGCTTGTGTTCGGCCCCATCAAGCTTTACAATTCCCACTAAATTTCGAATCTCAACACTTCACTTTGAAATTTTCCATATTTTTCCGCACAATCGCCACATGCATTACAAGCAACGGCAACCACCGCCGAGGTTGTCCACCCATTTCACCCGATTTTCCACCTCTAATGACTTCAATGCACAATTCATTGACTTTGATCAAAATAGCATTTTTCCTCGGCTAACAACGCCAACAAACGGTATGGCGGTGCAGCACCCTACGCAATTCAGCCTGGCCTTACACTCGATTTCAGTTTGCTCATGTTCTCCAATCATCATCTCCGATAACCGGATCAATGTCCCAACAAAGCTCGAATGGTCAAATACCACTCCAAGCACCTAAAAAGGTAAATTATTTACACTATAACCTACATTATTGCAAGGTAAATCAAATTGATGTTGATGACACAAGATTTGAAATGGCTGTATTAGGTAAATTTAGTCACGGCATGCCTAATATAGATTTTCCGAGGATCAATTACCTAAACAATTGAAATTGAAAGCTCGTTAGAATTGTTATCTCTGCTTAGCCATATTCTCGATTCGATGCTCAATCAAGAAGATTATGATACGCTTATGTCCATCTCTTCCAAATTTGATATTAAAGACAAGCAGGAATCTCATCCTTTACGCACTATGAAATATGACGTTTCCTTTGACCCTACAAAAGAAACTAGTATACTGGGCTCGTTTCATTTCCTAACCTTCCACCGCCTACTTTCACGAGTCTATCCTATTTGCCTATCGCTTCACGTTGGGTAGACCCATTCGCTGGATGCTGCTACCAAAAATACGACTGGCCCTAGTTGTGCTAAGGTTAAGGTCGAATTAGATTTGTCATACAACACCCCAAAATATCCAAATCCAAATTACATCAAGGAGGAATTCAAACAAACTTTACAAGATTCGGGCTGACTTTCTCCCAAAGTATCAGACTAATTGTTCCTCTTCATGACATGATGCGTACTGTGTTGGAAACTCAATCTCGAGACGAGACCTTCAAGGACAAAAGAAAATACACATCCCGCTCCTCCTCCAAAAGACAACCCACAAACCCAAATTCTCGAATAATCCAAACAAAACAAACAATCCACCCAAAATCCAAATCCAACAAAGAAACCCCAAAACTACAATTCAAGCCAAAGCAGCTCTCAAAATCCAAATGATCGCAACAAATATAGTAAAAACGAAAGAAAATACTCCACAAGTCCAAAAGCCAAAACCAAAAATACTGGAATCAAATCCAAATTTCAAATATCTAAAGTTAACCAAAAACAACCTCCAAACAAAAACACACAAGTCTCTATAGCACACACCCCAGAAATTCCATTCACCCCCAATCCATTACCTACCCCCACACCTACTCAAATCCAACAACAAACACCCTCCTTTCAATTTACGGCACAATCCCTTCCCACTATCATAGCACCTCCACGCCTTACCTATCCTCACCACCTCTACTATAACCCACCACTTACCACAACTCAAACCCCACTGAGACCTCCCACCTCCCCTCCTATCGAGCCAAACCCACTGTGAGACCACTCCACACCTATCCTCACCCGACGCCACACCCCTTATTCCACCAACCCATCCCACCTCCCACCGAACCTACCCTTCCTCCAGATACTACACCCTTCCTCCACTCACCTTACTTCACCCAAGATCCCCACCGATATCGGGAAAGCCAAAGCAACGCCTCTATTCTCCTCCGCACCATCATCCCCTACCTCACCAAAATGTGATCCTTCGTCGACCCATTCTCGATCGCATTAATCTCGAGCCACCTTCACTAGCCAAGAATTTTTGCACGCAACCAAGCTTGTACTAGCATTCCTCTTCCAGAGCGGAGAATTTGTGGTAACGAGTCATATCACGATAACGATGATATCGAAAGCGAGGTCGAGCACCCGCAAGCTTAATACGGTCGATTTAAGACGATAATTTTGTCGATATCAGCCGAATTGCTTCGACGATGATAGGATACAGCCGTCGATAAACCAAATTATAAGAGACTTCACCCCGAGGTATCGCTTTGCTATAGAGATTCTGATCTTTTACGGGCATAATACTCGAGGGTAAAGGAGATCCCACAAAGTTACACCAACATATATCGATTGGTTTCGATAGGCTATTCTTATTGTGAATGTGGATATTCAGATCGAGGTCGCGAACGCGACAGTTTCAATCGAGCAAAGGCATGATTTTATCAACATATTCACGGACGCGGTAAAGGCAACAGGGCGCATTAAACAGTAGTTTGACAGTTCGAACAACTACGCCATCTGGATATCATTACGCAGGCTCTTCACAGAAGTCAGACAGTTGCACATCACTCTACACTCTTCATCGATGACAGAGCAGATGATAGCAGATACGACACAACCAGTGCAATGATAAATACACATGCACGGATACTGGTTAGATCTGACACTGCGTAACGACAGATGATTAGCTAAATTTCAACCCCAACCCCATCGATCTCAATATTGTAACGCCGCCCGAGGATTACACATCAGCAACCTCATCCATCACTACTAGATCCAGCATCCATCCTGACTCAGACTCTTTACACGATCGCATTTTGAGTATTCTGGGACGAAGAAGATGAGATAATCAGATTCAAGACTTTGTACGCCTTGAGGTAGCTTATAACTTTAGGCTTACATCAGATCTTCATTTTGCTCAGATCCGCAGATTACATCATCATCGAGTATGTTATAAACTCTGACGGGATGCATCATTGCATTTGATTATCGCTTCTTCTTTCTTTTGCACTCCTGATAAGCAAGGTATTTCACTGGGCCCATGTAATTTCTTTTGATATATAAATAATCTAGCCCAATGCCTGTATGGATTATCCAAAATTTTTAAAAAAAAAAAAAACCCTAAACCCTAAACCCTAAACCCTAAACCCTAAACCCTAAATTCTAAACCCTAAACCCTAAACCCTAAACTCTAAACCCTAAACTCCTAAACCCTAAACCCTAAACCTAAACTCCAAACCCTAAACCCTAAACCCTAAACCCTAAACCTAAACCCTAAACCCTAAACTCCTAAACCCTAAACCCTAAACCCTAAAACCCTAAACCCTAAACCCTAAACCCTAAACCCTAAACCCTAAACTCCTAAACCCTAAACCCTAAACCCTAAACCCCAAACTCCTAAACCCTAAACCCTAAACCCTAAACCCTAAACCTCAAACCCTAAACCCAAACCCTAAACCCTAAACCCTAAACTCCTAAACCCTAAACTCCTAAATTCTAAAACCCTAAACCTAAACCCTAAACCCTAAATTTAAATCCAAACTTTAAATTCTAAACCCTAAACCCTAAACCCTAAATTAAACCCAAACCCTAAACTCCTAAACCCTAAACCCTAAACTCCTAAACCCTAAACCCTAAACCCTAAACCCTAAACCCTAAACTCCTAAACCCTAAACCCTAAACCCTAAACCCTAAACCCTAAACCCTAAATCCCTAAACCCTAAACCCTAAACCCTAAACTCCTAAACCCTAAACTCCTAAACCCTAAACCCCAAACCCTAAAACTCCTAAACCCTAAACCCTAAAACTCCAAACCCTAAACCCTAAACCCTAAACCCTAAACCCTAAACTCTAAACCCTAAACCCTAAACTCCTAAATTTAAATTTAAATTTAAATTTTAAATTTAAATTTAAACCCTAAATTTAAATTTAAATTTTAAATTTAAATTTTAAATTCCTAAATTTAAATTTAAACCCTAAATTTTAAATTTAAATTTAAATTTAAACCCTAAACCTTAAACCCTAAATTTTAAATTTAAATTTAAATTTTAAATTTTAAACCCTAAATTTTAAATTTTAAATTTAAATTTTAAATTTTAAATTTAAATTTAAATTTTAAATTTAAATTTAAATTTAAATTTTAAATTTAAATTTAAATTTTAAATTTAAATTTTAAATTTAAATTAAATTTAAATTTAAATTTTAAATTTTAAATTTTAAATTTAAATTTTAAATTTTAAATTTTAAATTTAAATTTTAAATTTTAAATTTAAATTTTAAATTTAAATTTTAAATTTAAATTTTAAATTTTAAATTTTAAATTTTAAATTTAAATTTTAAATTTTAAATTTAAATTTAAATTTTAAATTTTAAATTTAAATTTAAATTTTAAATTTAACCCTAAACCCTAAACCCTAAACCCTAAACCCTAAACCTCAAACCCTAAACCCTAAACCCTAAACCCTAAACCCTAAACCCTAAACCCTAAACCCTAAACCCTAAACCCTAAATTTAAACCCTAAACCCTAAACCCTAAACCCTAAAAATTTAAATTTAAATTTAAATAAATTTTAAATTTAAATTTAAATTTAAATAAATTTTAAATTTAAATTTTAAATTTTAAATTTAAATTTAAATTTAAATTTTAAAAATTTTTAAATTTAAATTTTAAATTTAAATTTAAATTTTAAATTTTAAACTCCTAAACCCTAAACCCTAAACCCTAAATTCCTAAACCCTAAACCCTAAACTAAACCCTAAACCCAAAACCCTAAACTCTAAACCCTAAAAGTTAAACCCTAAACCCTAAACCCTAAACCCTAAACCCTAAACCCTAAACCCAAACCCTAAACCCATCCAACAAAGATTCGCCCAACGGTCAAAGGTTAGGCTAAGAGATACCTTGTGTGGGAGGTCTTGGGTTCGATTCCCATATCGCCAGGTGAGATTAATTGCCATTCTGCAGGGGCAAGGGAGAATAACCCAAGTCTCAACACGATGGAATTACTCATAAAAATCCTCCAAACGCAGGGACAAGCGAGGCGATTCCGTAGTCGGTAGGAGAGGGGTCTTGATAAGGAGGATTCGAACCCGAGACCACGCGCTAAAAATGACTAATAATTAACCACTCAACGGCTAAATAAAGCCAACATTTTTATCCAACAGCATTTGGCCCAATGGTCAAAGGTTAGGCTAAGGATACCTTGTGTGGGAGGTCTTGGGTTCGATTCCCCATATCAGCAGAGGTGAGATTAATTGCCATTCTGCAGGGGCAAGGGGAGTAGCTAACCCTAAGTCTCTAACACGGATGGAATTACTCATAAAAAATCCTCCAAACGTGTAGGGACAAGCGGAGGGCGATTAAGTGAGTCGAGTAGGAGGTGCATTGATAAGGAGGATTCGAACCCGAGACCACGCGCTAAAAATGACTAATAATTAACCACTCAACGGCTAAATAAAGCCAACATTTTAACATTTAAAAAAGCTCTCTTCTCTCTCCTATTTTGGTACGATTTCCGGCGAAGAATTCCGGCCAACTTCCGGCGCCAAGTCACGGCCATTATGGCCATTATGGCCACTGGACAGCCTCCAACGGTGGTTGTCCCACCACCACCAACCACCACTACTTCCCGTAACCCCCAATTAACTACTACCTACGCCGATCTCTTCCACCCCGAAGCCCTAAACCCACCACCAACACAAACTGACGTCGGAAACCCCATCACCGACGTCGGAAACAGTAGCAACAATATACAAACAAAGAAGGTAAACACTATCCCTATTAAAACTATTGAATACATCCATGGTGAACCGACGGTGACTTTTGACATAAAAGAAATCGAGATGATGATAGAACAACAAGAGTTACAATATGCAGTTGTGTGTAAATTTAGCTATGGATGGCCAGAAATTGCTATACTTCGTACTCTTCTTCCAAAACAATGCGAGCTCAAAG
This sequence comes from Przewalskia tangutica, assembly GCA_029844215.1. Taxonomy (NCBI): domain Eukaryota; kingdom Viridiplantae; phylum Streptophyta; class Magnoliopsida; order Solanales; family Solanaceae; genus Przewalskia; species Przewalskia tangutica. Next base: position 176,285 of record JAQGDG010000318.1, on the reverse strand, counting down.
GAACTGGAAAGATCGGATTGCTTTGTAATCGACATATCTTGATTCGCTGCAAACTCTTCGAAGATTATATGACTTTGCTATCCAAACCAATGTTTTGGATCAAGGAGAAAGGATGGTCCTATCCTATGAGGACATTCAAATGGACACCATGGTTCAACGGAAGAAACAAGCTTAGCCATGGCATGGATTTCATTTCAAACTCTTCCTCCAAACTATTTTGGTAAAGAACAACTATTCTCTTTAGCTTCGGCAGCAGGTACGCCTTTAATGATTGATCTTGCTACCACTAACAAAACTAGACCTATTGTGCTAGGTCAAAGTTGAATTAGATTTACTTCATAATCACCCTAAAAGAGTTCTTATCCGTAAAGAATGGGAGGAAATCAAGTCACGATGGATTCTATAAACTATGATTATCTTCCTAAATTTTGTAATGTTTGTAAATTGCAAGGCCATGATCGTGATAGCTGTTGGTATCTTACTTTGAATTGTATAATGTTGATAATTATGGGGTAGGGATAGGTTTGTCGACGGGAAAAAATGGAGGAAGGAAGGCGGCGGCGGGAGGAGAGGGTAGAGGTTGAAGGCGGCGGTAAGGAGGAGAAGGGGGTGATGGCGCCACCCTAGACTGGCGGAACCCTAATCCTGGGGTGGCGAAATGGTAAGGGAAAGAAACCCTAGGAAGCATTAATGTTGAGAATAATTTTCCTCCTAAAAATATTCATAATATTAATTCTGCTACTACTTCTAATAATCATGGAATTCGTATTTTAGGTAGTGGTAGAGTGGTAGGTGACTTAGAAAATACTAATGGTTGGAAGGTAGTTCAAAATAAAAGATATGTCCCTAAGAATAATCAAAACCAAATAGGAAAGAATATTAATAACTCCAATAATAGATTAGATGATATTTCTAATTCAAATTCTAATTCAAAACTGATTAATAATTCAGGAAAAGAATTACTTGTCAAGGATAATAATTCTATTAATGAAGGAATATTGGTTAATCAAATAGGAAAGAATATTAATAATACCAATAATAGATTAGATGATATTTCTAATTCAAATTCTAATTCAAATATGATTAATAATTTAGGAAAAGAATTAGTTGTCAATGATAACGTTTCTATTAATGAAGGATTATTGGTTCAAAATAGTTTAAATATCCCCAATAATAGCCAAAACATACATGGTAAGAATCCTAATACTACCATAAATAAGCTACAACAGAATTTTGACCATAATCCTCCCCTAAAATCGGCCCACATACCTAATAGTACTCCACAAAACCCTACCCACCCCCTTTCTACATTTCTGGAACGTCGAAACCCTAATACTACCCATCCCCGTAACCCTAGCCCACCACAAAACCAAAAAACCACCTCAAGCCCAAACCCTAGGCGTCATACCCATCTGACCAGATCGAACCCTCGGCTCAAATATTTTTAATAATATTCCCTTCCCTAATTCTGCCCAACAATCCCAGGTTCGAATCCCCACTACTACAGCACATGATTCTGTTTTTACTACCTCCCCTACCCAGGTTCGAACCCCCTTAAATACTAATTCTCCTATTAATTTTAAGCCCTCTAATTCCACAGCTACTCAAAACCAAAACTTACTCAATACCCTAGATCGACTCCCCACAACCACAAATAATTCACATAACATTATACCCCCCCAAACTAGCGATCGAATCCCCTCAGAAACCCCCTCTGAAACTATTCCTTTTAATAACCTATTAATACCCTCCCCTAGCCAGGTTCGAACCCCTACAACTACGCTCCTAATTACCCTACCAACTTCTACCACTCCTACCCCAACACCCCTGGATCGAACCCCCCCCAGAAATCCTAATAACTACCGTTCTAACTCCCCCCAAGATCGAACCCTCATGACCTCGTCTAATAATTTTTCTCCTCCCCTTAACCAAAATAATAGCTTGACACTTAAAGCCCAGGATCGAACCTCTACAGCCCTCCTCCCTTCCTCACATGACCAGTTTCCTACACTTACACTATCTACCAAACAACCCTCACTACTAGTTCGCCCCAACCGAATCCACTACCCTTCTCCCTGTTCGAAACCACACAACAACACAAGACATTACCCCTCATAACTCTCACATTCCTAATTACTCCAATCAGACCCTCCCACCTAAAATCAATCATAACACTGTGCTATCTCAACACACCCAAATTAGAGATCGAAACACTACTATTCCTAAACAAATACACTTCTCTAACTTGGACACAACTTCCCACTCCATTCCTAACCATGACATACCACATACTCATCAAACTAACACTCTCTTAGATACTAGTAGCCCAGATTCACATAACCCAACTCAAAACAATATTCCTACCACGCCAAACCCCTATGAGATTCTAACCAATTTTGAAAATGATAACATTTTGGACATCCACAATAATGTAGATATTTGTAGGGTTGCTATAGATGATGTAGGGATAGTCCAAACAAATGAAGAATGTAGAGAAATACCTTCCAATAATACTTCAGACCTAGTTAGGAGACAATGGTGCGAGGAAGACGAAGAGGAAGGGGAATATATTTGCTCTGAGGAATCAGGAACTTATAATTCACATGTTGCACAGGAAATATTGGTTACTAACATTGCAGGTACAGATAAATTGGATAACAGGAAACATGGGGATACTAGTATTATACAGCTACCGTACCAGGAGGATAATACTACGTCAGATACAGGGGGCCAGAAATTAACAAATATTGTGGACAACAATAATAAAGAAAAAAGAAGCAACATGGATACCCATAATAACTTTGATAGACAGGGCAGAAATAGAGTGCTAGAGGAAGAAGTTTCCTCTAGAAAAAGAAGTGTGAGCAGATCTAGGAACAATATACCTATGAAGAGTTCCAAAGTTATAGCAGCCGTCCCCAGAAGGAACACCAAAGCTAAATCTAAATGAATGCTATCATATGGAATATACGATCGGTCAAAACTCAGAAAGCTTTTTCAAGACTAATAGACCTCCATCGCAAACATAAGTTCTTTGTGATTGGTATCCTTGAACCCATGCATGGTTTACAAAAAATGGAGTGGTGCAGAAGGAAGTTGGGCATGGAATATGCCTTTCATAACGTTGCGGAAAATATATGGGTTTTTGTTGATTCAGAATGGCACCACAGCACTTTGACAAACAATACTCAACAGATTACTTTGACTTTGCAACATAGTAGCACTCATGGATCTAGTCTTCACCGTGGTCTACGCAGATTGGCGATCGTAATAGAATTCACCTATGGGACTCTTTATCTGACATGGCGATTTCTATGGATAAACCTTGGTTGATCGGCGGTGACTTTAATGTTATCACTAAACAGGAGGAAAAATATGGTGGAAGACCTATTAACAGCAGGGATGTTAATGATTTCAGACATTGTATCCATACATGTAATCTTAATGACTTGGGGTTTAACGGGTCTACTTATACTTGGTGGAATGGTCGAGCAGGTGATGCCTTTGTGTTTGAGCGACTTGACAGATGTTTAGGTAATGATGAGCTACAACAATTATTTCCAGGACTGGAGATTACGCACTTAATTCGCACGGGTTCAGATCATGTACCTCTTTTGATGAATTTCAAGCAGCAGACTCGTCCACAATACAGCAAACCTTTTCGATTTCTGAATTTCTGGACTAAACACGAGGATTTCTTGACTGTTGTTGAAGAGAGCTGGAGAGAACATGCAGATGGCAATACTTTCTGGAAATTCAATACTAAACTGAAAAGGTTAAAAAAAGTACTATCAACTTGGAGCAGGGCTAATTTTGGCAATATTTTTCAAAATATCACTGATTTGGAACAGGTTATTAAAACTCACGAGTTGTTGTTTGAAGCTGACCCTTCAATTGAAAATAGGACTGAGCTTTGCAGAGTAGAGGCTGAAATGCTGAGGGCTAAGTCTATAGAGGAGGATTTCTACAAACAGAAAGCAGGGATGTCTTGGTTTACTGAGGGTGATAAAAATTCGAAGTTTTTTCATGCTAATGTTAATGGTCGGCGCAAGAGGTTACAGCTTAGTAGAATTCAGGATAGTACAGGCACTTGGCTCGAGAATGACAAAGACATTGCAGATGAGGCTATCAGATTCTACACAGAACAGTTTGCAGAAACTACTAATAATCCACAATTTGACTTCTTGGATTTAATAGAGGAAGCGGTGTAAGTGGCGAGATGAATGAAAAGTGATCGATTCCCACTAAAGAAGAGGTTAGAGAAGGCGTCTTTGGTCTCAACCCACATGACCTTGGAGGTCGGGGCGGTTTTCATGGTATCTTTTATCGGACTGTTGGGAGATCATTGGGAATAGCGTGTGGACATGATTATTTCTTTCTTGGTAGGAGATTCCCGGGTATGTCACTCACACTAATCTTATTTTAATTCCTAAAAAGCAATGGTGAATACTTTTGGGGACATCGTCTATCGATCTTAACAATTTCATTAATAAAATTTTCTCTAGAGTCATCCATAACAGGTTATCACCTTTATTACCTAGCTTGATTTCACAGAATCAGGCTGGTTTTGTCAAAGGCAGAAATATTATTGAGAATATTCTTCTTGCTCAAGAGATTACCAAAGACATCAGGCTCAGAAATGCAAATGGTAAACGTCATAATATTATTATAAAGCTTGACATGACTAAGGCTTATGACAGACTTTCTTGGAGCTTTCTAATGGAAGTCTTGCGTAAAATGGGATTTGGAGAAACCTTTATAGGTCATATTTATGAGTTGGTGGCTCATAATTGGTATTCGATTTTGATTAATGGTCAACTGCATGGTTTCTTCAAGTCTTCTCGAGGGGTAAAACAAGGTGACAACCTCTCCCTACCTTATTTATAATTCTTGCGAAATGTTATCGAGCTCTTAATTTACTTAAGGACGAGATTTCATGGATTTGGGATGCCTAAGCATAGCCCAAAGATTAATCACTTGTGTTATGCTGATGACACTATTATTTTTGCCTCTCACTGTCAGTATTCTTTGCAAAAGATTATGAATGTTTTAAGCAGGTATGAAGAAGCTTCGGGGCAACTTGTGAATAAATTCAAAAGCGCTTTATTTACATCGTCGAAGCGATATAGTTAGTCGGGACATCGAGCAACTACGGGTATGTCCGTCAATCTTTCCTATTACTTACAGGTTGTCCTTTATTTCTGACACTCACTTGTCCTATTACAATGATCTCTTAACTAAGATTGAGAACAAACTTGAAGGTTGGAAAGGTAATCTTCTTTCCTTTGGTGGTAGAGTCATTTGTTAATCATGTTTTGAGCCATGCCTATGCACCTTTGTCGGCGACTAATCCTCGAGTTTGTCCTTAAAAAGTTATATAAAATATTTTCTCAATTCTTACGAGTAATAAAGTGGGCGAGTGGGGGCGTCGTTGGGCGGTGGGAGCATATTTGCTTACCAATCGAGGCGGTCTTGGTTTGAGACACGAAAGATATCTCAGCTTTATTTGCTAAGTTGTGGTGGAACTTGGAACTAAGAACTTCGTTATGGAGAGACTTTATGAGCAACAAATATCTTAAATACCATAATCACGCCACGTCCCTATAAAGGTTCACGGATTTGGAAGAAAATCTTTGGACGACGCGACAGTTGATCGATACATCGGTGGCGGACCAAGCGAGCGGTATCATACGGGATGATAATTGGGTGGTTTGGGGCTATTCGAGGTCGGGACAGCGTTGTAATTCTGAAGTCATTGATTGTTAGAGATGTGGTCGCGATGATACTTGGGATGAAGACATCTTGCGAATCTGAAGCCAGGACACGGTGGATCGTATTATTCGGAGGTTATTCCTCCGATATGTGGATGTAGTGGATGCGGGAGATAGGCCGTGGTGGACTAAAGAGGTGATGGTGAGTTCACCATTAAATCTGCGTGGGAGTTACTACGTAATAGGGGACTATCTTGGATAATTATGAGAAAATTTGGGTTAAGGGTCTTCATAAAATTGCCTTTAATATGTGGAGGATTAGGATGAATAAGATTCCTTTGGATGATATTGTGAGAAGTTGGGGTATGAGATGCCTTCCAAATGTAATTGTTGTAGGAATCCTCGGGAAGAATCTATCGAGCACGTCTTGTACGAGGTGAGTTAGCATCGAGTTTGGAGACTTTTTGGGCATCGCGAGCATTACTATTACGGGTTTACCACGATCGGATCATCGATGAGTGGTGGCATGCGAGTGTGGTACCAGAATCAAACCCATTTATTATGCTATACCAAGCATCATCGCTGGGAATTATGGAAAAGAAGGAATGATGTGAGACATGATAGGCGACTACGGTGGCGAGTCGTCTATCATTTGTGACTATCTGAGCTTGGTGAGATTGCGGAGGCAGAAGATTAATCCGATTACCTCATAGATGGAATGATATTCTTATTCGACTTAAGGAAGAGGTTGAGATTCCTAAAGTCACTTTGGTCTTATGGTGCTTTCAGGCATTGGAAGTTGGAAATGTAATCTTGATGGGGCTACGGAGGCGATCGAGGAGAAGCTCTTTTCTTTTTGTGTAAGGGATGAGTTAGGCAACTTGGTTTATCACGAGGCTAAGAAATCGAGGAGGCTACAAATCACGGTATCGGAGGCTAGGGCTATCTTAGAAGCGATCAGTTACGTAAAAGACAACAACATTCATATATTATTGAGGCGATTCTAGACTTATGCTAATGGTTCTTATGAAAAAATGGAAACCCCGGAGAATTATCATTTGGGTCGAGAGATTTTGAGATGATATGAGAGGCGATGTTACTTTTCAACATATCATGAGAGAAAGCGTCGGTTGGCGATCACTGCAATTTGGCTCTGCGGGCGGTGGGCGGTTGAGCGCGCGATTTGATCAATTGGATAGTAAAGCGGGAGGATTCTCGGTGTGACAAGATTGATGCCACTTATCTCGGGATAAAGGCAGAGTTATTGATGGATTGTTCAATGCGTGAGGTGTTGTTCGGACACGATCATTTATTATGCTCGTAGCCTGCGGGAGGAGGCATAATAGGACCACCTACTAACTTGGTTTGCTTTTGCGGGTAAAACATCATTCATTACTACGAGGAAGCAACGGCGTGCATGGATTTTCTGAGCAGCTGGATATACCTGAACATAGGAGAAAGCGGGGCGGTGGAGTAGCGGACTCGGAAGATTCTTGGATATCTGGACTACGTCACATTACTATTGAGCGACTCGCATGCGTCGGAAATCAGGAAGTGCGGACTTGGAGGACCCGTGATACGAGGACCGTATCTCTTTACATAGTAGAGGACTTTACGGCGAGAAGAGGCGGTATCACGACTCTTCCGGACGTGATCATAGAAGCGAGACTTGACGAGTTATTCGGCGTTTCTGAACCGCGGTGTTGGAGAACTGGAACTATGAGTGACCTATCACCCGGTAGTGGTATTAGCATCTAGTTATGCTCGTTCTCACAGTGGTGCGACACAGCATGGGAAGGTTATCTTTGCGGTTTGGTATGTGAGCGAATATGATGATGGATTGCGAGTTTTAGAGCATGATCTTGTGACGGCGTCGGCGAGTTGTGCATCTAGGGCTCGGGTGGGGACACAATCTGTTCGACACTCTGTCGCCTCCTTACCTTTGGGAAATTTCACTTGAGATTTCCCTACGATGTGAACTATCTTTAGACTAGATCTTTTTATAGTTTTTACATTTTATATTGTCATTTGGACACATCGATCCAAAATGATACATAGGTTATTTGTTTCATTTGTAGCTGTTGGCATTCGTTTCTAAAACTCTGTATGTTTTTATTTTCATTATTAATAAAATAACCTAGGCCCATGAGCCTAGTGGATTATCTAAAAAAAAAAAAAAAAAAAAAAACTAAACCAAAAACCTAAACCACAAACCCTAAACCTAAACCTAAACCCTAACCACAAACCACTAAACCCTAAACCTAAACCACAAACCCTAAACCACTAAACCACACAAACCCTAAACCACAAACCACCACTGGCCACAAACCCTGGGCCACTAAACCTAGGCCAAACCCACAGGCCTGGGCCACTGGGCCACTGGGCCTGGCCTGGGCCTGGGCCACTGGGCCACTGGGCCACTGGGCCACTGGGCCACTGGGCCTGAGCCACTGGGCCTGGGCCTGGGCCACTGGGCCACTGGGCCACTGGGCCTGGGCCACTGGGCCACTGGGCCACTGGGCCTGGGCCTGGGCCTGGGCCACTGGGCCTGGGCCACAGGCCTGGGCCTGGGCCACTGGGCCACTGGGCCACAGGCCTGAGCCTGGGCCTGGGCCACTGGGCCTGGGCCACTGGGCCAGGCCTGGGCCTGAGGCCACTGGGCCTGGGCCTGGGCCACCAGGCCTGCAGGCCTGGGCCACTGGGCCTGGGCCTGGCCTGGGCCACTGGGCCACTGGGCCACTGGGCCACTGGGCCACTGGGCCTGGGCCACTGGCCAGGCCTGGGCCTGGCCTGGGCCACTGGGCCTGGGCCACTGGGCCACTGAGCCGCAGGCCACTGGGCCACCAGGCCACTGGGCCACTGGGCCTGGGCCACTGGGCCTGGGCCACTGGGCCACAGGCCTGGGCCACTGGGCTGCAGGCCTGGGCCACTGGGCCTGGGCCAGGCCACTGGGCCTGGGCCACTGGGCCACTGGGCCACACAGGCCTGGGCCACTGGGCCACTGGGCCACTGGGCCTGGGCCACTGGGCCTGGGCCACTGAATACTGGGCCACTGGGCCACACAGGCCTGGGCCACTGGGCCACTGGGCCACAGGCCTGGGCCACTGGGCCACTGGGCCTGGGCCACTGGGCCTGGGCCTGGGCCACTGGGCCTGGGCCACTGGGCCACTGGGCCACTGAGGCCACAGGCCTGGGCCACTGGGCCACTGGGCCACTGGGCCACTGGGCCACTGGGCCTGGGCCACTGGGCCACTGGGCGCAGGCCTGGGCCACTGGGCCTGGGCCTGGGCCACAGGCCACTGGGCCTGGGCCACTGGGCCACAGGCCACTGGGCCTGGGCCACTGGGCCACTGGGCCACTGGGCCTGCAGGCCACTGGGCCACTGGGCCACTGGGCCTGCAGGCCACTGGGCCACTGGGCCACTGAATACTGGGCCACTGGGCCACTGGCCTGGGCCACTGGGCCACTGGGCCTGGGCCACAGGCTGCAGGCCACAGGCCACTGGGCCACTGGGCCTGGGCCTGGGCCACTGGGCCTGGGCCTGGGCCACTGGGCCTGGGCCACTGGGCCACTGCAGGCCACTGGGCCTGGGCCTGGGCCACTGGGCCACTGAGGCCTGGGCCACTGGGCCTGGGCCTGGGCCACTGGGCCACAGGCCACTGGGCCTGGGCCACTGGGCCTGGGCCTGGGCCACTGGGCCTGAGCCTGGGCCTGGGCCACAGGCCTGGGCCACTGGGCCACTGGGCCACTGGGCCTGGGCCACTGGGCCACTGGGCCTGGGCCACTGGGCCACTGGGCCACTGGGCCACTGAGCCTGGGCCTGGGCCTGGGCCTGGGCCTGGGCCACTGGGCCTGGGCCACTGGGCCACTGGGCCACTGGGCCACTGGGCCACAGGCCTGGGCCACTGGGCCTGGGCCTGGGCCACTGGGCCTGGGCCACTGGGCCTGGGCCACTGGGCCACTGGGCCTGGCCTGGGCCACAGGCCACTGGGCCACTGGGCCTGGGCCTGGGCCACTGGGCCACTGGGCCTGGGCCACTGGGCCACTGGGCCACAGGCCTGGGCCTGGGCCTGGGCCTGGGCCAGGCCAGGCCACTGGGCCTGGGCCACTGGGCCACTGGGCCTGGGCCACTGGGCCACTGGGCCTGGGCCTGGGCCTGGGCCACTGGGCCACTGGGCCTGGGCCACCAGGCCACTGGGCCTGGGCCACTGGGCCACTGGGCCAGGCCTGGGCCACTGGGCCTGGGCCTGGGCCAGGCCTGGGCCACTGGGCCTGGGCCTGGGCCACTGGGCCACAGGCCACTGGGCCACTGGGCCTGGGCCACTGGGCCACTGGGCCACAGGCCACAGGCCTGGGCCTGGGCCACTGGGCCACTGGGCCACAGGCCACTGGGCCTGGGCCACTGGGCCTGGGCCACTGGGCCGCAGGCCACTGGGCCTGGGCCACTGAGCCTGGGCCACAGGCCACTGGGCCTGGGCCACTGGGCCACTGGGCCACTGGGCCACTGGGCCACTGGGCCACTGGGCCTGGGCCACTGGGCCACTGGGCCTGGGCCACTGGGCCACAGGCCTGGGCCACTGGGCCTGGGCCTGGGCCTGGGCCTGGGCCACTGGGCCACTGGGCCACTGGGCCACTGGGCCTGGGCCTGGGCCACTGGGCCTGGGCCACTGGGCCACTGGGCCTGGGCCTGGGCCTGGGCCTGGGCCACAGGCCACTGGGCCTGGGCCACTGGGCCTGGGCCAGGCCACTGGGCCACTGGGCCACAGGCCACTGGGCCTGGGCCACTGGGCCACTGGGCCTGGGCCACTGGGCCTGGGCCTGGGCCACTGGGCCACTGGGCCACTGGGCCACAGGCCACTGGGCCACTGGGCCTGGGCCTGGGCCAGGCCTGGGCCACAGGCCTGGGCCACTGGGCCAGGCCTGGGCCTGGGCCACAGGCCACTGGGCCACTGGGCCACTGGGCCACTGGGCCACTGGGCCTGGGCCTGGGCCACAGGCCTGGGCCACTGGGCCACTGAGGCCTGGGCCTGGGCCTGGGCCTGCAGGCCTGGGCCACTGGGCCAAGGCCTGGGCCACTGGGCCACTGGGCCTGGGCCACTGGGCCACTGGGCCACTGGGCCTGGGCCTGGGCCTGGGCCACTGGGCCACTGGGCGCAGGCCACTGGGCCTGGGCCAGGCCTGGGCCACTGGGCCACTGGGCCACAGGCCTGGGCCACTGGGCCTGGGCCTGGGCCACTGGGCCTGGGCCACAGGCCACAGGCCTGGGCCACTGGGCCACTGGGCCAGGCCTGGGCCACTGGGCCTGGGCCACTGGGCCACTGGGCCACTGGGCCTGGGCCACAAACCTGGGCCACTGGGCCACTGGGCCACTGGGCCTAAACCACACTAAACCACAAACCTAAACCACTAAACCACACAAACCACTAAACCACAAACCACAAACCACTAAACCACTAAACCACAAACCACAAACCACTAAACCCGTCCAATGTTTGTGATGGTGAAAGGTTAGGCTAAGGATGCTCATGTCTGGGAGGCAGTGGGTTCGATTCATGCTGTGAGGTGAGATTAATTCCTTGCAATTTTATTCGAATGCTCTTGACGAGGCGAATAAAAAGGGTTGGGCCACTGCCAGTACAGTCGGCTAAGCGGATTCCTCTATACCTCTGAGGGCCCGATTAAAGGACACTCGGGCGAGCCCGAGCCAGCGAGGTGGTTGGTCTGACCTCAAGCGGTATGGGTAGGTTGTCTAAGCGGAGGGTGCCTATTGTTAAGCGACTCGAACTTCGGGGCATGGCCGTGGTAAAATAAAAATGACTAAATAATTAACCACTCAACGGCTAAATAAAGCCAACATTTTAACATTTTAGGCCAAACATTTTATTTAAACATTTAAGCTCTCTTCTCTCTATAACAGGCGATTTCGTGAAGAATTAAACGACAGGTGATCCTCCATGACCATTATGGCCGTAATGGCGACTGACCAGCGGCGGCGGTTGTCCCGCGCCTTCGCGCGACAACCGTGACCGTGATCTACGCGCGTATCGATCTCTTCCGCGGCGCCACAAACCCTCTGACAACCATTGCCGGTACCATTGTATGGAAAGCGATGTAACAACGCTGATAAGCGAAGGTAAACACCATTCCAATAAAATCAATAGAATACATTCATGGTGAACCGACGGTGTGTTTTGATATTAAAGAAATCGAGATTATGATTGAACAACAAGAACTGTCTGCGATTGTTTGCAAATTCAGTTATGGATGGCCAGATATTGCCACACTACGCACGTTACTTCCGAAACAATGTGAACTAAAAGGTACCGGAAAGATTGGATTACTATGTAATCGTCACATCTTGATTCGTTGCAAATTGTTTGAGGATTATATGACGTTGTTATCCAAACCTATGTTTTGGATCAAAGAGAAAGGTTGGTTCTATCCTATGAGGACATTTAAGTGGACGCCATGGTTCAACCCTGAAGAAGAAACAAGTCTAGCAATGGCATGGATCTCCTTTCCAACTCTTCCTCCTAACTACTTTGGTAAATCACAACTTTTTTCCTTAGCTTCGGCAACAGGTACGCCTCTTATGACAGATCTTGCTACTACTAATAAAACTAGACCTAGTTGTGCTAGGGTTAAAGTTGAACTAGATTTATTACAAAATCATCCTAAGAGAGTTCTTATCCGGGTAAGAATGGGAAGAAATTAAGTCATGATGGATTCTATTAACTATGATTATCTTCCTAAATTTTGTAATATTTGTAAATTACAAGGTCATGATCGTTATAACTGTTGGAAACTACACCCTGAATTGTATAATGTTGATAATTACGGGGTAGGGGATAGGACTGCCGACGGAAAAAATGATAGAAGGGAAGAGGAAGACGGGAGGGAGAGGGTAGAGGTAGAAGGCAGTAAGGGAGGGAGAAGGGGGTGTGGCGCGACCACTAGACTAAGCGGAACCACAATCCAAGAGTAGCGGAAATGGTAGGGAAAGAAACCTAGGTAGCATTAATGGTGATAATAATGTTTCTTTAACTCCTGCAAAAATCTTCTAGTAATATTTACGCTAGTACTTCTAATCGATATGGGATTGAATTTTAGGTAGTGGTAAAGTAGTAGGAGATTTGGAAAAGATTAATGGATGGAAGGTAGTTCAAAATAAAAATATGTTCTAAAAATATTCAAAATCAACAAGGTAAGAATGTTAATAATATTAATAATAGAATAGATGATATTTCTAATTCAAATTAGAATTCTGATATGACAATTAATTTAGGAAAAAGTTTAGTTGTCAATGATACTAATAATAATCAAAATCAACAAGGTAAGAATGGTAATAATATTAATAATAGATTAGATGATATTTCTAAGTCAAATTCGAATTCTGATATGCCTATTAATTTAGGAAAAAGTTTAGTTGTCAATGATACTAATAATAATCAAAATCAACAAGGAAAGAATATTAATAATACCAATAATATATTAGAAGATAATTCTAATTCAAATTCGAATTCAAATCTGCTTAATTTAGGAAATAGATTAGTTGTCAATGATAAAGAATTTTTTAATGAGGAATTATTAATTCAAAATAGTTTAAACCATCCCAATAATAGTCAAAATATACATGGTAAGAATCCTACTATTTCCATAGATAGACATCACCAGAATATTGACCAAATCCTCGCCGAATACCTTGACATACCAAAATAACTCCATGAAATCCTACGATCCGCTTCCTCGATCGCGCCTCAAAACCTATTACCACGATTCGAAACCACAGCCGCTAGAAACCTAAAACCACCCTTAGCCCAAACCACTAGCGTCGTACCCAGCTGCCGGCCAGATCGAACCCACACCTCAGAAAATTTTATTAATATACCATGCCGCTTTATCGACCCCTCGAGCCAGGTTCGAACTTCCGCTACACCTCTTTATAATTCCCGTTTATTAACGCCCGCTGAGTTGAATCCTCGATTACTAATCCGCATTACTTTAGATCCTCTACCACCTGCAAGTTCGATCCCCAGCTGCCACATGCGTAACCTAATACCGCGTACCAGCGTTCGAACCCGGCTGAAACCCTGTAATAATAATCTAATAATTCCCACTTTATCGAGTTCGAACCCTACAACAAAGCCCTTAATTACCTACCGGTTCTACAGCCTACCGACAGCGAGGATCGAACCCACGAACTCGCCATAATAATCTATCAACAATACCAGATCGAAACCCTCTACTACTATTAATAATCTTTCTACCCAATTAACCTGATAATAACATTACTCCTTATGGCGAGGAGCGAACCTCTCTGACTCTACCCCATCGCGAACAAATTCCTACACTTACACTATTACACAAACTACACCCTTCCCAGGCAGCTCCTTTGTAGAATCGCCCCTCCTCTTTCGTATCCTCTCTACTCGAGACATTACTCGCCATGCGCGACGTCCCAAATTACTCTGGCGGATCGCCCCTGTAATCCAACACAACACCGTGATACCTCAACACGCCAATTAGAGATCGAACCACACATCCAAGCAAATACAATTTTCTAACCTTGACACAATCTCGCCTTGCGTTCTAACGGACATACCACTACTCGTCAAATCAACATACACTCGTCCACTTATTGGCGGAATCACACAACCTAATCAAACACAAGGCGATATTCCTCTGACGCCTAACCACTTACGAAGTTTTAACGACTTTGATAATGATAACATTTTGGATGTCCATGATAAGATAGATGCTTGTAAGGATGATATTGACAATGTAGGGGTTGTCCAAACTAACAAAGAATGTAGTGATATTCCTTCGAATAATACCTCAGATTTAATTAGAAGACAATGGTGCGAGGAAGACGAGGAGGATAGAGAGGAAGGGGAATATATTTGTTCTGAGGAATCAGGAAATTATAATTCAATTATTGCACAGGAAATATTGGCTACTAACATTGCAGGTACAGATAATTTGGATAACAGGAGACAGGGAGATACAGGTATTATACATTTACCGTACCAGGAGGATAATACTACGTCGAATCTGAGGGCGAGAAAATAACAAATCTGAGGAGCAATGATAACAAAGAAAAGAAGCAATATTGATATCCATATGCTTTGATAGGCAGGCGGGAATAGAATGCTAGAGGAAGAAGTTTCCTCTAGAAAAAGAAGTGTGAGCAGATCTAGGAACAATATACCTATGAAGAGTTCCAAAGTTATAGCAGCCGTCCCCAGAAGGAACACCAAAGCTAAATCTAAATGAATGCTATCATATGGAATATACGATCGGTCAAAACTCAGAAAGCTTTTTCAAGACTTATAGACCTCCATCGCAAACATAAGTTCTTTGTGATTGGTATCCTTGAACCCATGCATGGTCTACAAAAAATGGAGTGGTGCAGAAGGAAGTTGGACATGGAATATACTGTCGTAATGTTTGGATAATATATGGGTTTTGTTGATTGAGAATGGCACCTGGCACTTTGACAAACAATACTCAGCAGTTACTTTGACTTTGCAACATAGTAGCACTCGTATGGATCTAGTCTTGCGTGGTCTACCTTGATTGTGGCAGTAGTAATAGAATTCATCTACAGGACACTTTATCCGACATGGCGATTTCTATGAGTAAACCTTGGTTGATCGGAGGTGACTTTAATGTTGTCACTAAGCAGGAGGAAAAATATGGAGGCAGACCTATTAATGGCAGGGATGTTGATGATTTCAGACATTGTATTAATACCTGTAATCTTAATGACTTGGGGTTTAAAGGGTCTACTTATACTTGGTGGAACGGTCGTGCTGGTGATGCCTTTGTGTTTGAACGACTTGTGGATGTTTAGGTAATGATGAGCTCTGTGAGATATTCCAGGTTTGGAGATTACTCACCTAACTTCGCGGAGTTGGATCATGTTCAGCTTTTGATGAATTTCAAGCGTGGACTTCGTCCAATCTGGCCAGACCTTTTCGTTTTCTAAATTTTTGGACTAAACATGAGGATTTTTTGACCGTTGTTGAAGATAGCTGGAGAGAACATACTGAAGGCAATGCTTTCTGGAAATTCAATACTAAGCTTAAAAGGTTAAAAAAAGTACTATCAACTTGGAGCAGGGCTACTTTTGGCAATATCTTCCAAAAAATCACTGATATGGAACAGGTTATTAAAACACACGAGATTTTATTTGAAGCTGATCCTTCCATAGGAAATAGGACTGAGCTTTGCGAGTAGAAAAATTTGAAATCTTTGAGGGCAAAGTCAATAGAGGAGGATTATTACAAACAGAAAGCAGGGATGTCTTGGTTTACTGAGGGTGACAAAAACTCGAAATTTTTTCATGCTAATGTTAATGGTCGCCGTAAGAGATTACAGCTTAGTAGAATACGAGGATAAATGCAGGCAATTGGCTCGAGGATGACAAAGACATCGCGAGATGAAGCTATCGATTCTACGAGCGGTTTGCGAGAGGCGACTAATAATCCACATTTCGACTTCTTGGATTTAATAGAGGAAGCGGTAAGTGGCGAGATGAATGAAAAGGCGATCAAATTCCCACTAAAGAAGAAGTTAGAGAAGGCGTCTTTGGTCTCAACCAGCGCGTGCTTGGAGAGTCGGACGGTTTCATGGTATCTTTTATCAGACATGTTGGGAGATTATTGGGAATGACGTGGTGGATATGATTATTTCTTTCTTCAGAGGTAGGGAGATTCCCAGGTATGTCACTCGCGCTAATCTTATTTTAATTCTAAAAAACCGGTGGTGAACACTTTTTGGGGACATGCATACTATCGGTCTTAGTAATTTCATTAACAAAATTTTTAGAGTCATTCATATGAGTTATCACTTTTGTTACCTAGCTTAATCTCGAGAATCAGTGGTTTTGTTAAAGGTAGAAATATTATTGAGAATATTCTTCTTGCTCGAGATTACCAAAGACATCGGGCTCGAATCACGAATGGTAAGCGTCGAATATTATTATAAAGCTTGACATGACTAAGGCTTATGTGGACTTTCTTGGGCCTTTCTTATGGAAGTCTTGCGTAGAATGGGGTTTGGAGAAACCTTTATAGGTCACGTTTATGAGTTGGTGGCTCATGGTGGTATTCGATTTTGATTAATGGTCATTGCATGGTTTCTTCAAGTCTTCAGGGGTAAAGCAGGTGACCCCTCTCCCTACCTTATTCATTATTCTTTGAGAGATGTTATCTAGAGCTCTTAATTTATATGAGGACCGAGATTTCATGGATTTGGGATGCCTAAACATAGCCCAAAGATTAATCACTTGTGTTATCTTGATGACACTATTATTTTTGCCTCTACATCGATTACTCTGCAAAGATTATGAATGTTTTAGCGGTATGAAGAAGCTTCAGCGACTTGTGAATAAAAGTAAAGCGCTTTCTATTTACATCGTCGACCACGGATATAGTTGCTCGGGACGTGAACAACTTACGGTATGTCGTCGATCTTTCCTATTACTTACAGGTTGTCCTTTATTTTCTGACTCCTCAACTTTCCTTTTACAATGATATCTTAACTAAGATTGAGAACAAACTCAATTTGGAAAGGTAATCTTCTTTCTTTTGGTGGTAGAATTTGTTCTTGTTAATCATGTTTCTGAGCCATGCCTATGCACCTTTTGTCGGCGACTAATCCTCCAGAGTTTGTCCTTAAAAAGTTATATAAAATATTTGCTCAATTCTTCTGGAGTAATAAAGTGGGCGAGTGGGGACGTCATTGGGCCAGCTGGGAACATATTTGTTTACCACTTTCAGAGGGAGGTATTGGTTTCAGAGACTTGAAAGATATTTCTAAAGCTTTATTTGCTAAATTGTGGTGGAACTTCAGAACTAAGAACTCGTTATGGAGAGACTTTATGAGCAACAAATATCTTAAATATCATAACCACGCCACAGTCCCTATAAAAGGATCACAGATTTGGAGGAAAATGCTGGACGCACGCGACAAGATTGATCAGTACATTTGGTGGCAGACTAAGCAAGGCACAGTATCCTTCTGGGATGATAATTGGACTGGATTTGGGGCTATTCGAGGTCAGGACAACGTTGTAGTTACAGAAGTTATTCAGCTTGTTAGAGATGTGGTTACTAATGGTACTTGGGATGAAGACATTCTGATGCAGAATCTACCGAGAGACCTGGTGGATCGTATTATTCAGGAGGTTAATCCTCCCCGATATGTGGAAGTAGTGGATGCGGGTGATACACCATGGTGGACTAAAGAGGCTGATGGAGAGTTCACCATTAAATCTGCATGGGATTTACTTCGTAAAAGGGGGGCCACCTTGGTTAATCATGAGAAAATTTGGGTTAAGGGTCTTCCTTATAAAATAGCCTTTAATATGTGGAGGATTAGGATGAATAAGATTCCTTTGGATGATATTGTGAGAAGTTGGGGGTATGAGATGCCTTCCAAATGTAATTGTTGTAGGAAACCTCAGGAAGAATCTATCGAGCACGTCTTCGCACAGGGTGAGTTAGCACATCAGGTATGGAGCCTTTTTTCAGGCATCGCTGGTATTACTATTACAGGTTTACCACTTGATCAGATCATCAATGAGTGGTGGCATGCGAGTGTGGTACCCAGAATCAAACCCATTTACAATGCTATACCAAGCATCATCACTTGGGAGTTATGGAAGAGAAGGAATGATGTGAGACATGATAGGCAGACTACGGTAGCCAGAGTCATATATCAGATTTCGTCAACTATACAGAGCTTGGTGAGATTGCGGAGACCGAAGATTAATCCAGTACCTCATAGATGGAATGATATTCTTATTCGACTTAAGGAAGAGGTTGAGATGCCTAAAGTCACTTTGGTCTTATGGTGCTTTCCGACGACTGGAATTTGGAAATGTAATACTGATGGGGCTACCAGAGGCAATCCAGGGAGAAGCTCTTTTTCTTTTTGTGTAAGGGATGATAGGGGAAACTTGGTTTATGCAGAGGCTAAAGAAATCCAGGAGGCTACAAATACGGAATCAGAGGCTAGGGCAATCTTAGAGGCAGTCAGATTCTGTAGAAGAAGACAACAGCATTCATATATTATTGAGACTGATTCTAGACTTATGCTAATGGTTCTTATGAAAAAGTGGAAACCCCCTTGGAGAATTATCATTTGGGTCGAGGAGATTTTTGAGATGATAGCAGAGACCAATGTTACTTTTCAGCACATCATGAGAGAAGGCAATCAGCTGGCCGATCACCTAGCGAATTTGGCTCTTGATAGAGGGCCGGTTGAGGCTCACAGTTTTGATCAATTGGATAGTAAAGGCAGGAGGATTCTCAATTGTGACAAGATTCAATGCCCTTATCTGAGGATAAGGGAACCGAGTTATTGATGGATTGTTCAATGCGTGAGGTTTTGATCGGGCACAGACACTATTATGCTCACAGCCTTTGGGAGGAGAGCATAATAGGACCACTTCTACTAACTTGGTTTACTTTTATGCAGGTAAAACATCATTCAGTATTACAGGGAAGCAACGGCATGCATGGATATTACAGAGCAACTGGATATACACAAACAAAGGAGAGAAGAACAGGACAGCTGGAGGTAGCAGACTCAGAAGATTACTGACTGGATATCTGGACTACATCACATTACTATCTGAGCGAGATCACATGCGTGCGGAAATCAGAAGTGCGGACTTGGAGGACCCGTGATCTGGGACCATACCTCTTTACATAGTAGAGGACTCTCTGACAAAAGAGACGGTATCGCAGCTCTTCACAGACATGATCATAGAAGCGAGACTTCGCCGAGTTATTCGGCGTTCTGAACCGGGCCGTTGGAGAACAGCGGAACTATGAGTGACCTATCACGGCGAGTGGTATTAGCATCTAGTTATGCTCATTCTCTGGTAGTGCGACACCATAGGGAAGGTTATCTTTGCGGTTTGGTATGTGTGAGATATGATAATGGATTGCGAGTTTTAGAGAGCGGGACTACAGTAGGCGAGTATCAGCGAGTTGTGCATCTAGGACTCGGGCCGGGGACCAATCTTGTTCGGCCTTACTATCACCACTTTACAGGAAATTTCTCATGAGATTTCCTCTACGTTGTGAGACTTTCTTTAGACTAGATCTTTTTATAGTTTTTACATTTTATATTGTCATTTTGGACACGTTGATCCAAAATGATGCATAAATCATTTGTTTCATTTTGCTTTGTTGGCGTTCGTTTCTAAAAACTCTGTATGCTTTTATTTTTCATTATTAATAAAATAACCTAGGCCCACAAGCCTAGTGGATTAGCTCAAAAAAAAAAAAAAAAAAAACCCTAAACCCAAAACCTAAACCACTAAACCTACAAACCACTAAACCCTAAACCACTAAACCACAAACCACAAACCACAAACCCTAAACCCTAAACCAGCCTAAACCACAAACCTAAACCACAAACCCTAAACCTAAACCACTGGGCCACAAACCACTGGGCCACTAAACCACAAACCCTAAACCTGGGCCACTAAACCACAAACACAAACCACTAAACCTGGGCCACAGGCCACTGGGCCTGAAACCTGGGCCACTGGGCCACTGGGCCACAGGCCACTACCTAGGCCTGGGCCTGGGCCCTAAACCACAAACCACAAACCACTGGGCCACTGAGCCAAACCACAAACCACTGGGCCTAAACCCTGAGCCACAAACCACAAACACAAACCACAAACCCTAAACCCTAAACCACTAAACCACAAACCCTAAACCCTAAACACAAACCCTAAACCTAAACCACAAACCCTAAACCCGTCAGCCAGCGTTTGGCGATGGTGAAAGGTTAGGCTAAGGATACCGTGTGTGGGAGGTCTTGGGTTCGATTCCCATATCAGAGGTGAGATTAATTGCCATTCTGCGGGGTGAAGGAGTAGCTAACCTAAGCCTCTAACACGGATGGAATTACTCATGAAAAATCCTCCAAGCGTGTAGGGACAAGCGGAGGCGATTAGTAAGTCGGCGGAGAAGTGCATTGATAAGGAGGATTCGAACCCGAGACCACGCGCTAAAAATGACTAATAATTAACCACTCAACGGCTAAATAAAGCCAACTTTTTTTAAAAATTTTTGCTCTCCCCTCTCTCCTCCTTTTCGACGGAAAAACCCTAGCCATGGCCAGTCACTTTTCCGCCCTATGGCGTCGTGGCCGGCCGGCCCTCACGTGGTCGGCCATCACCCCACCGCCATTCCACACCGCCACCTAGAAATGGTCAAATCTACCCCTCCGGTTTCATCCTTGGCGATGGCGGCGGTAAACCTATCTGTGAGTCGTCGCCCCCTCCTCGCCGACTTAGTGCCTAAAACCTATCACCTATCTTCATGGTGAACCTATGGTCATGTTTGAGGAGGATGAAATTGATTTGATGATTAAAGAACAAGATTTGAAACTTGCGGTTATTGGTAAGTTTTCAAATGGTTGGACTAATTTTGATCTATTGCGGAAGGAAATTCCTAAGCAATGTGGATTAAAGGCTGAGGTTTCAATAGGGTTGTTGTATAATCGCCATGTTTTAATTCGGTGCTCAATCGAAGAAGATTATGCTACTTTGATGTCTAGCCCTAGTTTTTGGATTAAAGAGAATAATAAGATGTTGTTAATGAGAACATTCATTTGGGATGTTGCTTTTAATCCAGAGGAGGAGTCACATATTGCTTGGGGATGGATTTCTTTTCCAAATCTTCCTCCAAATTTTCATGGCCAATCGGCCTTGTTCACGATGGCGGCGGCAGTGGGGAAACCCATTGCCCTAGATTCGGCAACAAGGAAGATGACAAGGCCAAGTTGTGCTAGGGTGAAGGTTGAAGTGGATTTACTAAAAGTTCACCCTCAAAAAATTCAATTATCTTTCAAAAAGAATGGAATTGTTCTTACAAAAGTGCAAAAAATTAGGTTTGACTTCATTCCTAAGTATTGTACTACTTGTAAATTACAAGGACATGATATTGAAGGTTGTTGGAAATTAAATCCGGATTTGAGACCAAGGAAGGATGACAATGGCATTGAAACTATGGAGAATTCGACTAAGGCAAAAGGTAAATCTCAAAATCCTACCCCTCCTCCTTCTAATGACAAAAATTCTGTCTCAGATCCGAAACCATCAAAAACCGTCGGTTGGCATGTTGTCACGGGGAAAAACAATAGAAAAATCTCAAATCCGAACCAAAAAACATCAATTTCTACGTTTTTGGCATCGGGGGAAGAAATTCCGGCCAAAATGGTGGTCGGAACCACCACCACCACCACGGATCTGACCCCCCCGTTGCAAAACCCAAAAAACCCTACCCAAAAAGAAATTTCCGACGCCGGAATTAATGACGTGGGAAAACCCTTCGAACCTGCCGGCGCACCCCGACGCGGAACCTCTCGCGACCCACCGGAACCACCTCCCCATCGACGCTCCTCGCTTCTAGCCTGGCGCGCTGCTGGGCCTAACCCTAACCCTAACCCACTAAGCCCAACCCCGAATCCACTTTTTGAACCAGCCTTGACCCGCAATCGAAACCTACGGGCAGGCCGACCCGACCCGGACCCGCCGCTGCGGACCCATCCCCGACCCGTGCCCCGCGCCGTTACCACCTGCCCGCGCCACCTCAAAAACCTAAAAACCCATCAAAACCCTACAGCGATGACGGGCGACCCGTTAACCCGACCATGACCCGGACCACCCCCCTGCGGACCCATCCCCTATCCTACCTACCCCACCCCAGGATCGAAACCCCACCCAAAATTCTCGTCGAAACCACCCAACGATTTAGGCGACCCGTTGACCGATCGGCTCGGCCACTGCGACCCATTTAACCCAACTACCCTACCCGCGGTACCCGGTCCTGACATCGCTCCCTAACCTCACCCCGTCATAAAACTACCCAAAAAACCCTAAGCCCACCTTGATACCCGATGCCCAGGCAGGCCAGACCTAAACCCGGCCTAAATCACCCTAACGACCATCAACCATTTAAAATTACCCTCTATTCCCACGTACCCCCTGACCCATACCCACTAAACCTATATATCCTAAAACCGTGACCACCCGGAAACCCGTGACCCGCCCCAAATCGTGACCAAAGCCCAACCACTTTTAAAACAACCAAGAAAATTCAAGTCCAAATTCAGTTTGGATACGGGCTCCACTACTCAACCTCAAACAAAATCAATCACCAGCCCAAAAGTACTTCAAGCCCACAAACACAAAGAACCCATCTACCCAAATTGGCTTAAGAATGCCTTTTCCTTCCTCCACAACCTTGTACATTGAATAAATCCTCATGGACATTCCTTCCAATAAAACTACCCTGCCATTCCGTTGGAGTGCGATAGTGGCGGAGGAAGTGGGGTGAGACAGATGGATATGTTTCACGGGTTCTTCACACAAGCTATCAAAGCGAGATTGCGAACCGTGAAGCCTTTGATCGAGAAATGGAAAGTGATGGTGAATTCTATGGTATGACCAATTTTGAAGATGTCTTAAGGAATTCGACATGATCATTGCCTCCAGAAGATGAGCGGGATTGGATCATGGGCCGTATGAACCTGAACCAACACCACTTGCTATTGATGAAGGTATGGAAGAAGATATACTTGATGATGAGGAGCTTCAGATAGCACTTGGTCACATGTTTCAGGGCGTCCCTGATGCAGCGGATATGTTTGCTGAGATGAAAAGAATTGAGGAAGCAATACCCAAGGCTAGAATAGAAGTTGAGTCTTCAACAGCACGGCAAGGTAAACAAGCTAAAAAACCGACAATCCCATTGGCAGTAACCACAAGATCAAAGAAGAAATGATTCTATACCAAGGATTATTAGATGACGAGGAGGACAAGGTACTTGGGTTTGAAGATTTTATAAGTACAGAGTTTAGAGTTCCTAACTTTGTGATTATATTATTATTCTACCTTAGTATCATCAATTGTAATATCATCATAGAGTGCATTATAAACTCTATGATGATCATAGCTTATCTGATCTTAGCATCTTCCTTCTTTTTACATTCGGGATAGACCTAAGCTTCGCCTAGATAGGGTTAGCAGGCGAGATAGGACATATCCTGATAGAGTCTGTATTCCCCCTTTTGGGCACCTGTTTCATTTCTGTTATTAATAAAATAACCTGGGCCAACAAGCCTGGATGATTACCTAAAAAAAAAAAAAAAAAAAAACCCTAAACCCAAACCTAAACCTAAACCCTAAACCCTAAACCACTAAACCCTAAACCCTAAACCTAAACCTAAACCTAAACCCTAAACTCCTAAACCTAAACTCCAACCCTAAACCCTAAACCCTAAACCCTAAACCCTAAACCCTAAACCCTAAACCCTAAACCCTAAACCCTAAACCCACAACCCTAAACTGGGCCTAAGGCCCTGGGCCACTGGCCACTGAGCCACAGGCCACAGGCCTGGGCCACTGGGCCTGGGCCTGGGCCTAAACTGGGCCTGGGCCTGGGCCACTGGGCCCAGGCCTGGGCCACTGGGCCTGGGCCACAGGCCTAAACTGGGCCTGGGCCACAAACCCTAAACCCTAAGGCCAAACCACCTAAACCACAAACCCTAAACCCCAAACCCTAAACCACTAAACACTAAACCCTAAACCCTAAACCCTAAACCATAAAACCTAAACCCTAAACCCTAAACCCTAAACCCTAAACCATAAACCATAAACCCTAAACCCTAAACCCTAAACCCTAAACCCTAAACCAGAAACCCTAAACCCTAAACCCTAAACAGAGACCACGCGCTAAAAATGACTAATAATTAACCACTCAACGGCTAAATAAAGCCAACATTTTTTTATCCAAAGATTTGGCCCAATGGGAAAAGGTTAGGCTAAGGATACCTGGTGTGGGAGGTCTTGGGTTCGGTTCCCATATCGGAGGTGAGATTAATTGTCATTCTGCGGGGGCAAGGAGTAGCTAACCCTAAGTCTCTAACACGGATGGAATTACTCATAAAAATCCTCCAAACGTGTAGGGACAAGCGGAGGCGATTCCGTAGGTCGGCGGAGAGTGCATTGATAAGGAGGATTCGAACGAGACCACGCTAAAAATGACTAATAATTAACCACTCAACGGCTAAATAAAGCCAACATTTAATCCAACAAAGATTTGGCCCAACGGTGAAAGGTTAGGCTAAGGATACCATGTGTGGGAGGTCTTGGGTTCGATTCCCATATCAGCGAGGTGAGATTAATTGCCATGCAGGGGTGAAGGTAGCTAACCTAAGCCTCTAACGGATGAAATTACTCATGAAAAATTCTCCAAACGCGTGTAGGGACAAGCGATTCAGTAGGTCCAGCCGGGAGTGCAGTGATAAGGAGGATTCGAACCCGAGACCACGCGCTAAAATGACTAATAATTAACCACTCAACGGCTAAATAAAGCCAACATTTAATCCAACAAAGATTTGACCCAATGGTCAAAGGTTAGGCTAAGGATACCATGTGTGGGAGTCGAGGTTCGATTCCCATATCAGAGTGAGATTAATTGCCATTCTGCGAGGGCAAAGGGAGTAGCTAACCCTAAGTCTCTAACACGGATGGAATTACTCATAAAAATCCTCCAAACGTGTAGGGACAGCGGAGGCGATTAGTAGGTCGGCGGAGGGTGCATTGATAAGGAGGATTCGAACCCGAGACCACGCGCTAAAAATGACTAAATAATTAACCACTCAACGGCTAAATAAAGCCAACATTTTAATCCAACAAAGATTTGGCCCAATGGTCAAAGGTTAGGCTAAGGATACCGTGTGTGGGAGGTCGAGGTTCGATTCCCATATCAGAGGTGAGATTAATTGCCATTCTGCGGGCAAAGGAGTAGCTAACCCTAAGTCTCTAACACGGATGGAATTACTCATAAAAATCCTCCAAACGTGTAGGGACAAGCGGAGGCGATTAGTAGGTCGGTAGGAGGGGGTTGATAAGGAGGATTCGAACCCGAGACCACGCGCTAAAAATGACTAAATAATTAACCACTCAACGGCTAAATAAAGCCAACATTTTATCCAACAGCATTTGACCCAATGGTCAAAGGTTAGGCTAAGGATACCATGTGTGGGAGGTCGAGTTCGATTCCCATATCGCAGGTGAGATTAATTGCCATTCTGCGGGGCAAAGGAGTAGCTAACCCTAAGTCTCTAACACGGATGGAATTACTCATAAAAATCCTCCAAACGTGTAGGGACAAGCGGAGGCGATTCGCAGGTCGGTAGGAGGTGCTGATAAGGAGGATTCGAACCCGAGACCACGCGCTAAAAATGACTAAATAATTAACCACTCAACGGCTAAATAAAGCCAACATTTTTTAAAGCCAACATTTTACTCTTCTCTCTCATCTTTTGGTGCGATTTCCGGCTACAATTTCCGGCCAAACTCCGGCGAGACCTCACGGCCAGTTATGGCCATTATGGCCGACGACGACCCTCCTACGGGGGTTGTCAACCACGCCACCACCAGCACAAACCCCCACAAACCACCATCTTATGCTGATCTACTAAAACCTAGTACATTAAATCCGAAACCCTTAACCACCGACGTCGGTTTTTCCGGCGAATTACAAGAAATAACGAAAACTTCACCTGTTCGAAATACATTGAAGACAATTACATACTTTCAAGGGGAGCCATCGGTCACTTATGATATCAAAGAAATAGAAGAAATGATTCATCAACAAGATTTGAAATATGCGGTGGTGGGCAAGTTCAGTTACGGCTGGCCGGAGATGAGTGTTCTTCGTGAAGCAATACCTCTTCAATGTGAATTAAAAGGTACGGTTAAAATAGGTTTATTATGCAACCGACATGTCTTGATTCGTTGTACACTGTTTGAGGATTACATGATGCTAATGGGAAAGCCAAATTTCTGGATAAAAGAAAAGAAGTACTATTATACTATGAGAACTTTCAAATGGACACCATGGTTTAATCCGGAGGAAGAGACAAGCACTGCAATGGCATGGATCTCTTTCCCTTCTCTACCCCCGAATTTCTTTGGAGAAGAACAATTATTCACTCTTGCGTCTTCAGCAGGTATTCCTCTTATCACTGATTTAGCTACAAAAAATAAAACTAGACCTAGTTGTGCTAGAGTCAAAATTGAGATTGATTTGCTGAAAGAACACCCTCAAAGGGTTCAAATTCGTGTTAAAAATGGAGATAATATTATTACTCAATGGATTCCAATCAAATATGATTTTCTTCCTAAATATTGTAAAAGTTGTAAGTTACAAGGTCATGATGAATTTAGCTGCTGGAAATTGAATTCCGTCGACACTGTTGACGGAAAAGAAGGTGGTCAGAAGGAGGGGGGGTACGGAATAGAGGGGGAGGAGAGAGAGGGTGGCGGCGTGAGGCGGAACCCTAGAGGAAACCCTAGGACCGTTGGAGGTAAAGGAAAGGAAATTCTTATCCCTAATAATGGCGGAAATTTAGAAGAAGAAAATAGAAGCATAGTTCCTAATATTAATCCTACAGATCTGCTAGGAGTTAATGATATTTCTAATAAGATAGAGATATTAGGTAGTAATGTATTTGGCAAAGAGGGTGATATTATCAATGGATGGAAAATAGTACATAATAAAAAGATTTGCCCTAATAATAGTCAACTTATTAATGGAAAAAATAATTCTGCTACCATAAATGATCAAATTCTTACTTCCAACGAATTAATACCTCATTTAATACCCCTTTCTCCAAAAAACTTGCCTAAAAATCCGCAGCTCTTTAATACACAAACCCTAGGCACAAAAAACCTTTCAACTAACCCTAATACTACCCTTTCACGGAAACCCAGCCCACCTAGAAACCCTAATACCACACTCCCCCGAAACCCTAGTGAAACCTCTACCCAAATCACGCGTGATCGACCCCCCAGAACAACGCGTGAAATACCCCACACAACCTCCAATTATTTGCCTAATAATACTGCGCTCCCGATTCGAACCCCACAACATCAACTCAAGCCATCAACCTATACCTCACAAGTTCGAATCCTGTAACACAAAACATTCCCAAAATCTATCCAACTCCTGGATCGAACCCCTCAGAGCCACGGACATTATCACAAATAATAATCCCCCTAACAATACCCTACAGGCCCGTGATCGAACCCCCACAGAACCATCAAAATCACAACATATTAACCATCAAACTTTAACTTGCCCTTCTCAGTTTCGAACCCCCACCACTACTCAAATTATTTTCCCTTCCAATTCTGAGCCTCCTTCCCAGACGCTTCAAGATCGAACCCCCACAACCCCCTCTATTAAACCCACCATTAACGTAACTATACCCCCCCTAATTGCTTCATCTATCCCTCAACCCTTGGCCCTTGACCGTGTCCCCCACCACGTGTCTACACACATTAATAACGAGACATCACACCCTACCCAAACCCGACCCCTCGTTTACAACCAAGTTCGAATTCCATCGATAGCTAAACAAATACTTTTCACCAACCACTTAGATACAACCCTTAATTCTTCCCAACCTAGCAACGTAGCCCCTTTGAATATTACCAGTCAATCCCTATTAAATCCTGTAGACACAGTACATAAACCTACAGCTCCTACTACTAACTCTCAAATTGTTAACCAATCACATAATTCTATTCCTACCACTCCTAACCCTTATGATATTCTTATTAATCATGACTCGGATAATATATTGGATATTTTTAAGGAAAGATTAGAGACAGGTGACAATATAGAAGTGTGTCAGGACGCTTTAGATAATACTGAGAATGTTAAGATTAATAAGGAATGTAGTGAGGTACCTTCTAATAATACCTCTGACTTGATTAGAAGACAATGGTGTGAAGAAGAAGAGGATGAGAGAGAGGAGGGGGAATTTATTTGCTCTGAGGAATCTGGAAATTATAATTCTCTTGTAGCACAAGATCTTTCGATTACTAACAATGCAGGTACATATATGGAAAATGACTCTACTACAGAAACTTGTGTTGAGGAAATATCCAAAGATTTGAACAATAGCATTAAAGATAAGAGAAATATCATAGATATGTCAAGGAATCCGGATAGACAAGGGAGGAATAGAATGGTAGAAGAAGAAGTTTCATCTAGGAAAAGAAGTGTGAGCAGATCAAGGAATAATATACCTATGAAGAGCTCCAAAATTATAGCAGCAGTTCCTAGAAGGAATATAAAGTCAAAATCTAAATGAATGCAATCATATGGAATATCAGATCTGTCAAGACCCAGAAAGCTTTCTCTAGGCTTACAGAACTTCACCGGAAACACAAATTCTTTATCATTGGGATTCTTGAACCTAAACATGGTATACAAAAAATGGAATGGTGCAGAAGGAAATTGGGTATGGAACACGCTTATTATAATGATACGGAGAAAATTTGGGTCTTTGTGGACTCAGAATGGCACCACAACATGTTGACTAACAACTCGCAGCAGATTACTTTGGAATTAAAACACAATAGTACTCATATGGAACTAATCATCACAGTGGTATATGCAGATTGTGACAGTCATAACAGGATTCATCTTTGGGATTCTTTATCTGACATGGCTACTTCTATGACTAGACCTTGGTTGATTGGAGGAGATTTCAATGCAATTACTAAGCCTGAAGAAAAATATGGAGGAAGGCCTTTCAATATCAGGAATGTGGATGATTTCATACAGTGTATACATACTTGTAATGTTAATGATTTGGGCTATAAAGGATCTACTTACACATGGTGGAACGGCAGAGCAGGAGATGATTTTGTGTTTGAACGTATTGATAGATGTTTAGGGAATGATGAGCTACAACAGCTTTTTCCAGGATTAGAGATTACTCATTTGATTCGCACAGGCTCAGATCATGCCCCGTTATTGATAAACTTCAAGCAGCACATCCATTCACATCACAGAAGACCATTTCGGTTTTTGAATTTCTGGACTCAACATGAAGATTTTTTGACGATTGTAGAAGAAAGCTGGAGAGAACATGCTGAGGGCAATGCTTTCTGGAAATTTAATTCTAAACTTAAGAGATTAAAGAAAGTCCTATCAGTATGGAGTAGGGCAACCTTTGGCAATATATTCCAGAAAGTCACCGATCTTGAACAAGTTATCAAAGCTCATGAGATTATATTCGAAGCTGACCCGTCCGTTGAAAATAGGACTGAACTTTCCAAAGTAGATTTGAAATCCGAGGGCTAAGTCAATTGAGGAGGACTATTATAAACAGAAATCTGGAATGTCTTGGTTCGCAGAGGGAGATAGAAATACGAAGTTTTTTCACGCTACTGTTAACGGTCGTCGTAAAAGATTACAACTAAGGAGGATTCAGGATAACACAGGTACATGGCTAGAGGATGACCAGGATATTGCTAACGAAGCTGTCAGATTTTACAAAGAGCAATTTACAGAAACGACAGATAACACTCAAGAAGATATCCTGAATTTTATTGATAAAAGTGAAGAAGTTGATAAAATGAATGAAAGTTTGATCCAATTACCCACAAAGGATGAAGTTAGAGCAGCAGTCTTTGGTCTCAACCCACATAGTTCTGGAGGCCCGGACGGTTTTCATGGCATTTTTTATCAGACTTGCTGGGAGATCATTGGGAATGACGTAGTAGATATGGTTATTTCTTTCTTCAGAGGTAGGGAGCTCCCCAGGTATGTCACTCACACTAATCTTATTCTTATTCCTAAAAAACAGGTGATGACTACTTTTGGTGACATGCGTCCTATTAGTCTTAGCAATTTTCTCAATAAAATTCTTTCCAGAGTCATTCATAATAGGTTATCAGCTCTCCTTCCTAGTTTGATTTCACAGAACCAGGCGGGTTTTGTAAAAGGTAGAAATATCATTGAAAATATTTTGCTTGCTCAAGAGATTACTAAAGACATCAGACTCAGAAATTCGAATGGTAAGCGACATAATATGATTATGAAACTAGACATGACCAAGGCATATGACAGACTTTCTTGGAGCTTTCTTATGAAAGTGTTGCGCAGAATGGGATTTGGGGAAACCTTTATTGGTCATGTTTATGAGTTGGTTGCTCACAATTGGTATTCGATTTTGATAAATGGACAGCCTCATGGGTTCTTCAAATCTTCTCGAGGGGTGAAACAGGGGGATCCTCTCTCCCCTACTTTATTCATTATCACGGAGACTTTGTCCAGAGCTCTCAATTCTCTTAACAGGGACCCGGGATTTCATGGTTTTGGAATGCCGAAGCAGAGTCCTAAGATTAATCACTTGTGTTATGCCGACGATACTATTATTTTTGCATCTCATTGTCAATATTCCTTGCAAAATATTATGCATGTTCTAATAAATATGAACAAGCCTCAGGGCAACTGGTGAATAAAAGTAAAAGCGCCATCTATTTGCATGCTTCAGCTCCAGATATTGTTGTTCAAGATATTGAACACATTACAGGTATGTCCCGACAATCCTTTCCTATTACATACCTGGGCTGCCCTTTATTCTACAGTACCCCTCAACTATCTTTTTATAATGATATTTTGACTAAGATCCGGAACAAATTACAAGGATGGAAAGGTAAGCTTCTTTCCTTTGGAGGAAGAGCTGTTCTGGTTAACCATGTTTTGCAGGCTATGCCCATTCACCTATTGTCGGCTACGGATCCTCCAGAGTTCGTTCTAAAAAAGTTATATAAAATCTTCGCACAATTCTATTGGAGTAATAATGTGGGGAACGGGGCGCCATCGGGCTATGGGATCATATATGTCTTCCGCAATCAGAAGGTGGTCTTGGCTTCAGAAACCTGAAAGATATCTCCTCAGCCTTATTTGCAAAATTGTGGTGGAATTTTCGTACCAAGAAGTCTTTATGGAGAGACTTTATGAGCAACAAGTATCTTAAACATCATAATTATGCCACTGTCCCTAAGAAAGGTTCACAAATATGGAGGAAAATGTTGGATGCTAGAGACCATACGGAGCAGTACATTTGGTGGCAATTGAAGAATGGTACTATCTCGTTCTGGGATGACAACTGGACAGGACTTGGTGCTATTCGAGGACAGGATAATGTTATAGTTACTGAGGCTATCCAGAATGTGAAAGAGGTGGTGACAAATGATAAGTGGAATGAAGATATGTTATTACAGAATCTGCCGAGAGACATGGTAAATCATATTATGCAAAAGGTAAATCCTCCTAAACATGTGAATGATTTGGATGCAGTAGACACACCGTGGTGGACGAAAGAGGCAGATGGGGAGTTCTCAATTAAATCAGCTTGGGACTTACTTCGTCAAAGGGGGGCTAATTTTACAGACCATATCAAAATTTGGGTTAAGGGACTGCCGTATAAAATATCCTTCAACATGTGGAGATTAAGGAATGAAAAGTTACCTTTGGATGATATTGTGAAGAGTTGGGGATACGAGATGCCATCCAAATGTAACTGTTGTAACAACCCACAGGAAGAAACTATCAATCACGTCTTTGCACAGGGTGAGATAGCACAGCAGGTGTGGAGACTTTTCTCAGGCATCGCAGGCATTACTATTACAGGATTACCACTAGATCAGATCATTAACGAGTGGTGGCATGCGAATGTTTTACCCAGAATCAAACCCTTCTACTATGCTATTCCGAGCATCATCATTTGGGAATTATGGAAAAGACGGAATGATGTGAGACATGATAGGCAGACTACGGTAGCCAGAGTCATCTATCAGATTTCGTCAACTATTCAGAGCTTGGTGAGATTGCGGAGACCGAAGATTAATCCTGTACCTCATAGATGGAATGATATTCTTATTCGACTTAACGAAGAGATTGAGGTGCCTAAAGTCACTTTGGTCTTATGGTGCTTTCCGACGACAGGAATTTGGAAATGTAATACCACTGGCTACCAGAGGCAATCCTGGGAGAAGCGCTTACTCTTTTTGTGTAAGGGATGATAAAGGCAACTTGATATATGCTGAGGCTAAAGAAATTCAAGAGGCTACAAATACTTTAATCGAGGCTGTGGCTATATTAGAGGCAATGATTCTGAATACAGCATAACCAGATTCATATATTATCGAGACCGATTCTAGACTTATGCTAACGGTTCTCATGAAGTTGAAACCCTCGAGAGTTATCATTTGGGTGAGGAGATTTTGAGACGATACAGAGACCAATGTTACTTTTCAAAGACATTACGAGAGAAGGTAATCACCGTCACCACTTAGCTTAATTTGGCTCTCGACATGGGCTTGGCCGAGGCTCACATTTTGATCAATCGATAGCAAAGGCAGAGGATTCTCAATCGTGACAAGCTTCAATGCCCTTATCCGAGAATAAGGAGCCGAAGTTATTGATGGATTTTCCTATTCAAGAGGAGTTGGTCGAATGCATACACTATTATGCTCAAATCCTATGGGAGGAAAGCATAATGCACTTTTCTACTAACTTGGTTTGCTTTTTTGTAGGTATCACATCATTCATTATTACAGGGAAGCAACAGCATGCATGGATTTTACAGAGCAACTGGATAAACACAAACAAAGGAGAGAGAAACACGATACCGGAGGTAGCAGACTGTAAGACATCGATCGATATCCGACTACATCACATTACTATACAGTGCATCTCGCACATCCGAAATCCGAGAGGTACAGACTTGGAGGACCCATGATACAGGACCACACCTCTTTACATAGTAGAGGACTTTCTCGATGTAAGAGACGTTATCACAAAGACTTCACGCATACGATCATGTAGAGCGTAGATTTCACTTCGAGCTATTCGTAGTTTACGCACACGCACCGTCAAGAACATCGAACTACGAGGTGACCTATCACCGAGCTGGTATTAAAGATCTAGTTACGCCATTCTCCCGCGGTGCGACACCACATAGAAAGCGTTATCTTTGCATGTGATGAGCATGATGACGGATCGCAGAGTTTTAGAGACACGATCTACAAATGAGGCGAGTATCGCATGCGATTGCATCTAGTGGCCTGGGATCGGGACACAATCCTTTTCGACACACTATCATCACTTTACACTGGGAAATTTCACATGAGATTTCCTCTACATTGGCAGACTTTCTTTAGACTAGATCTTGTTATAGTTTTTTACATTTTACATTGTCATTTTGGACACATAGATCCAAAATGATGCATAGGTTATTTATTTCATTTCAGAGTCTGGCATTCATTTCTAAAACACTGATTGTTTTTTATTTTCATTATTAATAAAATAACCTAGGCCCACAAGCCTAGTGGATTATCTAAAAAAAAAAAAAAAAAAACCCTAAACCCTAAACCCTAAACCCTAAACCCTAAACCCTAAACCCTAAACCCTAAACCCTAAACCCTAAACCCTAAACCCTAAACCCTAAACCCTAAACCCTAAACCCTAAACCCCAAACCCTAAACCCTAAACCCTAAACCCTAAACCCTAAACCCTAAACCCTAAACCCTAAACCCTAAACCCTAAACCCTAAACCCTAAACCCTAAACCCTAAACCCTAAACCCTAAATTTAAATTTAAATTTAAATTTAAATTTTAAATTTAAATTTTAAATTTTAAATTTTAAATTTTAAATTTTAAATTTTAAATTTAAATTTAAATTTAAATTTTAAATTTTAAATTTAAATTTTAAATTTTAAATTTTAAATTTTAAATTTAAATTTAAATTTTAAATTTTAAATTTAAATTTAAATTTTAAATTTTAAATTTAAATTTTAAATTTTAAATTTTAAATTTTAAATTTAAATTTTAAATTTTAAATTTAAATTTAAATTTTAAATTTTAAATTTAAATTTTAAATTTTAAATTTTAAATTTAAATTTTAAATTTAAATTTTAAATTTTAAATTTTAAATTTTAAATTTTAAATTTAAATTTAAATTTTAAATTTTAAATTTTAAATTTAAATTTTAAATTTTAAATTTTAAATTTTAAATTTTAAATTTTAAATTTTAAATTTTAAATTTTAAATTTTAAATTTAAATTTTAAATTTTAAATTTAAATTTTAAATTTTAAATTTTAAATTTTAAATTTTAAATTTTAAATTTTAAATTTAAATTTTAAATTTTAAATTTTAAATTTAAATTTTAAATTTAAATTTTAAATTTTAAATTTAAATTTAAATTTAAATTTTAAATTTTAAATTTTAAATTTAAATTTTAAATTTAAATTTTAAATTTTAAATTTTAAATTTAAATTTAAATTTAAATTTAAATTTTAAATTTTAAATTTTAATTTAAATTTTAAATTTTAAATTTAAATTTTAAATTTAAATTTTAAATTTAAATTTTAAATTTTAAATTTTAAATTTAAATTTTAAATTTAAATTTAAATTTTAAATTTTAAATTTTAAATTTTAAATTTAAATTTTAAATTTTAAATTTTAAATTTTAAATTTTAAATTTTAAATTTTAAATTTAAATTTAAATTTTAAATTTTAAATTTAAATTTAAATTTTAAATTTAAATTTAAATTTTAAATTTTAAATTTAAATTTTAAATTTAAATTTTAAATTTAAATTTAAATTTAAATTTTAAATTTTAAATTTAAATTTTAAATTTAAATTTTAAATTTTAAATTTAAATTTTAATTTTAAATTTTAAATTTTAAATTTAAATTTTAAATTTTAAACCCTAAATTAAACCCTAAATTTTAAATTTAAACCCTAAACCCTAAACCCTAAACCCTAAACCCTAAACCCTAAACCCTAAACCCTAAACCCTAAACCCTAAACCCTAAACCCTAAACCCTAAACTCCTAAACCCTAAACCCTAAACCCCAAACCCTAAACCCTAAACCCTAAACCCTAAACCCTAAACCCTAAACCCATCCAACAAAGATTCGGCCCAACGGTCAAAGCTGTTAGCTAAGGATACCACGCATGGAGGTCTCGGGTTCGATTCCCATATCGCCAGAGTGAGATTAATTGTCATTCTCGCAGGCGGGAGTAGCTAACCCTAAGCCTCTAACACTACGGAATTACTCATAAAAATCCTCCAAACGCAGTAGGATGTTTGAGGCGATTCCGCAGTCCAGCCTATGGGGGTCCGCTGATAGCGAGGATTCAACCCGAGACCACGCGCTAAAAATGACTAAATAATTAACCACTCAACGGCTAAATAAAGCCAACATTTTTATCCAACAAAGATTCGGCCCAACGGTCAAAGCGTTAGGCTAAGGATACCACGCGTGAGGTCTGGGTTCGATTCCCATATCGCCAGAGTGAGATTAATTGCCATTCTCGCAGGGCGGAGTAATTAACCCTAAGCCTCTAACACTGATGAAATTACTCATGAAAATCCTCCAAACGCAGGATGTTTAGTGGCGATTCCGCAGTCCAGCCTATGGGGGTCCGTTGATATGCGAGGATTCAACCCGAGACCACGCGCTAAAAATGACTAATAATTAACCACTCAACGGCTAAATAAAGCCAACATTTTATCCAACAAAGATTTGGCCCAACGGTCAAAGCGTTAGGCTAAGGATACCACGCTGGAGGTCTCGTTCGATTCCCATATCGCCAGAGTAGATTAATTGCCATTCGCAGTGAAGCGGAGAGCTAACCCTAAGCCTCTAACACTGATGGAATTACTCATAAAAATCCTCCAAACGCAGTGATGTCGAGGGCGCATTCTGCAGTCCAGCCGATGGGTCTGTTGATAAGGAGGATTCGAACCCGAGACCACGCGCTAAAAATGACTAAATAATTAACCACTCAACGGCTAAATAAAGCCAACATTTTAATTTTTTCCCGTCGTGAACAGTAACGCCGCCAGCGCCGCCGGCGGTGTTTCACTGTTTCCGGCCAGCTCCGGCATCTGCTGCCAACGACACCCCCACCAAAAGCTTCGTCTCGACGTCCCCGTCATTCCCATACCCTCCATTAACGTCGACTATCCCTAAAACGCCGGGAAAATCAGATCGAAAAACTCCCAGTTTTCCGATCGTCTTTTCGCTTTTCCGGCGAGCTCCGGCAGAGTTGACGGTCGGGGGTAGTACCAATAGATTCGCCTTCTCTTCCCCGTCATTCCTATACCCTCCACGACCTTCGATTTTCACTAAATCATCGATTCACTTGAATCTCAACCCTCGAAACCCTAACCGCCGTCGTGCACTTTCCGGCGACTACAGGTACAATCGACGGTCGTGAGTGGTACCCACAGCTTCGTCTCCTCCATCCCGTCATTTTGCACCCACCCTCACCCTCCAATTCATTCCAGATCGACGGGACCACCATTTCACATTTTCCGACGGTTCAACGCCGATTTCCGGCCGATTCAGGCATAGTCGAGGGTCGTGTGTGGTACCGTTGGGTTCGTCTCATCAAGCTCTACAATTCCCACTAAATTTCGAATCTCAACAGTTCATTTTTGAAATTTTCCATATTTTCCGGCGAACCGCCGGCGGCCATGGCGGCAGTGGCGGCTGGGCAACCACCTGTTGAGGTTGTCCAGTCCATTTCTCCTGATTTTCCACCTCTAATGACCCCCCAATGCAATAATTCATTGACTTTGGATCAAAATGGCATTTTCCGGCGAACAACGCCGCCAAACAGTGGCGGTACAGCGGTGGTGCAACCCCCCGTGGCGGCAATGCAGCCCGGTCTAACACCTGGAATTCATTTTGCTCATGTTCTCCAATCATCATCTCCGACAACTGGATCAGCGGGTCCCAACAAAGCTCAGAAAGCTCAGAATGGTCAAATACCACCTCCGTTAGCACCTAAAAAGGTAAATTATCTACACGGAGAACCTACATTATTGCTACAGAAATCTGAAATTGATGTGCTGATAGCGCGTCAAGATTTGAAATGGGCGGTAATAGGTAAATTTAGTCATGGCATGCCTAACATAGATTTTCTGAGGACCGAATTACCTAAACAGTTGAAATTGAAAGCCCAAGTTAGAATCGTTATCTGCTTAGCCACATATTCGATTCGATGCTCCATCAAGAAGATTATGATACGCTTTATGTCCATCTCTTCCACTTTTGATATTAAAGACAAGAGGGAATCCTATCCTTTACGCACTATGAAATACGAGGTTTCCTTTGACCCTACAAAAGAAACTAGTATAGCTTGGGCTGGGTTTCATTTCCTAACCTTCCACTGCCTACTTTGACGAGTCTATCCTATTGTCTATTGCTTCGCTGGTAGACCCATTTGCTGATGCTACCAAAAATATGACCCGTCCTAGTTGTGCTAAGGTTAAGGTCGAATTAGATTTGTTGCGCCAACACCCCAAAAATATCCAAATCCAAATTGCTACGGAAGGAGGAATTCAAACAAACTCTTACAAGATTCAGTTTGACTTTCTCCCAAAGTATTGCACTAATTGCTCCCTCCAAGGACATGATGTGCACGGGTGTTGGAAACTCAATCCTGAGATGAAACCTTCGAAGGACAAAGAAAATACACATCCTGCTCCCCCTCCTCCAAAAGACAACAATCAAATCCCAAATCCCCTGAATAATTCAAACATAACAAACAATCCACCCAAAAATCCAAATCCAGCCAAAGAAACCCCCAAAACTACAAATCAAGCCAAAGAAGCCCCCAAAAATCCAAATGACTGCAACAAATATAGTAAAAACGAAAGAAAATACTCCACAAGTCCAAAAGCTAAAACCAAAAATACTGGAATCAACCAAATTTCAAATATCTAAAGTTAACCAAAAACAACCACCAAACAAAAACACACAAGTCTCTATAGCACAACCCCCAGAAATTCCAATCACCCCCAATCCATTACCTACCCCCACACCTACTCCAATCCATCAACAAAACACCCCTCCTTTTCAATTCATGGCACAATCCCTTCCCACCATTGCTAGCACCTCATCCGCCTTACCTATCACCAGCCGCCCTACTATAACCCAGCCACTTACCACAACTCAAACCCCACCTGAGACCTCCCACCCTCCCCCTCCTATTGAGCCAAACCCACCAGAGACCACTCCACACCTATCCTCACCCGACGTCACACCCCTTATTCCACCTGAACCCATCCAACCTCCCACTGAACCTACCCTTCCTCCAGATACTACACCCTTCCCTCCACTCACCCTTACTCACCCAAAGATCCCCACCGGATATCGGGAAAGCCAAAGCTAAACGCTCTATATTCTCCTCCGCACTCATCCCCTACCTCACCAAAATGTATCCTTCGTCGACCCATTCTGATCGGGCATTAATCTGAGCTACCTTCACTAGCCAAGAATTTCAGTCACGAACCAAGCTTGTACTAGCATTCCTCTTCCTAGAGCTGGGAGAATTTGTGGTAATGAGCTTGTTATCACGATAACGATGATATCGAGCGAGGTAGATACCCGCAAGGAATACACGGTCGACGTAAGATGATAATTTTGTCGATACGGCCGACTTTGTTTGACGAGGATGGATACAAAGCCGTTGACAAACCACTATAAGAGACTTCACTCCCGAGGTTTCGCTTTGCTACAGAGGATCTTGATCCTTTTACGGGCATAATACTCGAGGGTAAGCGAGATCCCACAGTTACACCAAATAATGATTGGTTCGATAGGCTATTCCTATTAGGAATGTGGATATTCGTGATCATAGTCGCGAACGGTGATGGTTAACCGAGCAAAGGTACGATTTTATCAACATATTCACGGACGCGAGAAAGGCACGCATGGCGCGTAAACAGTGTGTTTGACAGCGAACAACTACTTTACTTCATCTGATATCATTACGCAGGCTCTTCACAGAAGCTGCATGCATTGCAGCACATCACCTCTACACTCTTCATCGCATGCAGCAAATGTATTTATAGCAGATATGACACAACCAGTGCAATGATAAATACACGGGCACGGATACTGTTAAGTTAGATCGACACTGTGCCACGACAGATGATTGCTAGCTCACCTGCACTCCAACCCCATCGATTCCAATACGCACGCCGCCCGAGGATTACACATCGGCAACCTCATCCATCACTACTAGATCCAGATCCGCATCCCACCTGCGACTCCTTTTATACGATCGATACTTGTAGTATTCGGGGACGACAGAGACGCAGACACTTCGATCAAGACTTCAGATGCCCGAGGTAGCTTTATACTTTAGGCTTACATCAGATCTTCATTTTGTTCAGATCCGATTTGTAGATCATCATCGAGTACGTTATAAACTCTGATTTATCATTGCTTATTTGATTATTGCTTCTTCTTTCTTTTTGCACTCCTGCTGATAAGCAGTGTATTTCCCCCTACGGGGGCCCCATGTACTTTCTTTTTGATATATAAAATAACCTAGGCCCACAAGCCTAGTGGATTATCTAAAAAAAAAAAAAAAAAAAAAAAACCCTAAACCCTAAACCCTAAACCCTAAACCCTAAACCCTAAACCCTAAACCCTAAACCCTAAACCCTAAACCCTAAACCCTAAACCCTAAACCCTAAACCCTAAACCCTAAAACCTAAACCCTAAACCCTAAACCCTAAACCCTCAATAAATTTAAATTTAAATTTTAAATTTAAATTTTAAATTTTAAATTTTAAATTTAAATAAATTTAAATTTTAAATTTTAAATTTAAATTTTAAATTTAAATTTAAATTTTAAATTTAAAT
Organism: Przewalskia tangutica; assembly: GCA_029844215.1. NCBI lineage: Eukaryota > Viridiplantae > Streptophyta > Magnoliopsida > Solanales > Solanaceae > Przewalskia > Przewalskia tangutica. Next base: position 135,994 of record JAQGDG010000318.1, on the reverse strand, counting down.
TTTAAATTTAAATTTAAATTTTAAATTTTAAATTTAAATTTAAATTTAAATTTAAATTTAAATTTTAAATTTAAATTTAAATTTTAAATTTTAAATTTTAAATTTAAATTTTAAATTTAAATTTAAATTTAAATTTTAAATTTAAATTTTAAATTTAAATTTAAATTTAAATTTTAAATTTTAAATTTTAAATTTTAAATTTAAATTTAAATTTTAAATTTTAAATTTTAAATTTAAATTTAAATTTTAAATTTTAAATTTTAAATTTTAAATTTAAATTTTAAATTTAAATTTAAATTTTAAATTTAAATTTTAAATTTAAATTTAAATTTTAAATTTAAATTTAAATTTAAATTTTAAATTTTAAATTTAAATTTAAATTTAAATTTAAATTTTAAATTTAAATTTTAAATTTAAATTTTAAATTTTAAATTTAAATTTTAAATTTAAATTTAAATTTAAAACCCCAAACCCAAAACCCCAAACCCCAAACCCCAAACCCCAAACCCCAAAACCCAAACCCCAAAACCCAAAACCCAAAACCCAAACCCCAAAACCCAAAACCCAAACCCCAAAACCCCAAACCCCAAAACCCCAAACCCCAAAACCCCAAACCCAAAACCCCAAACCCCAAACCCCAAACCCCAAAACCCCAAACCCCAAACCCCAAACCCCAAACCCCAAACCCCAAAACCCCAAATTTAAATTTAAATTTAAATTTAAATTTTAAATTTAAATTTAAATTTAAATTTAAATTTAAATTTAAATTTAAATTTAAATTTAAATTTAAATTTAAATTTAAATTTTAAATTTAAATTTTAAATTTAAATTTTAAATTTAAATTTTAAATTTTAAATTTAAATTTAAATTTTAAATTTAAATTTTAAATTTTAAATTTAAATTTAAATTTTAAATTTAAATTTTAAATTTTAAATTTAAATTTTAAATTTTAAATTTTAAATTTTAAATTTTAAATTTAAACCCTAAATTTTAAATTTAAACCCTAAATTCCTAAACCCTAAATTTAAACCCTAAACCCTAAATTCCTAAACCCTAAACCCTAAATTTTAAATTTAAATTCCTAAATTTAAACCCTAAACCCTAAACCCTAAACCCTAAACCCTAAACCCTAAACCCTAAACCCTAAACCCTAAACCCTAAACCCTAAACCCTAAACCCTAAACTCCTAAACCCTAAACCCTGCATGCAAGGTTGCAGTTGAAAGGATTTGTCCTGATTGAGTTCAGATTCTTCGGGCCCCATTTTCATTTCTCATATTAATAAAACCCGCCAACGTGTTCGGACGATTACTCAAAAAAAAAAAAAAAAAAACCCTAAACCCTAAACCCTAAACCCTAAACCCTAAACCCTAAACCCTAAACCCTAAACCCTAAACCCTAAACCCTAAACCCTAAACCCAAAACCCTAAACCCAAAACCCAAAACCCATCCAACAAAGATTCGCCCAACGGTCAAAGGTTAGGCTAAGGATACCACGCGCATGAGGTCTTGGGTTCGATTCCCATATCGCCAGGAGTGAGATTAATTGTCATTCCGCAGGCGGAGTAGCTAACCCTAAGCCTCTAACACTGATGGAATTACTCATAAAAATCCTCCAAACGTAGTGATGTCGGAGGCGATTCCGCAGTCCGTGCCGGAGGGGGTCCGTTGATACGAGGATTCGAACCCGAGACCACGCGCTAAAAATGACTAAATAATTAACCACTCAACGGCTAAATAAAGCCAACATTTTATCCAACAAAGATTTGGCCCAACGGTCAAAGGTTAGGCTAAGGATACCTCGCTGGAGGTCTTGGGTTCGATTCCCATATCGCCAGATGAGATTAATTGCCATTCTCGCAGGGCAAGGGAGTAGCTAACCCTAAGCCTCTAACACTGATGGAATTACTCATAAAAATCCTCCAAACGAGTAGGATGTCGAGGCGATTCCGTAGTCCAGCCGAGGGGGTCTGTTGATAAGGAGGATTCGAACCCGAGACCACGCGCTAAAAATGACTAATAATTAACCACTCAACGGCTAAATAAAGCCAACATTTTCACGCGCTAAAAATGACTAATAATTAACCACTCAACGGCTAAATAAAGCCAACATTTTTATCCAACAGCATTTGGCCCAATGGTCAAAGGTTAGGCTAAGGATACCTCGCGCGAGGTCTTGGTTCGATTCCCATATCGCAGAGTGAGATTAATTGCCATTCCGCAGGCAAGGGAGTAGCTAACCCTAAGTCTCTAACACTGATGGAATTACTCATAAAAATCCTCCAAACGCAGTGATGGAGGGCGATTCCAGAGTCCAGCCGGAGTGGGTCTGATAAGGAGGATTCGAACCCGAGACCACGCGCTAAAAATGACTAATAAATAAACCAAGCAACGGCAAAATAAACCCAACATTTTATCCAACAAAGATTTGGCCCAACGGTCAAAGGTTAGGCTAAGGATACCACGCATGGAGGTCTCGGGTTCGATTCCCATATCGCCAGAGTGAGATTAATTGCCATTCGCAGGCGTGAAGGAGTAGCTAACCCTAAGCCTCTAACACGGATGGAATTACTCATAAAAATCCTCCAAACGCAGTAGTGATGTCGAGGGCGATTCCGCAGTCCAGTTTATGGGGTCTGTTGATAAGGAGGATTCGAACCCGAGACCACGCGCTAAAAATGACTAAATAATTAACCACTCAACGGCTAAATAAACCCAACATTTAATATCCAACAGCATTTGGCCCAATGGTCAAAGGTTAGGCTAAGGATACCTCATGCGAGGTCTGGGTTCGATTCCCATATCGCCAGAGGAGATTAATTGCCATTCTCAGGGCAAGGAGTAGCTAACCCTAAGTCTCTAACACGGATGGAATTACTCATAAAAATCCTCCAAACGTAGGATGTCGAGGGCGATTCAGCAGTCCAGCCTATGGGGGTCTGTTGATAAGGAGGATTCGAACCCGAGACCACGCGCTAAAAATGACTAATAATTAACCACTCAACGGCTAAATAAAGCCAACATTTTAATTTTGCTCTCCCCTCTCTCCTCCAAAAATCGGAAAACCCTAGTTACCGCCACCCCCACCGCCACTACGGCCGCCACGCCACCTACGACCACCTCCCGTGGTCGGCCACCCCCCCACCACCACTACCCACCCCACCTTTCGTAAATCATTAAATCGACTCCACACCCCCTGCTCGACAAACAAACAAGGGCGCGTGTCAAACCCTAGCGCCGCCACCTTTCTTCCTCCCTCCTCGACTGCCTCAAGCCTATCACCTATCTTCACGGTGAACCTATGGTGATGTTTGAGGAAGAAGAAATTAATTTTATGATTGAAGAACAAGATTTGAAACTCATGTAGAATTGGTAAGTTTTCAAATGGTTGGACGGATTTTGATTTGTTGCGAAAGGAAATTCCTAAGCAAGTTGGTTTAAAATCTGAGGTTAATATAGGTTGTTGCATAATCGCCATATTCTAATTCGTTGTTCTATCAAGATTATGATATGTTGATGTCAAGCCCTAGTTTTTGGATTAAAGAAAGAAATAAGATGTTATTGATGAGAACATTCATTCGAATGTTAATTTTAATCCTAAGAGAGTCAAATATTGCTTGGGATGGATTTCTTTTCCAAATCTATCACCAAATTTCTATGGACAATCCGCCTTGTTCACGCCAAGGCGGCTGGGAAACCCATAGCCCTAGATTCAGCTTACAAGAAGACAAGGCCCAACAGGTTGTAGGGTTAAAGCTGAGGTAGATTTGTTAAAAGTTCATCCTCAAAAAATTCAAATCTCATTCAAGAAGAATGGAATTGTCCATACAAAAATGCAAAAAATAAGGTTTGATTTTATTCCTAAGTTTTGTATTAATTGCAAACTTCAAGGTCATGATGTTGATGGATGTTGGAAATTAAATCCGAGTCGAAACCAGCAAGGATGACAATGTTGATAGATCTAAGGAAAAGGAGGCGGATTTGGCAAAAGGTAATTCTCAAAACCCTAACCCTACTCCTAATTCGGCCCAAATCTCTCGCCCAAATGCCCAAAAATCAAATTTCGACGGCCAAGTGTGGTTACTGAAAAACAATAGAAAATCACAACCAACCAAAAATCATCACTTCCATCGCTTTAACGACGGGTAGAAATTCCGCCAACACGGTGGCTCTAACCACCACCTCCTCACAAAACAGACTTCAGCTTGAAAATTACAAAAAATTCGACGGAAATGTTAATTTCCGACGCCGGAAAATTTGACGGCCACTTAAAACACCGAATCCTCACGGCCACCCCGATCACGAACCCTACCACCGCACTCACCGTAACAACCACCCCTGGCCACACACCCTAGCTCTAGCCCAAAGAAATCGCCATTGTCACGGGCCGAACCCTAACCCTAACCCTAGCCCAAATCGCCCTTGCCCTAACCCTAATCCACTACCCAAAACCCTAGCCGCCAACCCATCAACTAAAACCCTACCCGAGACCCGACCCGACACCCAGACCACCCCCCCACACCCTGTCGGACCCACCCCCCCACCCACGAACCCCCATACCCACGTCGTCCAACCCCCCCATGCCGAAACCGCCTCTAAAAACCCTAAACCACTAACCGAAACCCTACCCATTTCATTGACCCGACCCGACCCATCAAACCGACCGACACCTGTGATTGACAACCCCCATGTGTCCAGATCCACCCCCCCACCTATATACCCCTCTAACCCCCCTGACCTACCCTCCAGTCCCGAAAACACCCTTAAAATACCCGTCGAAATGCCCAATTTGGGCTTGACCCGACCCGCCCCAACTACCCGACCCGACCCATTAAACCGACCCGTGACCTGATCACCCCACCCCGCCGAATCCACCCTCCCCTATACGCCACCCCCCTCGACCTACCCTCCACATCCGAAACCTCATTTAACGCCGAAACCCTACCCGACACCCTAACCCGACCCGACCCACTAACCCGATCCAACTCAGCCCCTACCCTGACCCATCTAACCCAACTACCCTGGCCCCGGTACCCCGCCTCCCAGACATCACTCCCGCCCCACCCAACACCAACCCACAACCCAGAATTACCCCTTTAAACCCTAAACTTTCTGCATCCATTCCATCTGCCCCGACCCGACCCAACCCCAAAACCCGACCCTACAAGCTTCCTAACCCGACCCAGCAACCCACTAAACCCAACCCCCCCTCTACTTCCCACGAACCCCCTCAACCCGAACCCTCCAACCCTATAAGAACTAAACCCGTGACCCACCCCCCCTCGGAAACCCGTGACCCATCCCCCAAATCGGCCCAACCCCAAAGCCCAACCACTTTTAAAACAACCCAAGAAAATTCAAGCCCAAATTCAGTTTCGGATACGGGCTCCACAACTCAACCCCAAACAAAATCAACCACCAAGCCCAAAACTACTTCAAAGCCCACATCCTCTAAGAACCCCTCAACCCAAAATTGGCTTAAAAATGCCTTTTCCTTTCCTTCTCAACCCTGTACATTAAATAAAGCCTCATCAGACATTCCTTCCAATAAGACTACCACTGCCAAATCTTTGGGTACTGAGAGTAACAGGAGGAAGCGGGGTGAGAGAGATGGATATGGTTCACATGATTCTTCACACAAGCTATCAAAAGCTGAGATTGCAGAACTTCGTGAAGCCTTTGATCAAGAAATGGAAAGTGATGGTGAATTCTATGGTATGACAAATTTTGAAGATGTCTTAAGGAATTCCGACATGATTATTTCCTCTACAGAAGATAGACGGGATTGGGCTATGGAACCGCTTCAACTCGAACCAAGACCGCTGCATATGACGGTGTGGAAGAAGATATACATGATGAGGAGCTTCAAATAGCACTTAGTCACATGTTTCAGGGAGTCCCTGATGCAGCGGATATATTTGCTGAGATGAGGAGTATCGAGGAAGCAATACCCAGAGCTAACACGTGTTTAGTCTTCAACAAAGACAAAGAACAACTAAGGCAAACAAGCTAGAAAGCCGCAATCCCATTGGCAAGAACTACAAGATCAAAGAAGAAATGATTTTATATCGTGATTATTATACATGAAGAGAGGACAAGGTACTTGGGATCAAGATTTTATAAGTACAGAGTTTGTAGCTTCTAGCTTTGTGCTTGTATTATTACTCTACCTTAGTATCATCATTTGTAACATCATTATAGAGTGCATTATAAACTCTATGATGATCATAGCTTATCTTATCTTCGCTTCATTCTTCTTTTACATTCTGGATAGACCTATGCTTTGCCTAGATAGAATAGCGGTGAAGTAGCGGCTATCTCTTTACTTGTATGTATTTCCCTCTGGGCCCCATTTCATTTCTGTTATTAATAAAAAACCTGGGCCTACGTGCCTGGATGATTATTTAAAAAAAAAAAAAAAAAAAAAACCCAAAACCCTAAACCCTAAACCCTAAACCCTAAACCCTAAACCCTAAACCCTAAACCCTAAACCCTAAACCCTAAACCCTAAACCCTAAACCCTAAACCCTAAACCCTAAACCCTAAACCCTAAACCCTAAACCCTAAACCCTAAACCCTAAACCCCTAAACCCTAAACCCTAAACCCTAAACCCTAAACCCTAAACCCTAAACCCTAAACCCTAAACCCTAAACCCTAAACCCTAAACCCTAAACCCTAAACCCTAAACCCTAAACCCTAAACCCTAAACCCTAAACCCTCGAACCCGAGACCACGCGCTAAAAATGACTAATAATTAACCACTCAACGGCTAAATAAAGCCAACATTTTATCCAACAGCATTTGGCCCAATGGTCAAAGGTTAGGCTAAGGATACCATGTGTGGGAGGTCTTGGGTTCGATTCCCCATATCGCCAGAGAGGAGATTAATTGCCATTCGCAGGCGGAGTAGCTAACCCTAAGCCTCTAACACGGATGGAATTACTCATAAAAATCCTCCAAACGAGTAGGATGTCGAGGGCGATTCCGTAGTCCAGCCGGATGGGGTCCATTGATAAGCGAGGATTCAACCCGAGACCACGCCGCTAAAAATGACTAATAATTAACCACTCAACGGCTAAATAAAGCCAACATTTTATCCAACAAAGATTTGGCCCAACGGTCAAAGGTTAGGCTAAGGATACCATGTGTGAGGTCAAGGGTTCGATTCCCATATCGCCAGAGTGAGATTAATTGCCATTCTGCAGGGCGGGAGTAGCTAACCCTAAGCCTCTAACACTGATGGATTTACTCATAAAAATCCTCCAAACGCAGTAGGACAAGCGGAGGGCGATTCCAGAGTCCAGCCGGAGGGTCTGTTGATAAGGAGGATTCGAACCCGAGACCACGCGCTAAAAATGACTAATAATTAACCACTCAACGGCTAAATAAAGCCAATTTTTCCCGACCCCCTAACCCGACCCGACCCCCTAACCCGTTCTAATTCTGCCCCGACACTCACCCCTGTGGCCCACCTACCCTACCCCCCCTCTCGGCCTTGGGCCAGACACCAATCCCCACCCCCCTCCGTCGAAACCACCCCCCTAAACCCTAAATTACCCTCGGAAACCCTACCCGACCCACCTACCCGACCCGACCCGGATACCCGACCCGGAAACCAGGCCCAATACAAAAATCATACCTCCCACCCCCAGACCCAGCAAATCCCCCCACAACCACAAACCATTACTCCTTTAAAACCTTTAAATAAAAAAGCCCAAATCCAAAGCCCAAGTACAATTCAAAAAAACAAAGATAATTCAAGCCCAAATTCTATTTCGGATACGGGCTCCACTACCCAGCCTCAAATAACATCAACCAATAAGCCCAAATCTAATTCAAAGCCCACTACCTCAAAAAACCCAACTGCACAAAATTGGCTTAAAAATGCCTTCTCTTTCCCTCCACAACCTTGTACTCTAAATAAATCTTCATCAGATATACCTTCTAATAACCCTACCACTTCCAAAACTTTTGAGACTGATAGTATAAGGAGGAAGTGATAATCAAGGAGAAGAGTCTAATAATGATTATGAGCACAAGTGGTCGAATCGCATATAGCATTACTTCGGAGGCCTTTGATAAGGAAATGGAATTGAAGGTGAATTCGTCAGATGACAAAGTTTGAGGATGTTTTAAAGGACACCCTAAGCAGAGAAATGCACACCTCATCAGACATGTGAATATTTGGAGATGTTTGTCCCCTCAGAAGAAGATAGACAGGAATGGGCCTTGGAAATGTTTGAACCAGAACCAACCCCACTAGCTGTTGATGGAGATTCAGAGGACGACATTCTAGATGACGAGGAGCTTCAGATAGCACTTGGACACATGTTTCATGGTGTCCCTGACCCTGAAAATATGTTTGAAGAGATGAAGAGATTAGAGGCAGCAATACCCAGTCCACCTAAGAAAGGAGTGGGGACTTCATCAACACATAATCTACGCCAACGAAAGGAAGCTAGTAAGCCGACTATTCCATTGTCAGTTACCACTAGATCAAAGAAGAAATGATTCTATACCATGGACTACACGAAGACAAGGAGGAGAAGGTACTTGGGTTAGAAGATTTTATAAGTTCAGAGTTTAGATTTCCTAACTTTGTTCTTATATTACTACTCTACCTTAGTATAATCATCTGTAACATCATCATAGAGTGCATTATAAACTCTATGATGATCATTGCTTATCTTATTTTAGCTTCTTCTTTCTTTTTACATTCGGGATAGACTTTAGCTTCGCCTAGTCAGGACTAGCAGGCGAAGTAAAGGGCTATCCCTTTATTAGTTTGTAACTCCCTTCTGGGCACCTTTTCATTCTGTTATTAATAAAAACCTGGGCCAACGTGCCTGGATGATTACTCAAAAAAAAAAAAAAAAAAAAAAAAACCTAAACCCTAAACCCTAAACCCTAAACCCTAAACCCTAAACCCTAAACCCTAAACCCTAAACCCTAAACCCTAAACCCTAAACCCTAAACCCTAAACCCTAAACCCTAAACCCTAAACCCATCCAACAGCATTTGGCCCAATGGTCAAAGGTTAGGCTAAGGATACCACGCATGGAGGTCTGGGTTCGATTCCCATATCGCCAGGAGTGAGATTAATTGCCATTCGCAGGGACGGGCGGAGTAGCTAACCCTAAGTCTCTAACACGGATGGAATTACTCATAAAAATCCTCCAAACGCAGTAGGATGTCGAGGGCGATTCCGTAGTCCAGCCTATGGTCCGGCTGATATGAGGATTCGAACCCGAGACCACGCGCTAAAAATGACTAATAATTAACCACTCAACGGCTAAATAAAGCCAACATTTTAAAATATGAATTTGAACCAATTGGAAATTTTTTTTTTGAAAACTTAGCCGAAAATGCTCCTCCCTCTCTCCTAATTTCGACCGAAACCCTAGCCACCCCACCTTCTCGTTTTCCGGCCACCATGGCCGTCGTGGCCACTGGCCGGCCACCTCCGGTGGTCGGCCACCACCCCAACGCCACTCCACACCCCCCCACCTTTTTAGAAATGGTCAAATCTAACCCCACCCCCCCGGATTTGTCCAAAACAGTCAAGCGGCGGCAGACTTCTCTATTTCCGCCGTCGTCACCCCCCTCAACCCCTCCTCGACTTCTGTGCCCCTAAAACCTATCACCTATCTTCATGGTGAACCTATGGTTATGTTTGAGGAGGATGAAATTGATTTGATGATTCAAGAACAAGATTTGAAACTTGCTATTGGTAAGTTTTCAAATGGACGGTCTAACTTTGATTTTGCGTAAGGAAATTCCTAAGCAATGTGGATTAAAGGCTGAGGTTACAATAGGGTTGTTGTATAATCGTCATATTCTAATTCGGTGTTCAATTGAAGAAGATTATGCTATTTTGATGTCAAGCCCTAGTTTTTGGATTAAAGAAAATAATAAGATGTTATTGAGAACATTCATTCGGGATGTTGCTTTTAATCCCGGCGAGAGTCACATATTGCTTGGGATGGATTTCTTTTCCAAATCTTCCTCCAAATTTTCATGGCCAATCGCCTTGTTCACGATGGCGGTGGGGAAACCCATTGCCCTAGATTCGCTACAAGGAAGATGACTAGGCCAAGTCAGGCTAGGTGAAGGTCAAGTGGATTTGCTAAAAGTTCACCTCAAAAATTCAATTATCTTTCAAGAAGAATGGAATTGTTCTTACAAAAGTGCAAAAATTAGATTTGACTTCATTCCTAAGTATTGTACTACTTGTAAATTACAAGGACATGATATCAAGGTCGTTGGAAGTTAAATCCGATTGAGACCAGCAAAGGATGACGATAACGGCATCAAACTATGAGGATTCGGCCAAGGCAAAAGGTAAATCTCAAAACCATATCCCTCCTCCTTCTAATGACAAAAATTCAGGCTCAGATCCGAAACCATCAAATAAATTTGGATGGCACGTTGTCACGCAAAAACAATAGAAAATCACCATTCCAATCCAAAAACGCCAATATCCATCGCTGAGACTCGTGGAGCAATTCCGCCATAATGGTGGCCTGAACCACCCCACCACCACTGATCCGACTTCCGCTGCAAAACCCTAAAAATTTAGCCTAAAAATATTTCCGACGCGAAAACTGGACGAAAAACCCTTCGAACCCTAATGGTCACCCCCGATCACGGAACCCTACCGCCGACCCCCGTAACCACCCCACCGCTTTACTCCTCTCGCCTCAAAGAAACCGCCATGGCACTGGCCTAACCCTAGCTTTAACCCTAGCCCAAAACCACCTTGCCCTAACCCTAATCCTCTACCCAAAACCCTAGCCGCCACCCCACCTTCGGAAACCCTACCCGAGACCCGACCCACGACCCAGATCCCACCCCACCCCGCCATACCCACCCCTCAACCCACGTACACCCCCACCCTCCTCGTCCAACACCCCACTTCCAAATCAGCCGCCAAAAACCCTAAACCACCCTTTAAAACCCTACCCGAAATATCGACCCGACCCGACCCAATTACCCAACCCACTACCCAGAACGATACCCCATACCCATCCAGTTACACCCCCCCACCCCCTAACCACCTCGACCTACCCCCCAGATCTGAAAAACCCCTTTTAATTCCCGTCGAAACCCTACCCGTTACTTTGACCCGACCCGGCCCACTAAACCGACCTACCCATTAGCCCAACACATGACCTGCACTCTACCCTACCCCCGCCAGATCCAACCCCACCCCTATCACCTCCTACCCTCGTCCAATCCAAAAGACGCCTTCAAAACCATTGAAACCCTACCCGTGGTTTTGACCCGACCCGACCCTCTGACCCGATCCACCCCGCCCCACCCTAACCCAACAGACCTAACCGCCTCTACTCCCCGGTACCTAGTCCTAGACACCGCCTCTCCCTAACCTAGCCCCCCCGACCGAAACTACCCCTAAAAACCCTAAGCCCACGGTAACCATACCCAATGCACCGACCCGACCCAACTCCAAAACCCGACCCATAAATCTCACCAACCCGACCCAGCAACCCATCAAACTCTCCTCCCCCTCTACATCAAACGTACCCCCCCAACCCGAACCCCCTAACCCCTTAAAATCGAATGCCGTAACCCCCCCACCCCCGGAAACCCAAATCAAAATAACCAATCCGGCCCAATCCCAAAGCCCAATCACTTTTAAGACAAGTCAAGAAAATTCAAGTCCAAACTCTATTTCAGACACGGGCTCCACTACTCAACCCCAAATAAAATCTACCACCAAGCCCACTACTAATTCTAAGCCCACAACCTCTAAGAACCCAAGTGCTCAAAATTGGCTTAAGAATGCCTTTTCCTTCCCCCCTCAACCTTGTACACTGAATAAAACCTCATCAGACATTCCTTCCAATAAGACTACCACTTCCAAATCTTTGGGTACTGATAGTGACAGGAGGAAGCGGGGTGAGAGAGATGGATATGTTTCACAGGATTCTTCACACAAGCTATCAAAAGCTGAGATCGTAACTTCAAGCCTTTGATCAGAAATGGAAAGTGATGGTGAATTCTATGGTATGACAAATTTTGAAGATGTCTTAAGGAATTCGACATGATTATTTCCTCCACGTAAGATAGACGGATTGGGCCATGGAACCGCATTTAACTCGAACCAAGACCGCTATTGACGGCGTGTGGAAGAAGATATACTTGATGACGGTGAGCTTCAAATAGCACTGTCACATGTTTCAGGGAGTCCCTGATGCAGCGGATATATTTGCTGAGATGAGGAGTATCGAGGAAGCAATACCCAGAGCTAACACGTGTGAGTCTTCAACAAAGACAAAGAACAACGCAAAGGCAAACAAGTTAGAAAGCCGACAATCCCATTGCGCTACTACAAGATCAAAGAAAAATGATTTTATATCGTGATTATTAGATGAAGAGGAGGACAAGTACTTGGGATCAAGATTTTATAAATACAGAGTTTAGAGCTTCTAGCTTTGTGCTTGTATTATTACTCTACCTTAGTATCATCATTTGTAACATCATTATAGAGTGCATTATAAACTCTATGATGATCATAGCTTATCTTATCTTGGCTTCGTCCTTCTTTTACATTCGATGATAGACCTATGCTTCGCCTAGATAGGAATAAGAAAGTAAAGTGGCTATCTCTTTACTTGTTTGTATTTCCTCTGGGCCCCATTTCTTTTCTCATATTAATAAAAACCCGCCTACGTGCCTGGATGATTATCCAAAAAAAAAAAAAAAAACCCTAAACCCCAAACCCTAAACCCCAAACCCTAAACCCTAAACCCTAAACCCTAAACCCTAAACCCTAAACCCTAAACCCTAAACCCTAAACCCTAAACCCTAAACCCTAAACCCTAAACCCTAAACCCTAAACCCTAAACCCTAAACCCTAAACCCTAAACCCATCCAACAGCATTTGGCCCAATGGTCAAAGGTTAGGCTAAGGATACCATGTGTGAGAGGTCAAGGGTTCGATTCCCCATATCAGCAGAGGTGAGATTAATTGCCATTCTGCAGGATGAAGGAGTAGCTAACCCTAAGTCTCTAACACGGATGGAATTACTCATAAAAATCCTCCAAACGCAGTGATGTCGGAGGCGATTCCGCAGTCCAGTTATGGGGTCTGTTGATAGCGAGGATTCAACCCGAGACCACGCGCTAAAAATGACTAATAATTAACCACTCAACGCTAAATAAAGCCAACATTTTTATCCAACAAAGATTTGGCCCAATGGTCAAAGGTTAGGCTAAGGATACCATGTGGGAGGTCAAGGTTCGATTCCCCATATCGCCAGAGTGAGATTAATTGCCATTCTCGCAGGGGCAAAGGGAGTAGCTAACCCTAAGTCTCTAACACGGATGGAATTACTCATAAAAATCCTCCAAACGCAGGGATGTCGAGGCGATTCCGTAGTCCAGCCTATGGGGGTCTATTGATACGAGGATTCGAACCCGAGACCACGCGCTAAAAATGACTAATAATTAACCACTCAACGGCTAAATAAAGCCAACATTTTAATCCAACAGCATTTGGCCCAATGGTCAAAGGTTAGGCTAAGGATACCATGTGTGGGAGGTCAAGGGTTCGATTCCCCATATCAGCAGAGGTGAGATTAATTGCCATTCTGCAGGGGCAAAGGGAGTAGCTAACCCTAAGTCTCTAACACGGATGGAATTACTCATAAAAAATCCTCCAAACGTGTAGGGATGTCGAGGGCGATTCCGCAGTCCAGCCTATGGGGTCTGTTGATAAGGAGGATTCGAACCCGAGACCACGCGCTAAAAATGACTAATAATTAACCACTCAACGGCTAAATAAAGCCAACATTTTTTAACATTTTTAAATTAAAAAGCTCTCTTCTCTCTCCTCTCTTTAGACGATTTCCGGCGAAGAATTCCGGCCAACTCCGGTGATCCTCACAACGGCCATTATGGCCATAATGGCCACTGGACAGCCACCACCGGCGGTTGTCCCACCACCACCTTCCACCACAACAACCCGTGACCATCAATCTACCACCACATATGCCGATCTCTTCCACCCCAACGCCCTAAACCCTCTACAACAACCAACTGCCCGCGGTACCATTGACGCCGGAAACAGTAGCAACACCACCAATAAGCCGAAGGTAAACACCATTCCAATAAAATCAATAGAATACATTCATGGTGAACCGACGGTGTGTTTTGATATTAAAGAAATCGAGATTATGATTGAACAACAAGAACTTCAATACGCAGTTGTGTGCAAATTTAGTTATGGATGGCCAGAAATTGCCACACTTCGTACAATTCTTCCAAAACAATGCGAGCTTAAAGGCACTGGAAAGATTGGACTACTTTGTAATCGACATATCTTGATTCGATGCAAACTTTTTGAAGATTATATGACTTTGCTATCCAAACCTATGTTTTGGATCAAGGAGAAAGGATGGTCTTATCCTATGAGGACATTCAAATGGACACCATGGTTCAATGCAGAAGAAGAAACAAGTTTAGCCATGGCTTGGATTTCATTTCCAACTCTTCCTCCAAACTATTTTGGTAAAGAACAACTCTTCTCCTTAGCTTCAGCAGCAGGTACGCCTTTAATGATTGATCTTGCTACCACAAACAAAACTAGACCTAGCTGTGCTAGAGTCAAAGTTGAATTAGATTTACTTCACAATCACCCTAAAAGAGTTCTTATCCAGGTAAAGAATGGGGAAGAAATTAAGTCACAATGGATTCCTATTAACTATGATTATCTTCCTAAATTTTGTAATATTTGTAAATTGCAAGGTCATGATCGTTATAACTGTTGGAAACTACACCCTGAATTGTATAATGTTGATAATTACGGGGTAGGGGATAGGACTGCCGACGGAAAAAATGGTAGAAGGGAAGAGGAAGACGGGAGGGAGAGGGTAGAGGTAGAAGACGACGGTAAGGAGGGAGAAGGGGGTGACGGCGGCGCAGCCACTAGACCTAGGCAGAACCCTAATCCAAAGAGTGACGGAAATGGTAAGGGGAAAGAAACCCTAGGTAGCATTAATGGTGATAATAATGTTTCTTTAACTCCTCCTAAAAATCTTCCTAGTAATAATTCTGCTAGTACTTCTAATCAATATGGGATTCGAATTTTAGGTAGTGGTAAAGTAGTAGGAGATTTGGAAAAGATTAATGGATGGAAGGTAGTTCAAAATAAAAAATATGTTCCTAAAAATATTCAAAATCAACAAGGTAAGAATGGTAATAATATTAATAATAGATTAGATGATATTTCTAAGTCAAATTCGAATTCTGATATGCCTATTAATTTAGGAAAAAGTTTAGTTGTCAATGATACTAATAATAACCAAAATCAACAAGGTAAGAATGGTAATAATATTAATAATAGATTAGATGATATTTCTAAGTCAAATTCGAATTCTGATATGCCTATTAATTTAGGAAAAAGTTTAGTTGTCAATGATACTAATAATAATCAAAATCAACAAGGAAAGAATATTAATAATACCAATAATATATTAGAAGATAATTCTAATTCAAATTCGAATTCAAATCTGCTTAATTTAGGAAATAGATTAGTTGTCAATGATAAAGAATTTTTTAATGAGGAATTATTAATTCAAAATAGTTTAAACCATCCCAATAATAGCCAAAATATACAAGGTAAGAATCCTACTATTTCCATAGATAGACATCACCAGAATATTGACCAAATCCCTCCTCAAATACCTTCCAACATACCAAAAATAACTCCACAAAATCCTACCCAATCCCTTCCCTCCAATCTGCCACCTCAAAACCCTATTACCACCAGTTCACGAAACCCTAGCCCACCTAGAAACCCTAAAACCACCCTTAGCCCAAACCCTAAGCGTCATACCCCACTGCCAGCCCAAGATCGAACCCCCCCTACCTCCGAAAATTTTATTAATATACCATGCCCTTTATCAACCCCTCAAACCCAGGTTCGAACTTCCACTACACCTCTTTATAATTCCCATTTTATTAACGCCCACACCCAAGTTCGAATCCCCTCAATTACTAATCCCCTTATTACTTTAGATCCTCCTACCACCTCTACCCAAGTTCGATCCCCCACTGCCACAAAAACAGCACATAACCTAATACCCACCCATACCCACGTTCGAACCCCCACTGAAACCCCTCTTAATAATAATCTAATAATTCCCACCCCTATCCAGGTTCGAACCCCTACAACAAAGCCCTTAATTACCCTACCAGTTCCTACCACTTCTACCCCAACAACGCAGGATCGAACCCCCCCCAGAACTCCTCATAATAATCTATCCAACAATACCCAAGATCGAAACCCCTCTACTACTATTAATAATCTTTCTACCCCTATTAACCACAATAATAACATTACTCCTTATGGCCAGGAACGAACCTCTACAGCTCTACTCCCCCCATCACAAGAACAAATTCCTACACTTACACTATTACACAAACTACACCCCCTTCCCCAAGAACGCTCCACCCCAGCCGAATCTGCCCCCCTCCTCTTTCGTATCCCCTCTCCTACTCAAGACATTACTCCTCATAACGCCAACATCCCAAATTACTCTAGCCAGATACGCCCCCCTATAATCCAACACAACACCATGATACCTCAACACACTCAAATTAGAGATCGAACCACTTCTATCCCTAAACAAATACAATTTTCTAACCTTGACACAATCTCCTGCACCGTTCCTAACCCAGACATACCACCTACTCATCAAATCAACATACACTCATCCACTATTAGCCCGGAATCACACAACCCTAATCAAACACAAGACGATATTCCTACAACGCCTAACCCTTACGAAGTTTTAACCAACTTTGATAATGATAACATTTTGGATGTCCATGATAAGATAGATGCTTGTAAGGATGATATTGACAATGTAGGGGTTGTCCATACTAACAAAGAATGTAGTGATATTCCTTCGAATAATACCTCAGATTTAGTTAGAAGACAATGGTGCGAGGAAGACGAGGAGGATAGAGAGGAAGGGGAATATATTTGTTCTGAGGAATCAGGAAATTATAATTCAATTATTGCACAGGAAATATTGGCTACTAACATTGCAGGTACAGATAATTTGGATAACAGGAGACAGGGAGATACAGGTATTATACATTTACCGTACCAGGAGGATAATACTACGTCAGATACAGGGGGCCAGAAAATAACAAATACAGGGAACAACAATAACAAAGAAAAAAGAAGCAATATTGATATCCATAATAACTTTGATAGACAGGGCAGGAATAGAATGCTAGAGGAAGAAGTTTCCTCTAGAAAAAGAAGTGTGAGCAGATCTAGGAACAATATACCTATGAAGAGTTCCAAAGTTATAGCAGCCGTCCCCAGAAGGAACACCAAAGCTAAATCTAAATGAATGCTATCATATGGAATATACGATCGGTCAAAACTCAGAAAGCTTTTTCAAGACTTATAGACCTCCATCGCAAACATAAGTTCTTTGTGATTGGTATCCTTGAACCCATGCATGGTCTACAAAAAATGGAGTGGTGCAGAAGGAAGTTGGACATGGAATATGCCTATCATAATGTTTCGGATAATATATGGGTTTTTGTTGATTCAGAATGGCACCACAGCACTTTGACAAACAATACTCAACAGATTACTTTGACTTTGCAACATAGTAGCACTCATATGGATCTAGTCTTCACTGTGGTCTACGCAGACGCGATGTACCGTAATAGAATTCATCTCCGGGACACTTTATCCGATGGCGATTTCTATGAGTAAACCTCGTTGATCGGAGGTGACTTTAATGTTGTCACTACCAAGGAGGAAAATATGGAGGCGCACCTATTAATGGCAGTGGATGTTGATGATTTCGCATTGTATTAATACCGTAATCTTAATGACTGGGGTTTGTGCGGTCTACTTATACTTGGTGGAACGGTCGTGCTGGTGATGCCTTTGTGTTTGAACGACTTGACAGATGTTTAGGTAATGATGAGCTACAACAGATATTCCCAGGTTTGGAGATTACTCACCTAACTCGCACGGGTTCAGATCATGTTCCGCTTTTGATGAATTTCAAGCAGCAGACTCGTCCACAATACAGCAGACCTTTTCGTTTTCTAAATTTTTGGACTAAACATGAGGATTTTTTGACCGTTGTTGAAGATAGCTGGAGAGAACATACTGAAGGCAATGCTTTCTGGAAATTCAATACTAAGCTTAAAAGGTTAAAAAAAGTACTATCAGCTTGGAGCAGGACTACTTTTGGCAATATCTTCCAAAATATCACTGATATGGAACAGGTTATTAAAGCACACGAGATTTTATTTGAAGCAGATCCTTCCATAGAAAATAGAACTGAGCTTTGCAGAGTAGAAGCTGAAATGCTGAGGGCAAAGTCAATAGAGGAGGATTATTACAAACAGAAAGCAGGGATGTCTTGGTTTACTGAGGGTGACAAAAACTCGAAATTTTTTCATGCTAATGTTAATGGTCGCCGTAAGAGATTACAAATTTAGTAGAATACAGATAGTACAGCAATTGGCTCGAGGATGACAAAGACATCGCAGATGAAGCTATCGATTCTACACGTAATGCTTTGCAGAGACGACTAATAATCCACATTTCGACTTCTTGATTTAATAGAGGAAAAGGTGTAAGTGATTTAGATGAATGAAAAGCTGATCCAAATTCCCACTAAAGAAGAAGTTAGAGAAGCTGTCTTTGGTCTCAACCCAAACAGCACTGGAGGTCCGGACGGTTTTCATGGTATCTTTTATCAGACATGTTGGGAGATTATTGGGAATGACGTGGTGGATATGATTATTTCTTTCTTCAGAGGTAGGGAGATTCCCAGGTATGTCACTCACACTAATCTTATTTTAATTCCTAAAAAACCGGTGGTGAACACTTTTGGGGACATGCGCCCTATCAGTCTTAGTAATTTCATTAACAAAATTTTTTCGAGAGTCATTCATAACAGGTTATCACTTTTGTTACCTAGCTTAATCTCACAGAATCAAGCTGGTTTTGTTAAAGGTAGAAATATTATTGAGAATATTCTTCTTGCTCAAGAGATTACCAAAGACATCAGGCTCAGAAATGCGAATGGTAAACGTCAGAATATTATTATAAAGCTTGACATGACTAAGGCTTATGACAGACTTTCTTGGGCCTTTCTTATGGAAGTCTTGCGTAGAATGGGGTTTGGAGAAACCTTTATAGGTCACATTTATGAGTTGGTGGCTCATAATTGGTATTCGATTTTGATTAATGGTCAACTGCATGGTTTCTTCAAGTCTTCCCGAGGGGTAAAACAGGGTGACCCCCTCTCCCCTACCTTATTCATTATTGCTGCAGAGATGTTATCTAGAGCTCTTAATTTACTTAACAGGGACCCGAGATTTCATGGATTTGGGATGCCTAAACATAGCCCAAAGATTAATCACTTGTGTTATGCTGATGACACTATTATTTTTGCCTCTCACTGTCAGTACTCTCTGCAAAAGATTATGAATGTTTTAAGCAGGTATGAAGAAGCTTCAGGCCAACTTGTGAATAAAAGTAAAAGCGCTTTCTATTTACATACGTCAGCCACAGATATAGTTGCTCAGGACATCGAACAACTTACAGGTATGTCCCGTCAATCTTTCCCTATTACTTACCTGGGTTGTCCTTTATTTTACAGCACTCCTCAACTTTCCTTTTACAATGATATCTTAACTAAGATTCAGAACAAACTTCAAGGCTGGAAAGGTAATCTTCTTTCTTTTGGTGGTAGAGCTGTTCTTGTTAATCATGTTTTGCAGGCCATGCCTATGCACCTTTTGTCGGCGACTAATCCTCCAGAGTTTGTCCTTAAAAAGTTATATAAAATATTTGCTCAATTCTTCTGGAGTAATAAAGTGGGCGAGTGGGGACGTCATTGGGCCAGCTGGGAACATATTTGTTTACCACTTTCAGAGGGAGGTATTGGTTTCAGAGACTTGAAAGATATTTCTAAAGCTTTATTTGCTAAATTGTGGTGGAACTTCAGAACTAAGAACTCGTTATGGAGAGACTTTATGAGCAACAAATATCTTAAATATCATAACCACGCCACAGTCCCTATAAAAGGATCACAGATTTGGAGGAAAATGCCGACGACGCGACAAGATTGATCAAGACATTTGGCGCGTATCAAGCAAGGCACGATCCTTCCGATGATAATTGACCGGATTTGGGGCTATTCGAGGTCGTGACAACGTTGTAGTTACGTGGTTATTCACTTGTTAGAGATGTGGTTACTAATGGTACTTGGGATGAAGACATTCGATGCAGAATCTACCGAGACCGTGGATCGTATTATTCGTGAGGTTAATCCTCCCGAGCATGGAAGTAGTGACGCGTGATACACCATGGTGGACTAAAGAGGTCAATGGAGAGTTCACCATTAAATTGCATGGGATTTACTTCGTAGTGGGCCACCTTGGTTAATCATGAGAAAATTTGGGTTAAGGGTCTTCCTTATAAAATAGCCTTTAATATGTGGAGGATTAGGATGAATAAGATTCCTTTGATGATATTGTGAGAAGTTGGGGGGAGATGCCTTCCAAATGTAATTGTTGTAGGAAACCTCGTGAAGAATCTATCGAGCACGCTCGCATTGCGTGAGTTAGCACATCGTATGGAGCCTTTTTCGTGCATCGGTATTACTATTACAGTTTACCACTTGATCGATCATCAATGAGTGGTACGCGAGTGTGGTACCTTAATCAAACCCATTTACAATGCTATACCAAGCATCATCACTTGGGAGTTATGGAAGAGAAGGAATGATGTGAGACATGATAGGCGCATCACTAGCTGAGTCATATATCGATTTCACAACTATACAGAGCTTGGTGAGATCATGAGACCGAAGATTAATCCAGTACCTCATAGATGGAATGATATTCTTATTCGACTTAAGGAAGAGGTTGAGATGCCTAAAGTCACTTTGGTCTTATGGTGCTTTCCGACGACTGGAATTTGGAAATGTAATACTGATGGGGCTACCAGAGGCAATCCAGGGAGAAGCTCTTTTTCTTTTTGTGTAAGGGATGATAGGGGAAACTTGGTTTATGCAGAGGCTAAAGAAATCCAGGAGGCTACAAATACGGAATCAGAGGCTAGGGCAATCTTAGAGGCAGTCAGATTCTGTAGAAGAAGACAACAGCATTCATATATTATTGAGACTGATTCTAGACTTATGCTAATGGTTCTTATGAAAAAGTGGAAACCCCCTTGGAGAATTATCATTTGGGTCGAGGAGATTTTTGAGATGATAGCAGAGACCAATGTTACTTTTCAGCACATCATGAGAGAAGGCAATCAGCTGGCCGATCACCTAGCGAATTTGGCTCGACAGAGGTGGCCTGAGGCTCGCGCTTTGATCAATTGGATAGTAAAGGCAGGAGGATTCTCAATTGTGACAAGATTCAATGCCCTTATCTGAGGATAAGGGAACCGAGTTATTGATGGATTGTTCAATGCGTGAGGTTTTGATCGGGCACAGACACTATTATGCTCACAGCCTTTGGGAGGAGAGCATAATAGGACCCTTTTCTACTAACTTGGTTTACTTTTATGCAGGTAAAACATCATTCAGTATTACAGGGAAGCAACGGCATGCATGGATATTACAGAGCAACTGGATATACACAAACAAAGGAGAGAAGAACAGATACCGAGGTAGCAGATCGTAAGATTATCGATCGATATCCGACTACATCACATTACTATACAGCAGATCCCGCATATCCGAAATCCGGCAGGTGCACTTGAGGACCCATGATACAGGACCATACCTCTTTACATAGTAGAGGACTCTCTGACAAAAGAGACGGTATCGCAGCCTCTTCACTGCATACGATCATAGAGCGCAGACTTCACTTCGAGTTATTCAAATACATGCATACTGCACCGTTGGAGAACACCGAACTACGAGGTGACCTATCACCAAATGAGTGGTATTAGCATCTAGTTATGCTCATTCTCCCGCGGTGCGACACCACATGTGGAAGGTTATCTTTGCTTGGTATGTGATGATATGATAATGGATTGCAGAGTTTTAGAGACAGACTCAAATGAGGCGTAGTATCGATGTGATCGCATCTAGACTCGTGATCGGGACACAATCTTGTTCGACGCACTATCACCACTTTACACTGGGAAATTTCTCATGAGATTTCCTCTACATTGGCAGACTTTCTTTAGACTAGATCTTTTTTATAGTTTTTTACATTTTATATTGTCATTTTGGACACATAGATCCAAAATGATGCATAGGTCATTTGTTTCATTTTGTAGCCTGTTGGCATTCATTTCTAAAAACTCTGTATGCTTTTATTTTTCATTATTAATAAAATAACCTAGGCCCACAAGCCTAGTGGATTAGCTCAAAAAAAAAAAAAAAAAAAAACCCTAAACCCTAAACCCTAAACCCTAAAACCCTAAACCCTAAAACCCTAAACCCTAAAACCCTAAACCCTAAACCCTAAAACCCTAAACCCTAAAACCCTAAACCCTAAAACCCTAAACCCTAAACCCTAAACCCTAAACCCTAAACCCTAAACCCTAAACCCTAAACCCTAAACCCTAAACCCTAAACCCTAAACCCTAAACCCTAAACCTAAACCCTAAACCCTAAACCCTAAACCCTAAACCCTAAACCCTAAACCCTAAACCCTAAACCCTAAACCCTAAACCCTAAACCCTAAACCCTAAACCATAAACCCTAAACCCTAAACCCTAAACCCTAAACCCTAAACCCTAAACCCTAAACCCTAAACCCTAAACCCTAAACCCTAAACCCTATCCAACAGCATTTGGCCCAATGGTCAAAGGTTAGGCTAAGGATACCACGCATGGAGGTCTGGGTTCGATTCCCCATATCACAGAGGTGAGATTAATTGCCATTCTCGCAGGGCGGCGGAGTAGCTAACCCTAAGCCTCTAACACGGATGGAATTACTCATGAAAATCCTCCAAACGCAGTAGGATGTCGAGGGCGATTCCAGAGTCCAGCCTATGGGGGTCTGTTGATAAGGAGGATTCGAACCCGAGACCACGCGCTAAAAATGACTAATAATTAACCACTCAACGGCTAAATAAAGCCAACATTTTATTTTAAACATTTTAAAAAGCTCTCTTCTCTCTCCTCTTTGATACGATTTCCGGCGAAACACCGGCCAAACTCCGGCGACCTCATCACGGCCAAGATGGCTATCAGGCCACCGACACCTCCACCTGGTTGACCCACCACCAACAACCACTACAACTACTGTAAACCACCAACCTACAACCTCACGCCGATCTCTTCCACCCCGACGTCCTAAACCCCCCACCACTACAAACTGACGCCGGAAACACCACCTCCGACGTCGGAAACAGTAACAACAACACTCACACAACGAAGGAAAACACCATTCCTATCAAAACTATTGAATATATCCATGGTGAACCGACAGAACTTTTTGATATTAAAGAAATTGAGATGATGATAGAGCAGCAAGAGTTACAATATGCGGTTGTATGTAAATTTAGTTATGGATGGCCGTAAATTGCTACACTTCGCATACAATACTTCCAAAACAATGCGAGCTCAAAGGCAATCGGAAAGATTGGACTACTTTGTAATCGATATATCTTGATTCGATGCAAACTTTTCAAGATTATATGACCTTGCTATCCAAACCAATGTTTTGGATTAAGGAGAAAGGATGGTCCTATCCAACGAGGACATTCAAACGGACACCATGGTTCAATCCGTAAGAAAACAAGTTTAGCCATGGCATGGATTTCATTTCCAACTCTTCCTCCTCATTATTTTGGTAAAGAACAACTCTTCTCCTTAGCTTCAAAGCAGCAGTACGCTTTAATGATTGATCTTGCTACCACAAACAAAACTAGACCTAGTTGTGCTAGGGTCAAAGTTGAATTAGATTTACTTCATAATCACCCTAAAAGAGTTCTTATCCAGGTAAAGAATGGGGAAGAAGTTAAGTCACAATGGATTCCTATTAACTATGATTATCTTCCTAAATTTTGTAATGTTTGTAAACTGCAAGGCCATGATCGTTATAACTGTTGGAATCTACACCCTGAATTGTATAATGTTGATAATTACGGGCAGGGATAGGTAGATGACTGTACATCGCGGGGAAGACGACGAGAGGAGGGAGTAAGAGGTGGAAGATGACGGAAAGAGGAGAAGGTGATGACAAGGCCAAAGCAAGATAAAGTAACCCTAATCCTAGGGGTGACGGAAATGGTAAGGGGAAAGAAACCCTAGGAAACATTAATGGTAATAATAATGATTCTCTAATTCTTCCTAAAAATCTTCCTAGTAATAATTCTGCTAGTACTTCTAATCAATATGGGGTCCGAATTTTAGGTAGTGGTAAAGTAGTAGGAGATTTGGAAAAGATTAATGGATGGAAGGTAGTTCAGAATAAAAGATATGTTCCTAAAAATAATCTAATTCATCTAGGTAAGAATATTAATAATATTAATAATAGATTAGATATTAATTCTAAGCCCAATTCGAATTCAAACCTACTTACTAATTTAGGAAATAATTTAAATGTCAGTGATACTAATAATAATCTAAATCAACATGGTAAGTTTCTTAATAATAACAATAATATATTAGTTGATAATTCTAATTCAAATACGAATTCAAATCTGCTTATTTTAGGAAAAGAATTAGTTGTCAATAATAAAGACTCTCCTAAAGATGATATATTAATTCAAAATCATTTAAATCACCCCAATAATAGTCAAAATATACAAGGTAGGAATCCTACTACTTCCATAGATAGACATCATCAGAATATTGACCAAATCCCTCCTCAAATAACGCCCTACATACCAAAAATAACTCCTCAAAATCCTACCCAAACCCTTCCCTCCAATCTACCACTTCAAAACCCTAATACCACCCTTTCTAGAAACCCTAGCCCACCCAGAAACCCTAAAACAGCCCTAAGCCCACAACCTAAGCGCCAAACCTCCCTTCCAGCCCATGATCGAACCCCCACCACCTCCGAAAATTTAATTAATATTCCCTTCCCTTTAGCAGCCCCTCAAACCCAGGTTCGAACCTCCTCTACACCTGCGCATAATTCCCTTTTTTTTAACACCCACACCCAAGTTCGAACCCCCTCTAATACTAATTTAATTCCTTCTAACATCACTACCCAAGTTCGATCCCTCACTGCCACAAAAACATCACAGAACCCTATACCCACCCATACCTACGATCGAACCACCTCCGAAACCCCCACTGAAACCATACTAAATAATAACATTTTTATACCCACCCCTATCCAGGTTCGAACCCCTACACCTACTCTCCTAAATACCCAACCAGCTCCTACCATTTCTACCCCAGCACCGCAAGATCGAACCCCCCCCAGAACGCCTCATAAAAACAATTTCAACTCTTCCAAAGATCGAATCCCCTCTCCTACTATTAATTATCATTCTACCTCTATTAATCACAATAATCACTCTACACCTAATGCCCAGGATCGAACCTCTACAGCCCTTCTGCCCTCCTCACAAGACCAAATTCCTACACTTCCACTATTTCCCAACCTTCTCCCCCCTCCCCCTGTGCGTTACCCTCATGCCGAATCTGCCCCCCTACTCTTAGTTAGTAACCCCTCTCCTTCTCACGAAATTACCCCTCATAACTCCAACATTCCTAACTACTCCAATGATACTCCTCCTATAATGCAACACAACACCACGATACCTCACCACACCCAAATAAGAGATAACCAATGCTATCCCTAAACAAATACACTTTTCTAACTTAGACACTACCTCCTCACCATTCCTAATCCAAATTGCATTCACCTACTCTCCAAACCAACACACACTTGTCCACTATTAGCCCGTAATCTCGTGAACCATAACCAAACACAAGACGATTTTCCTACTACTCCAAACCCCATGAGATTCTTATCGACTTTGATAATGATAACATATCGATATTCACAGCAAGGTAAGATTGTAGGGATGCCATTAATGATGTAGGGATAGTCCAAACAAACGAAGAATGTAGGGAAATCCCCTCTAATAATACTTCGATTTAGTTAGAAGACAACGCGTGAGGAAGACGGTTATGGCGGAATATATTTGTTCGAGGAATCAGAACTTATAATTCACATATTGCACAGAAATATCGCACTAACATTGCAGTGCATAAATCTGTTAACAGGAGATGGTGGAAACAGAATTATACAGCTACCATACCAGAGGATAATTCTACGCCGATATAGTGGGTCGTAAAATAACAAATACTTTGACAACAATAACAAAGACAAGAGAAACAACATTGATATTCAAAGTAACTTTGATAGACA
Source organism: Przewalskia tangutica (assembly GCA_029844215.1). Classification (NCBI taxonomy): domain Eukaryota; kingdom Viridiplantae; phylum Streptophyta; class Magnoliopsida; order Solanales; family Solanaceae; genus Przewalskia; species Przewalskia tangutica. Next base: position 109,616 of record JAQGDG010000318.1, on the reverse strand, counting down.
AGTGAGGAATGCATGATAGAGGACGAAGTCTCTCAAGAAAAGAATGAGTAGATCCAGAACAATATACCAATGAAGAGTTCCAAAGTTATAAAATTTCTCCCGTATGAACACCAAAGCTAAATCTAAATGAATGCTATCATCCGAATATAAGATCGGTAATACTGTAAAGCATTTTCAAGATCGATAAATCTCCATCGCAAACATAAGTTCTTTGTGATTGGTATTCTTGAACCCATGCATGATCTACAAAAATGGAGCGTGCAGTATGAAACTAGGCATGGATTATGCTCTTATAACGCCTAAAAGATATGGGTTTTTGTTGATTCGTAATGGCACCACAATACATTGACAAACAATTCTCAACAGACATTACTTTGGCTTTGCAAAATAGAGTACTCATATGAATTTAGTCTTCACCGTGGTCTACGCAGATGTGATACCGTAATAGAATTCACCTGGGACTCTTTATCCGATACGGCGATCTCTATGAATAGTCCTCGTTGACGGAGGTGACTTTAATGTTGTCACTAAACAGAGGAAAATATGGTGGAAGACCTATTAACAGCAGGATGTCGATGATTTCGCATATCAGATCCATACATGTAATCTTAATGACTGGGGTTTAAGCGGTCTACTTATACTTGGTGGAACGGTCGAGCAGCGACGCCTTTGTGTTTGAACGACTGACGATGTTTAGGTAATGATGAGCTACAACAATTATTCCTGTGGATCGAGATTACGACTTAATTCGCACGTTCAGATCATGTACTTCTTGATGAATTTCAAGCAGACTGGCCCACAATACAAAGAAACCTTTTCGATTTCAATTTCTCGACTAAACACGAGGATTTCTCGATCGTTGTCAAGATAGCCGAGAGAAATACGCAGATGGCAATACTTTCGAAATTCAATACTAAATCAAAAGGTTAAAAAGTACTATCAACTTGGAGCAGGCTAATTTTGGCAATATTTTCCAAAATATCACCGATTTGGAACAAAGTTATTAAAACTCACGAGATTTTGTTTGCTCGATCCTTCAATTGAAAATAGGACCGAGCTTTGGCAGTAGAGGCCAAATGCCGAGGGCAAAGTCTATAGAGGAGGATTTCTACAAATGTAGCGTGGATGTCTGCTTATCGAGGGTGACAAAAATTCGAAGTTTTTTCATGCTAATGTTAATGGTCGCCGCAAGAGATTACAGCTTAGTAGAATTCAGGATAGTACAGGCACTTGGCTTGAGAATGACAAAGACATCGCAGATGAGGCTATCGATTCTACACGTAATGCCATAAAACGACTAATAATCCACAATTTGACTTCTTGGATTTAATAGAGGAAAAGGTGTAAGTGATTTAGACGAATGAAAAGTCGATCCAGATTCCCACTAAAGAAGAGGTTAGAGAAGTCGCTTTGGTCTCAACCCACACAAAGACCGGAGGTCCTGACGGTTTTCATGGTATCTTTATCGCACTGGGAGATCATCGGGAATGACGTGACGGACATGATTATTTCTTTCTTCAGAGGTAGGAGATTCCTGTGTATGTCACTCACACTAATCTTATTTTAATTCCTAAAAACAGTGGTGAATACTTTGGGGACATGCGCCCTATCGCCTTAGCAATTTCATTAATAAAATTTTCTAGAGTCATCCATAACAAAGTTATCACCTTTATTACCTAGCTTGATTTCACGTAATCAGCCGTTTTGTCAAAGGCGTAAATATTATCGAGAATATTCTTCTTGCTCAAGAGATTACCAAAGACATCGTGCTCGTAAATGCGAACGGTAAACGCCATAATATTATTATTAAGCTCGACATGACTAAGGCTTACGATGCACTTTCGAGCTTTCTAATGGAAGTTCATGAAACGGGTTTGAGAAACCTTTATAGTCATATTTATGAGTTGGTGGCTCATAATTGGTATTCGATTTTGATTAATGGTCAATCGCATGGTTTCTTCAAGTCTTCTCGAGGTAAAACAAGGTGACCCTCTCTCCCTACCTTATTTATAATTGCCGCAGTAAATGTTATCCAGAGCTCTTAATTTACTTAACAGGGACCCGAGATTTCATGGATTTGGGATGCCTAAGCATAGCCCAAAGATTAATCACTTGTGTTATGATGATGACACTATTATTTTTGCCTCTCACCACAAGATTCTTTGCAAAAGATTATGAATGTTTTAAGCAGGTATGAAGAGGCTTCGGGGCAACTTGTGAATAAATCCAAAAGCGCTTTCTATTTACATACATCAGCAACTGATATAGTTATTCAGGACATCGAACAACTTACAGGTATGTCCCGTCAATCTTTCCCTATTACTTACCTGGGTTGTCCTTTATTTTACAGCTCTCCACAACTTTCCTTTTACAATGATCTCTTAACTAAGATTCAGAACAAACTTCAAGGTTGGAAAGGTATTCTTCTTTCCTTTGGTGGTAGAGTCGTTTTGTTAATCATGTTTTATGTGCCATGCCTATGCACCTTTGTTTCGCGACTAATCCTCCGTAGTTTGTCCTTAAAAGTTATATAAAATATTTTCTCAATTCTTCCGAGTAATAAAGTCGAGTGGGGACGCTATCAATACCGGGAACATATTTGCTTACCAATTTCAGAGGGCGGTCTTGGTTTGCAGACCGCAAGATATTTCAAAAGCTTTATTTGCTAAGTTGTGTGGAACTTCGTAACTAAGAACTCGCATGGAGAGAATTTATGAGCAACAAATATCTTAAATACCATAATCACGCCACGCCCTATAAAAGGTTCACAGATTTGAAGAAAATGCCGACGACGCGACCAGATTGATCAAGACATCCGTGGCGTACTAAGCAAGGAACCAGATCCTTCCGGGATGATAATCGACTGGCTCGGGGCTATTCGAGGTCGTGACAACGCTGTAGTTACGTAAGTCATTCAGATTGTTAGAGATGTGGTCACTAATGGTACTGGGATGAAGACATACCGCTGCGTAATCTTCCGGCTGCACTGTGGATCGATTATTCGTGAGGTTATTCCTCCCGATATGCTGACGTAGTGGATGGCGGAGATAGACCGTGGTGGACTAAAGAGGTCATGGTGAGTTCACCATTAACTGCATGGAGTTACTACGCAATGGGGACTATCTTGGTTAATCATGAGAAAATTTGGGTTAAGGGTCTTCCTTATAAAATTGCCTTTAATATGTGGAGGATTAGGATGAATAAGATTCCTTTGATGATATTGTGAGAAGTCAGTATGAGATGCCTTCTAAATGTAATTGTTGTAGGAATCCTCAGAAGAATCTATCGAGCACGCCTTCGCACAAAGTGAAAGTTAGCACATCGTATGGAGACTTTTTCGTGAGTTCGCATTACTATTACAGTTTACCACTTGACCAGATCATCAATGAGTGGTGGTACGCGAGTGTGGTACCTTAATCAAACCCATTTACTATGCTATACCAAGCATCATCACTGGGAGTTATGGAAAAGAAGGAATGATGTGAGACATGATAGGCGCACTACTGTAGCTGAGTCATCTATCGATTTCGCAACTATACGTAGCTTGGTGAGATTGCGAGACCAAGATTAATCCAAAGACTTCATAGATGGAATGATATTCTTATTCGACTTAAGGAAGAGGTTGAGATTCCTAAAGTCACTTTGGTCTTACGGTGCTTTCCGACGACCGAAGTTGGAAATGTAATATCGATGGCTACCAGCATAATCCAGGAGAAGCTCTTTTTCTTTTGTGTAAGGGATGATTTAGGCAACTTGGTTTACGCAGAGGCTAAAGAAATCCAGGAGGCTACTAATACTAGACGAGGCTGTGGCTATCTTAGAGGCAATGATTCTCAGAAAAGAAGACAACAACATTCATATATTATCGAGACCGATTCTAGACTTATGCTAACGGTTCTTATGAAAAGGAAACCCTCGAGAATTATCATTTGGGTCGAGGAGATTTTGAGATGATAGCAGAGGCCAATGTTACTTTTCAAAGATATCATGAGAGAAGGCAATCACCGCCGATCACCTAGCTTAATTTGGTTTCGACAATGGCCGGCTGAGGCACGATTTGATCAATCGATAGTAAAGGCAGGAGGATTCTCAATTGTGACAAGATTCAATGCCCTTATCTCGTGATAAGGGAACCGAGTTATTGATGGATTGTTCAACGCGCGAGGCGTTGGTTTGACAGACACTATTATGCTCACAACTCCGGGAGAGCATAATAGACCCTTTTCTACTAACTTGGTTTGCTTTTTCGCAGTAAAACATCATTCATTACTACAGGAAGCAACAAGATGCATGGATCTTACAGAGCACTGGATATACACAAACATGGAGAGAGGAACAGATACCGGAGGTAGCACTCGTAAGATTACCGATCGATATCCGGATTACATCACTTTACTATTCAGTGCATCCCGCATATCCGAAATCCGAGAGGTATGCACTGAGGACCCATGATACAGACCATACCTCTTTACATAGTAGAGGACTTTCTCGTAAGAGACGGTATCACGCTTCTTCACGCATACGATCATGAGAGCAGAGACTTCACTTCGTGAGTTATTCAAATACATGCATACGCATCGCTGGAGAACATCGAACTATGAGGTGACCTATCACCAAAGTGGTATTAGCATCTAGTTATGCTCATTCTCCCGTGGTGCGACACCACATGGGAAGGTTATCTTCGCGGTTTGGTATGTGACAGCATGATGACGGATTGCGTAGTTTTAGAGACACGATCTTCGCAGAGGCGTAGTATCGATGCGATGGTGCATCTAGTGGCTGCATCGGGGACACAATCCTATTCGACACACTATCACCTCCTTACACCGGGAAATTTCAATCGAGATTTCTACAAAGCAAGCGCACTTTCTTAGACTAGATCTTTCTTATAGTTTTTACATTTTATATTGTCATTTTGGACACATAGATCCAAAATGATACATAGGTTATTTGTTTCATTTCACTGCTGCATTCATTTCTAAAACTCTGTATGTTTTTTATTTTTCATTATTAATAAAATAACCTAGGCCCACAAGCCTAGTGGATTATCTAAAAAAAAAAAAAAAAAAAAACCCTAAACCCTAAACCCTAAACCCTAAACCCTAAACCCTAAACCCTAAACCCTAAACCCTAAACCCTAAACCCTAAACCCTAAACCCTAAACCCTAAACCCTAAACCCTAAACCCTAAACCCTAAACCCTAAACCCTAAAACCCTAAACCCTAAACCCTAAAACCCTAAACCCTAAAACCCTAAACCCTAAAACCCTAAACCCTAAACCCTAAACCCTAAATTTTAAACCCTAAACCCTAAACCCTAAAACCCTAAACCCTAAACCCTAAACCCTAAACCCTAAACCCTAAACCCGAAACCCTAAACCCTAAACCCTAAACCCTAAACCCTAAACCCTAAACCCTAAACCCTAAACCCTAAACCCTAAACCCATCCAACAGCATTTGGCCCAATGGTCAAAGGTTAGGCTAAGGATACCATGTGTGGGAGGTCTTGGGTTCGATTCCCATATCGCCAGATTAATTGCCATTCGCAGCGGGGCGGCGGAGTAGCTAACCCTAAGCCTCTAACACGGATGGAATTACTCATGAAAATCCTCCAAACGTAGGACAAGCGAGGGCGATTCCGTAGTCCAGCCTATGGGGTCCGCTGATAGCGAGGATTCAACCCGAGACCACGCGCTAAAAATGACTAATAATTAACCACTCAACGCTAAATAAAGCCAACATTTATCCAACAAAGATTTGGCCCAACGGTCAAAGGTTAGGCTAAGGATACTCCTCGCGCAGAGACCGTGGGTTCGATTCCCAACAGGCGAGATTAATTCCTTGCAATTTTATTCAACGCTCTGACCGCGGCGAATAAAAAGGGTCGGGCCCCGCCGAGTACCAGCCATACCTAAACGGATTCTCTATACCTACAAGAGGGCCCACTGATTAAAAGGACACTCTGAGCGTGCCCAAGCCCGCCGAGGAATCGGTTCTGTACCTCCAAACGGTATGGCCTGTTGCCGGATGGGTGCCTATTGTTGTCGACTAACTCGTGCCTTCAAGCATGGGAAACACATAATAAAATGACTAAATAATTAACCACTCAACGCTAAATAAAGCCAACATTTTAATCCAACAAAGATTTGGCCCAATGGTCAAAGGTTAGGCTAAGGATACCATGTGGGAGGTCTTGGGTTCGATTCCCATATCGCCAGAGTGAGATTAATTGCCATTCTGCAGGGAAGGGAGTAGCTAACCCTAAGCCTCTAACACGGATGGAATTACTCATGAAAAATCCTCCAAACGTGTAGGATGTCGAGGGCGATTCCGCAGTCCAGCCTGGGGTCTTGATATGAGGATTCGAACCCGAGACCACGCGCTAAAAATGACTAATAATTAACCACTCAACGGCTAAATAAAGCCAACATTTTATCCAACAAAGATTTGGCCCAATGGTCAAAGGTTAGGCTAAGATACCATGTGTGGAGGTCTTGGGTTCGATTCCCATATCGCCAGAGGTGAGATTAATTGCCATTCTCGCAGTGAAGCGGAGTAGCTAACCCTAAGCCTCTAACACGGATGGAATTACTCATGAAAATCCTCCAAACGTGTAGGGATGTCGAGGGCGATTCAGAGCAGTCCAGTGGGGTCATTGATAAGGAGGATTCGAACCCGAGACCACGCGCTAAAAATGACTAATAATTAACCACTCAACGGCTAAATAAAGCCAACATTTTATCCAACAAAGATTTGGCCCAACGGTCAAAGGTTAGGCTAAGGATACCATGTGCGAGGTCTGGGTTCGATTCCCATATCGCCAGAGTGAGATTAATTGCCATTCTGCAGGGGCAAGGGGAGTAGCTAACCCTAAGCCTCTAACACGGATGGAATTACTCATGAAAAATCCTCCAAACGCAGTGACAAGTCGAGGGCGATTCCGCAGTCCAGCCGGAGGGGTCTGTTGATACGAGGATTCGAACCCTAGACAACGCGCTAAAATTTACTAATAATTAACCACTCAACGGCTAAATAAAGCCAACATTTATCCAACAGCATTTGGCCCAAGGGTCAAACGTTAGTCTAAGGATACCAAGTGTGAGGTCTGGTTCGATTCCCCATATCAGCAGAGGTGAGATTAATTGCCATTCTGCAGGGGTGAAGGGAGTAGCTAACCCTAAGCCTCTAACACGGATGGAATTACTCATGAAAAATCCTCCAAACGTGTAGGATGTCGGAGGCGATTCCGCAGTCCAGCCGGATGGGGTCCCTTGATAAGGAGGATTCGAACCCGAGACCACGCGCTAAAAATGACTAATAATTAACCACTCAACGGCTAAATAAAGCCAACATTTTTTATCCAACAGCATTTGGCCCAATGGTCAAAGGTTAGGCTAAGGATACCATGTGTGGGAGGTCAAGGGTTCGATTCCCCATATCAGCAGAGGTGAGATTAATTGCCATTCTGCAGGGGCAAAGGGAGTAGCTAACCCTAAGTCTCTAACACGGATGGAATTACTCATAAAAAATCCTCCAAACGTAGGACAAGCGGAGGGCGATTCCGTAGTCCAGCCTATGGGGGTCTGTTGATAAGGAGGATTCGAACCCGAGACCACGCGCTAAAAATGACTAATAATTAACCACTCAACGGCTAAATAAAGCCAACATTTTATCCAACAAAGATTTGGCCCAATGGTCAAAGGTTAGGCTAAGGATGCTCCTCAGCAGAGAGGCTGGTTCGATTCCCTGCAAAGAGGTGAGATTAATTCTGCAATTTTATTCGAACGCTTTAACTGGGCGAATAAAGTGGGCCTGGCCCTCGAGTACCAGCACTAAACGGATTCCTCTATACCTGAGGGCCCACTGATTAAAAAGGACACTCGAGCGTGCCCAAGCCCATGAGGAATCGGTTCAGCATGCCTCCAAACGGTATGGGGCGGTTGTCTGGTTTAGGGGTGCCTATTGTTAAGCCGACTCGAACTCGGGCCTTCTGCCACATGGGAAACACATAATAAAATGACTTAATAATTAACCACTCAACGGCTAAATAAAGCCAACATTTTTAATCCAACAAGATTTGGCCCAACGGTCAAAGGTTAGGCTGATGCTCCTCGCAGGAGACCGTGGGTTCGATTCCTTAACAAGGTGAGATTAATTCCTTGCAATTTTATTCGAACGCCTAACCGCGGCGAATAAAAGGGTTGGGCCCTCGCCGAGTACCGCCTAAACGGATTCCTCTATACCTACAAGAGGGCCCACGACAAAAGGACACTGAGCGTGCCCAAGCCCGAGGAATCGTCTGTGTACCTCCAAACGGTATGGGCCATTGTCTGTTTATGGGTGCCTATTGTTGCCGACTCGAACTCGTGGCCTTCTGCCACATGGGAAACACATAATAAAATGACTAAATAATTAACCACTCAACGGCTAAATAAAGCCAACATTTTGATCCAACAAAGATTTGGCCCAACGGTCAAAGGTTAGGCTAAGGATACTCCTCATGCAGAGACCGTGGTTCGATTCCCCAATGTTAGGTGAGATTAATTCCTTGCAATTTTATTCGAATGCTCTTGACTGGGCGAATAAAAGGTTGGGCCCCGCCGAGTACCAACACCTAAACGGATTCTCTATACCTACAAGAGGGCCCACCGATTAAAAAGGACACTGAGCAGCCCAAGCCCGAGGAATGGTTCAGTACCTCCAAACGGTATGGCCGGTTGTCTGCCGGGTGCCTATTGTTAAGCCGACTGAACTCGGGGCCTTCAAGTACATGGAAACACATAATAAAATGACTAAATAATTAACCACTCAACGCTAAATAAAGCCAACATTTATCCAACAAAGATTTGGCCCAATGGTCAAAGGTTAGGCTAAGGATACCCTCGTGCAGAGACCGTGGGTTCGATTCCCCAATGCAGGTGAGATTAATTCCTTGCAATTTTATTCGAACGCTTGACCGGGCGAATAAAAGTGGTCGGGCCTCGCCGAGTACCGTCACTAAACGGATTCCTCTATACCTACAAGAGGGCCCACCGATTAAAAGGACACTTGAGCGTGCCCAAGCCCAATGAGGAATCGTCTGTGCACCCTCCAAACGGTATGGGCTTGTCTGGTTTATGCAGGGTGCCTATCAAGCCGACTCGAAATGAGGGCCTTCAAGTACATGGGAAACACATAATAAAATGACTAAATAATTAACCACTCAACGGCTAAATAAAGCCAACATTTTAATCCAACAGCATTTGGCCCAATGGTCAAAGGTTAGGCTAAGGATGCTCCCTTGTGCAGGAGACCGTGGGTTCGATTCCCTTAACAAGGGTGAGATTAATTCCTGCAATTTTATTCAACGCTCTTGACCGAGGCTTAAAAGGTGGTTGGGCCTCGCTCGAGTACCAGTCGGCTAAACGGATTCTCTATACCTACAAGAGGGCCCACCGATTAAAAAGGACACTCTGAGCAGCCCAAGCCCACGAGGAATCGTCTGTGCACCTCCAAACGGTATGGGTCATTGTCTAAGCGGAGGGTGCCTATTGTTGCCGACTCGAACTCGTGGCCTTCAAGCACGGGAAACACATAATAAAATGACTAAATAATTAACCACTCAACGGCTAAATAAAGCCAACATTTTTATCCAACAAAGATTTGCCCAACGGTCAAAGGTTAGGCTAAGGATACCACGTGTGAGGTCTTGGGTTCGATTCCCATATCGCCAGAGGTGAGATTAATTGCCATTCTGCAGGCGGAGTAGCTAACCCTAAGCCTCTAACACGGATGGAATTACTCATGAAAATCCTCCAAACGCAGGGACAAGCGGAGGCGATTCCGCAGTCCAGCCTAGGGGGTCCGTTGATAAGAGGATTCGAACCCGAGACCACGCGCTAAAAATGACTAATAATTAACCACTCAACGGCTAAATAAAGCCAACATTTTTATCCAACAAAGATTTGGCCCAATGGTCAAAGGTTAGGCTAAGGATACCATGTGGGAGGTCTGGGTTCGATTCCCATATCGCAGAGTGAGATTAATTGCCATTCGCAGGGTGAAGGAGTAGCTAACCCTAAGCCTCTAACACGGATGGAATTACTCATGAAAATCCTCCAAACGTGTAGGGACAAGTCGGAGGCGATTCCGCAGGTCGGTAGGAGGGTCCATTGATAAGGAGGATTCGAACCCGAGACCACGCGCTAAAAATGACTAATAATTAACCACTCAACGGCTAAATAAAGCCAACATTTTAAATCCAACAGCATTTGGCCCAATGGTCAAAGGTTAGGCTAAGGATACCTTGTGTGGGAGGTCTTGGGTTCGATTCCCCATATCAGCAGAGGTGAGATTAATTGCCATTCTGCAGGGGCAAGGGGAGTAGCTAACCCTAAGTCTCTAACACGGATGGAATTACTCATAAAAAATCCTCCAAACGTGTAGGGACAAGCGGAGGGCGATTAGTAGAGTCGGTAGGAGGTGCATTGATAAGGAGGATTCGAACCCGAGACCACGCGCTAAAAATGACTAATAATTAACCACTCAACGGCTAAATAAAGCCAACATTTTTATCCAACAGCATTTGGCCCAATGGTCAAAGGTTAGGCTAAGGATACCCGGAGTGGGAGGTCTTGGGTTCGATTCCCATATCGCCAGAGGTGAGATTAATTGTCATTCCGAGGGTGAAGGAGTAGCTAACCCTAAGCCTCTAACACGGATGGAATTACTCATGAAAAATCCTCCAAACGTGTAGGGACAAGCGGAGGCGATTCCGTAGGTCGGTAGGAGGTGCTGATAAGGAGGATTCGAACCCGAGACCACGCGCTAAAAATGACTAATAATTAACCACTCAACGGCTAAATAAAGCCAACATTTTTTTAAAGCCAACATTTTTTATTTTTAAAAAACCCTACGTCGTGAACAGTAACGCCGCCAGCGCCGCCGGCGGTTTTTCACTGTTTCCGGCCAGCTCAGGCACCTGCTGCCAACGACACCCCCACCAAAAGCTTCGTCTCGACATCCCCGTCATTCCCATACCCTCCATTAACGTCGACTCTCCCTAAATCGCCGGGAAAATCAGATCGAAAAACTCCCAGTTTTTCCGATCGTCTTTTCCATTTTCCGGCGAACTCCGGCTGAGTTGACGGACGGGGCTGGTACCATCTGAATCGTCATCTCCTCCCCGTCATTTCTATACCCACCACATCCTTCGATTCTCTCTAAAACGCCGATTCACTCAAATCTCAAAACCAAAACCCTAATCGCCGTCATCCATTTTCCGGCGACACCACGTACAGTCGACGGTCGTGAGTGGTTCCAGTAGCCTCGCCGTCATCACCCCGTCATTTTGCACCCACCCCCACCCTCCAATTCAGTCCAGATCGACGGGACCACCATTTCACATTTTCCGACGGTTCATCGCCGATTTCCGGCCGATTCAGGCATAGTCGAGGGTCGTGTGTGGTACCGTTGGGTTCGTCTCATCAAGCTCTACAATTCCCACTAAATTTCGAATCTCAACAGTTCATTTTAGAAATTTTCCATATTTTCCGGCGAACCGCCGGCGGCCATGGCGGCAGTGGCGGCTGGGCAACCACCTGTTGAGGTTGCCCAGTCCATTTCTCCTGATTTTCCACCTCTAATGACTCCCCAATGCAATAATTCATTGACTTTGGATCAAAATGGCATTTTCCGGCGAACAACGCCCCCAACAAGCGGTGATACGGTGGTGCAACCCCCCGTGGTGGCAATGCAGCCCGGTCTAACACCTGGAATTCATTTTGCTCATGTTCTCCAATCATCATCTCCGACAACTGGATCAGCGGGGCCCAACAAAGCTCAGAATGGTCAATTACCACCCCCGCTAGCACCTAAAAAGGTAAATTATCTACACGGAGAACCTACATTATTGCTACAGAAATCTGAAATAGATGTGTTGATAGCGCGTCAAGATTTGAAATGGGCGGTAATAGGTAAATTTAGTCATGGCATGCCTAACATAGATCTTCTGAGGACTGAATTACCTAAACAATTGAAATTGAAAGCCCAAGTTAGAATTGGTTATCTGTTTAGCCGTCATATTCTGATTCGATGCTCCATTGAAGAAGATTATGATACGCTTATGTCCATCTCTTCCAGCTTTGATATTAAAGACAAGAGGGAATCCTATCCTTTACGCACTATGAAATATGATGTTTCCTTTGACCCTACAAAAGAAACTAGTATAGCTTGGGCTTGGGTTTCATTTCCTAACCTTCCACCTGTCTACTTTGATGAGTCTATCCTTTTATCTATTGCTTCTGCTGTTGGTAGACCCATTTGTGTTGATGCGGCTACCAAAAATATGACCCGTCCTAGTTGTGCTAAGGTTAAGGTCGAATTAGATTTGTTGCGTCAACACCCCAAAAATATCCAAATCCAAATTGCTACGGAAGGAGGAATTCAAACAAACTCTTACAAGATTCAGTTTGACTTTCTCCCAAAGTATTGCACTAATTGTTCCCTTCAAGGACATGATGTGCACGGGTGTTGGAAACTCAATCCTGAGATGAGACCTTCGAAGGACAAAGAAAATACCCATCCTGCTCCCCCACCTCCAAAAGACAACCCACAAAACCCAAACCCCCTAGATAATACAAACAAAACAAACAATCCACCCAAAAATCCAAACCCAACCAAAGAAACCCCCAAAACTACAAATCAAGCCAAAGATGCCCCCCAAAACCCAAATGACTGGCAAACAGTTGCCAATAAAAAACGAAAGAAAAATACTCCACAAGTCCAAAAGCCAAAAACCAAAAATACTGGGAATCAAATTCAGCCCCAAATATCTAAAGTTAACCAAAAACAACCTCCAAACAAAAACACACAAGTCTCTATAACACACCCCCCAGAAATTACAATCAACCCCACTCCATTACCTACCCCCACACCTACTCTAACACAGCAACAAAACCCCCATCCTTTTCATTTCATGGCACAACCCCTCCCCACCTTTGCTAGCACCTCCTCCACCTTACCTACCACCACCCAGCCCCTCTTCACAATGCATGCCCCTTCCCCCCCTCTTTCTCAACCTAACCCACCAAATATTCCGACCCCACCTGAGAACGCCCACCCTCCCCCTCTTATTGAACCAAACCCACCTGAGACCACTCCACCACTATCCCTACCCGACATTACACCCCTTATTCAACCAGAACTCATCCCACCTCCCACTGAACCTACCCCCCCTCCAGATACTACACCCCTCCTTCCACTCACCCTTACTCACCCAGTATCCCCACTGGATATTGGGAAAGACAAATACAAACGCCCTATATTCTCTTCCGCACCCTCTACCCCTACAGCACCAAAATTTTTCCAACGACGGGACCCATTCTTGATTGGCATTAATCTTGAGCTACCTTCTTTAGCCAAGAATATTGTGCCTTTGAACCAAGCTTGTACTAGCATTCCCTCTTCCGGTAGTGTGGGGAGAATTTGTGGTAAGGAGCTTGTTATTGCTGATAATGATGATGCTGAGGTGGAGGTTGATGCCCGCAAGGATTACATGATTGATGAAGATGATAATTTTGTTGACATGGCTGACCTATTTGATGAGGATAGGGATACAGTGGTTGACAAACCAGCCATAAGAGACTTCACTCCTGAGGTAACGCCTTTTGCTATAGAGGATTCGGATCCTTTTATGGGCATAATACTCGAGGGTAAGGAGATCCCACAGGTTACACCAGCGCTTCCGATTGGTTTGGATAGGGCTATTCCTATTAGGAACAGGGATATTCAGGATCAGAGGCTGCGAATGGTGATGAAGATAATCGGCAAAGGCATGATTTTATCAATACCTTTATGGAGGCGAGAAGGGAACAATTGTGGCGTCAGAAACAGGCAGGCTTGACAGGCGTGATCAACTACGGCCCATCTTTAGATATCATTACAGAGGCTCTTCGCAGAGCGGGGCGAGTTGCAGCATCACCTACACTCATCGTGTCTGAGCAACAGATGGTAGCATATATGACACGTCCAGGCAATGAAAAATACAGGAAGATGGATACTAAGAAGCTAGATCGGACACTCGGGGCCATAGCGGATGCATTGCTAGCTCGGCCGGACCAGTCCATTGATTCCAAGATCTGAGTGTTGCTCCGAGGATTACATATCGGGCAACCTCATCCATCACTACTAGATCCAGATCCAGATCCGGACCCAGGACTCCTTTTACATGATCAGATTTTTAGAGTATTTGGAGGAGGACAAAGATGAGACACTTCAGATTGAAGACTTTGTATGCCCGGAGGTAGCTTATAGCTTTAGGCTTACATTGTATCTTCATTTTGTTTGTATCCACATTTGTAGTATCATCATCGAGTATGTTATAAACTCGGTGATGATCATTGCTTATTTGATTATTGCTTCTTCTTTCTTTTTGCACTCCTGCTGTTAAGCAGTGTATTTCCTCCTACGGGGCCCCATGTACTTTTCTTTGATATATAAAATAACCTAGGCCCACAAGCCTAGTGGATTATTAAAAAAAAAAAAAAAAAAAAAAAACCCTAAACCCTAAACCCTAAACCCTAAACCCTAAACCCTAAACCCTAAACCCTAAACCCTAAACCCTAAATCCTAAACCCTAAACCCTAAACCCTAAACCCTAAACCCTAAACCCTAAACCCTAAACCCTAAACCCTAAACCCTAAACCCTAAACCCTAAACCCTAAACCCTAAACCCTAAACCCTAAACCCTAAACCCTAAACCCTAAACCCTAAACCCTAAACCCTAAACCCCAACATTTTTACTTAGCAAATTTTGCTCTCCCCTCTCTCCTAAAAAACGTGAAAACCCTAGCCTAGCCGCCACCCCCTTTCCGGCCACCATGGCCGTCGTGGCCACCGGCCGGCCACCTCCTGTGGTCGGCCACCACCCTCCCGTCACCATCCACCCCCCCACCTATTCAGAAATTATTAATTCTAACCCCACCCCCCCGGAATCCCACAAAGCGATGGCGGCGCTAACCCTAGCTCCGCCGTCACCCATCCCCCCCCCTCCTCGAATTTCGTGCCCATTAAACCTATCACCTATCTTCATGGTGAACCTATGGTCATGTTTGAGGAGGATGAAATCAATTTTATGATTGAAGAACAAGATTTGAAGCTTGCGGTAATTGGTAAGTTTTCAAATGGTTGGACAGATTTTGATTTCTTGCGAAGGGAAATTCCTAAGCAATGTGGATTAAAATCTGAGGTTAATATAGGGTTGTTGCATAATCGTCATATTCTAATTCGTTGTTCTATCGAAGAAGATTATGATATGTTGATGTCTAGCCCTAGTTTTTGGATTAAAGAAAGAAATAAGATGTTGTTGATGAGAACATTCATTTGGAATGTTAATTTTAATCCGGAAGAGGAGTCAAATATTGCTTGGGGATGGATTTCTTTTCCAAATCTATCACCAAATTTCTATGGACAATCTGCCTTGTTCACGTTGGCGGCGGCGGTGGGAAAACCCATAGCCCTAGATTCGGCTACAAGGAAGAAGACAAGGCCCAGTTGTGCTAGGGTTAAGGTTGAGGTGGATTTGTTAAAAGTTCATCCTCAAAAAATACAAATCTCATTCAAGAAGAATGGAATTGTTCATACAAAGATGCAAAAAATTAGGTTTGATTTTATTCCTAAGTTTTGTATTAATTGCAAACTTCAAGGTCATGATGTTGATGGATGTTGGAAAATAAATCCGGATTTGAAACCGAAGAAGGATGACAATGTTGATAGATCTAAGGAAAAGGAAGCGGATTTGGCAAAAGGTAATTCTCAAAACCCTAACCCTACTTCTTCTTCGTCCAAACCTCTCGTCCAAATGCCCAAAAAAACCAACACCGATGGTTGGCAGGTGGTCACCGGAAAAAACAACAGAAAAATTACGATTCAACACCAAAAATCACCCTTAAACACTATTCCGGCGTTAAGGGGTGAAATTCCGACCACTATTGAGGCCGGAATCACCTCATCTGCGTCAAATCAGCACCCGTCGGAAAAAGAAAAAAATTTAAGCCAAAAAAATTGTCCAGTCGCCGGAATCCCTGGCGGCGCCGTCAAACCTCATCGGAACCCTAACGGCGGCCACCCTGACCGCCGGAAACCTACTGCCGACCCACCAGATCCACCCCCACCCACCGACACACCTCGCCCTAGCCCAAGGCGCCATTGGGCTTTTGCGGCCTAACCTAGCCAAACCCTAGCCCAAAACCACCTAGCCCTAACCCTAATCCGCCATCCAAAACCCTAGCCGCCAACCCACATTCGGAAACCCTACCCACGACCCGACCCAGGCCGTGCCCACCCCACCCCGCTGACCGGACCACCCAACCCACGATCCTCACCCCCGACCAACCCCCACTATCAAAACCACCAACAAAACCCTAAACTACCGCCGAAACCCTACGGTTCGTTGACCGACCCGACCACCAACCCGACGAGACCGGATCGATACCCCCACTAATTCCGGATCCACCCCATCAATATACCCCACCACCCAACCCGACCAACCCGGATCCGAAAATACCCATTTAAATCCGTCGAAACCAGTCGTGGGTTTGACGACCGACCCATTAACGGTCTAACTGCGCCGACCCTAACCCAACTAACCCAACTACCTACCCCGGTACCCTAGTCCTAGACACCTATCTCTCCGTCGACACCACACCCCTAAATCCTAAAAAACCTACGGAAACCCTACCCACTCCCCCGACCCGTTTGCAGGCGACATCCGGACCCAAAACCCAAACAGACCCTGACCCCATATCCAACAAATCCCCCCCCAATTACAAACCATTACCCCTTTAAAACCTCCAAATAAAAAGGCCCAAATTCAAAGCCCAAACAAAAATCAACAAGTCCAAAATAATCCAAGCCCAAATTCTATGTCGGATACGGGCTCCACTACCCAACCCCAAACAAAATCAAATACCAAACCCAATACTAATTCCAAGCCCACAAACAATAAAAATCACTCAGCCCAAAATTGGCTTAAGAATGCCTTTTCTTTCCCTCCTCAACCTTGTACATTGAATAAAACCTCATCAGACATTCCTTCCAATAAAACTACCACTGCCAACCCTTTGAGTGCGGTAGTGACGGGAGGAAGGAGGGTGAGACGATTGGATATGTTTCACAGATTCTTCACAAGCTATCAAAAGTCGAGATTGCGAACCGTGAAGCCTTTGATCGAGAAATGGAAAGTGATGGTGAATTCTATGGCATGACAAATTTTGAAGATGTCTTAAGGAATTCTGACATGATTATTTCCTCCAAAGAAGATAGACGGGATTGGGCCATGGAACCGTATGAACCAGTACCAAGCCCACTTGCTGTTGATGGAGATTCAGAGGACGACATTATGGATGATGAGGATCTTCGGGTTGCACTTGGTCAAATGTTTCATGACATTCCAGACGCAGAAGATAGATATGCAGCGATGAGTAGATTAGAGGCAGCAATACCTGATCCACCTAAGAAAGGAGCGGGGACTTCATCAACACATAATCTACGTCAACGGAAGGAAGCTAGCAAACCGATCCCATTTATGCATTACAACTAGATCAAAGAAGAAATGATTCAATACCATGGACTACTAGAAGACAAAGAGGAAAAGGTACATAGGTTAGAAGATTTTATAAGTTCGAGTTTAGATTTCCTAGCTTTGTTCTTATACTACTACTCTATCTTAGTATCATCTTTTGTAACATCATCAGAGTGCATTATAAACTCTATGATGATCATAGCTATCTTATTTTAGCTTCTTCTTTCTTTTTACATTCGGGATAGATCTATGCTTCGCTAGACAGGTTAGCGGTAGTGAAAGGATTTGTCTGATTGAGTCTGTACTCTTACAGGCCCCATTTTCATTTGTTATTAATAAAACACAGGCCAAAGTGCGGATGATTACTCAAAAAAAAAAAAAAAAAAACCTAAACCCTAAACCCTAAACCCTAAATCCTAAACCCCAAACCTAAACCCTAAACCACTAAACCCTAAACCCTAAACCCTAAACCACAAACCCTAAACCTAAACCCTAAACCACAAACCTAAACTAAACCCCAAACCCCAAACCCCAAACCCCAACCCCAACCCCAAACCCTAAACCTAAACCCTAAACCACAAACCACAAACCCTAAACCCTAAACCCTAAACCCAGAAACCACTAAACCCCAAACAGGAAACCCTAAACCCTAAATTTAAACCCAAACCCCAACCAAATTAAACCCAAACCACTAAACCCTAAACCCGAACCCTAAACCACTAAACCTAAACCCCAATTTGAACCCAAACCTCAGAACAGAACCCAACCCTAAACCCGAACCCTAAACCCTAAACCCTAAACCCGAACCCGAAACCCCGAAACCCGAACCCGAAACCCGAACCCGAAACCCTAAACCCCGAACCCCGAACCCCGAAACCCGAACCCTAAACCCCAAACCCCGAACCCCAAACCCCAAACCCAAACCCCAAACCCCAAAACCAGAAACCCAAACCTAAACCCCAAACCCCAAAACCCCCAAACCCAAAAACCCCAAACCCCAAACCCCCAAACCCAAAACCCCAAACCAAAAAACCCAAACCCCAAAACCAAAACCCCAAACCCAAAACCAAAAAACAAAACACCCAAAACCAAAAAACCAAACCCCAAAACCCAAACCCCAAACCTTAAACCCCAAACCCTAAACCCTAAACCCTAAACCCTAAACCCTAAACCCTAAACCCATCCAACAGCATTTGGCCCAATGGTCAAAGGTTAGGCTAAGGATACCATGTGTGGGAGGTCTTGGGTTCGATTCCCCATATCAGCAGAGGTGAGATTAATTGCCATTCTGCGGGGGTGAAGGAGTAGCTCTATCTGGATGAATTACTGTAAAAATCCTCGACGTGTAAAAGACAGCGGAGGCGGGAAGTAGGTCGGTAGGAGGGGGTCTGTTGATAAGGAGGATTCGAATCCGAGACCACGCGCTAAAAATGACTAAATAATTAACCACTCAACGGCTAAATAAAGCCAACATTTTAAAGGGTTGAGAAGAGGAACTCCCCTCGCATTTAATACACTGAAAATAATTTTTTAATTATTTAAAAAAAAAAAAAAAAAAAACCTAAACCCTAAACCCTAAACCCTAAACCCGAGACCACGCGCTAAAAATGACTAATAATTAACCACTCAACGGCTAAATAAAGCCAACATTTTTTAAATTTGAAAGAGATAGCGCGGTGGCTAAGGATGTGCAACATGTGTTTAACTGTGTGCAGGTTCGAATCTGGGCGACCTAATTTGCGCTTATTGTTTAAAAAAATAATTAAAAAAAAAAAAAAAAAAAAAAAAACTAAACCCTAAACCCTAAACCCTAAACCCATCCAACAGCATTTGGCCCAATGGTCAAAGGTTAGGCTAAGGATACCATGTGTGGGAGGTCTTGGGTTCGATTCCCCATATCAGCAGAGGTGAGATTAATTGTCATTCTGCAGGGATGAAGGGAGTAGCTAACCCTAAGTCTCTAACACGGATGGAATTACTCATAAAAAATCCTCCAAACGTGTAGGGACAAGCGGAGGGCGATTCCGTAGGTCCAGGCCGGAGGGGGGGTCTGTTGATAAGGAGGATTCGAACCCGAGACCACGCGCTAAAAATGACTAATAATTAACCACTCAACGGCTAAATAAAGCCAACATTTTATCCAACAGCATTTGGCCCAATGGTCAAAGGTTAGGCTAAGGATACCATGTGTGGGAGGTCTTGGGTTCGATTACCATATCAGAGAGTGAGATTAATTGCCATTCTGCGAGGGTGAAGGAGTAGCTAACCCTAAGCCTCTAACACGGATGGAATTACTCATGAAAAATCCTCCAAACGTGTAGGGACAAGCGGATGGCGATTCCGTAGAGTCCGGTATGGAGTGCATTGATAAGGAGGATTCGAACCCGAGACCACGCGCTAAAAATGACTAATAATTAACCACTCAACGGCTAAATAAAGCCAACATTTTATCCAACAGCATTTGGCCCAATGGTCAAAGGTTAGGCTAAGGATGCTCCCTTGTGCAGGAGACCGTGGGTTCGATTCCCCTTAACAGCAGGGTGAGATTAATTCCTTGCAATTTTATTCGAATGCTCTTAACCAAGGGCGAATAAAAAGGGGTTGGGCCCTGCTTCGAGTACCAGCGTCAGCTAAACGGATTCCTCTATACCTACAAGAGGGGCCCACTGATTAAAAAGGACACTCGGAGCAGGCCTAAGCCAATGAGGAATCGTTCTGTGTACCTCCAAACGGTATGGGGCCGGTTGTCTAAGCCGGAGGGGGTGCCTATTGTTAAGCCGACTCGAACTCAGGGCCTTCAAGCACATGGGAAACACATAATAAAATGACTAAATAATTAACCACTCAACGGCTAAATAAAGCCAACATTTTAAACATTTTTATTTATTAGCAAAATTTGCTCTCCCCTCTCTCCTCCCTCACGTCAAAACCCTAACCTAGCCGCCACCTTTTTCCGGCCACCATGGCCGTTGTGGCCACTGGCCGGCCACCTACCGTGGTCGGCCACCACCCCCTACCATTCCTCACCCCCCCACCTTTTTGGAAATGGTCAAATCGACCCCACCCCCCCGTCTCACGTCAATACAGTGGCGGCGGCGTTAGGAAACCCTAGCAACGCCGTCGCCCCCCTCCTTTCATCCTCGAGTTCCGTGCCCATTAAGCCCATCACGTACCTTCATGGTGAGCCTATGGTTATGTTTGAAGAGGAAAGAATTGAAATTATGATTCAAGAACAAGATTTGAAACTTGCAGTCATTGGTAAGTTTTCAAATGGTTGGACGGACTTTGATTTTTTAAGGAAGGAGATTCCTAAACAATGTGGCCTTAAATCTGAGGTTACAATAGGTTTGTTGTATAATCGTCATATTCTTATTCGGTGTTCAATTGAAGAAGATTATGACATTTTAATGTCAAGCCCTAGTTTTTGGATTAAAGAAAAGAATAAAATGTTGTTGATGAGAACATTCATTTGGAATGTTGATTTTAATCCAGAGGAGGAGTCCAATATTGCTTGGGGATGGATCTCATTTCCAAACCTTCCACCGAATTTCTTTGGCCATTCGGCCTTGTTCACGTTGGCGGCGGCGGTGGGTAAACCATTAACCCTAGATTCGGCCACCATGAAGAAGACAAGGCCAAGTTGTGCTAGGGTTAAGGTTGAAGTGGACTTGTTGAAAGTTCATCCTCAAAAAATTCAAATTTCTTTCAAGAAGAATGGATTAGTACATACAAAAATGCAAAAAATTAGATTTGATTTCATGCCTAAGTATTGTACTAATTGCAAACTTCAAGGACATGATATTGAAGGATGTTGGAAGTTAAATCCGGATTTGAGGCCTAAGAAGGATGACAAAAGTGATGAATTGATGGAGGAATCGGCGGCTATTGCAAAAGGTAAATCTCAAAACCCTACTCTTCCTCCTTCTTCCTCCAAAAATACCCCTCCAGATCCGAAATCCAACAAAACCGATGGTTGGAAGGTTGTCACGGGAAAAAATAATAGAAAAATCACAAATCTGAATCAAAAATCATCATTGTCTACTGTTTTGGCGTCGGGGGAAGACATTCCGACCAACAAGGTGGTCGGAAACACCAACTCCACGTCGAAACAGACCCCCCCGTTCAAGAACACAAAAAATTTGAGCCAAAAAATTATCTCAGACGCCGGAAATGTTGACGGCGCCGGAAAACACCGTCAGAACCCTACCGGCGGCCACCTAGACCGCCGGAACCCTACCTCCGACCCACCAGATCCACCCCACCCCGACGTGACACCTCAAAACCCTAGCCCAGCAGCCGCCATTGCTGCTGGGCCAAACCCTAGCCCAAAACCGCCTACACTAAACCCTAAACTACCCCCCCAAACCCTAGCCGCCAACCCGCCTCTACAAACCCTACCCACGACCCGACACCTGCACGGCACTACCCCCCTCCAGATCACCCCCCCTACCCACAAACCCATCTACCCCCCACGTCCAACCCCCCACTACAGAAACCACCACAAAAAACCCTAAAATTACGCCTAAAACCCTACCCGACCCATTGACCCGACCCGGCCCAACTACCCGACCCGGCCCATTAAACCGACCCGTAACCCAGATCACCCCCCCACCCCCGGCCGGCTCCACCCCCTCCCTATTCTCGCCTACCCCCGACCTACCCTCCGGATCCGAAACCTCACCCAAATTTAACGCCGAAACCTACCCGACACCCTAACCCGAGGCAGGCCATTAACCCGATTCAACTCAGCCCCTACCCTGACCCATCTAACCCAACTACCCTACCCCCCCTGGTACCCCAGTCCTAGACATCACTCTCCTCCCCCCTGCCCCACCCAGTCGACCAACCCCCAACCCGTAACTACCCCTTTAAACCCTAAACTTTCGGTACCCATTCCATCTGCCCCGACCCGACCCAACCCCAAAACCCGACCCTGCAAGCTTCCTAACCCGACCCAGCAACCCACTAAACCCAACCCCCCCTCTACTTCCCACGAACCCCCTCAACCCGAACCCTCCGACCCTATAAAAACTAAGCGTGACTCCACCCTCGGAAACCCGTGACCCATCTCCCAAATCGGCCCAACCCCAAAGCCCAACCACTTTTAAAACAACCCAAGAAAATTCAAGTCCAAATTCAGTTTCGGATACGGGCTCCACAACTCAACCTCAAACAAAATCAACCACCAAGCCCAAAACTACTTCAAAGCCCACAACCTCTAAGAACCCCTCGGCCCAAAATTGGCTTAAAAATGCCTTTTCCTTTCCTCCTCAACCCTGTACATTAAATAAAGCCTCATCAGACATTCCTTCCAATAAGACTACCACTGCCAAATCTTTGGAGTGCGATAGTGTGAAGGAAGCGGGGTGAGACAAATGGATATGTTTCACAGGATTCTTCACACAAGCTATCAAAAGCTGAGATTGCAGAACTTCGTGAAGCCTTTGATCAGGAAATGGAAAGTGATGGTGAATTCTATGGTATGACAAATTTTGAAGATGTCTTAAGGAATTCCGACATGATTATTTCCTCCACAGAAGATAGACGGGATTGGGCCATGGAACCATATGAACCTGAACCAAGACCGCTATTGATGAAGGTGTGGAAGAAGATATACTTGATGATGAGGAGCTTCAAATAGCACTTGGCCACATGTTTCAGGGAGTCCCTGATGCAGCGGATATGTTTGCTGAGATGAGTAGAATCGAGGAAGCAATACCCAAGGCTAGTATAGAAGCTGAGTCTTCAACAGCACAACAACAACGGCAAGGAAAACAAGCTAAAAAACCGGCACTCCCACTGGCAGTAACAAGAGATCAAAGAAGAAATGATTTTATATCGTAGATTATTAGATGACGAGGAGGACAAGGTACTTGGGTTTGAAGATTTTATAAGTCTGAGTTTAGAGCTCTAGCTTTGTGATTATATTATTACTCTACCTTAGTATCATCAATTGTAACATCATTATAGAGTGCATTATAAACTCTATGATGATCATAGCTTACCTCATTTTGGCCGTCTTTCTTTTTACATTCGGGATAGACCTATGCTACGCCTAGATAGGAATAGCAGGCAAAGTAAAGGACTATCCCTTTATTAGTTTGTATTTCCCTCCCGGCCCCTTTTCTTTTATGTTATTAATAAAAACACAGGCAACGTGCTCGGATGATTACTCAAAAAAAAAAAAAAAAAAACCCTAAACCACAAACCCTAAACCCTAAACCCTAAACCCATCCAACAAAGATTTGGCCCAATGGTCAAAGGTTAGGCTAAGATACCATGTGTGGGAGGTCTTGGGTTCGATTCCCATATCAGAGGTGAGATTAATTGCCATTCTGCGGGGTGAAGGAGTAGCTAACCTAAGCCTCTAACACGGATGGAATTACTCATGAAAATCCTCCAAACGTGTAGGGACAAGCGGAGGCGATTCAGTAGGTCGGAGGAGGTGCGTTGATAAGGAGGATTCGAACCCGAGACCACGCTAAAATGACTAATAATTAACCACTCAACGGCTAAATAAAGCCAACATTTTATCCAACAGCATTTGGCCCAATGGTCAAAGGTTAGGCTAAGGATGCTCCCTTGTGCAGGAGACCGTGGGTTCGATTCCCCTTAACAGCAGGGTGAGATTAATTCCTTGCAATTTTATTCGAATGCTCTTAACCAAGGGCGAATAAAAAGGGTTGGGCCTCTCGAGTACCAGCGTCAGCTAAACGGATTCCTCTATACCTACAAGAGGGGCCCACTGATTAAAAAGGACACTCGGAGCAGGCCCAAGCCCAGCGAGGAATGGTTCGTCTGACCTCAAACGGTATGGGTAGGTTGTCTAGCGGAGGGGGTGCCTATTGTTAAACCGACTCGAACTCAGGGCCTTCAAGCACATGGGAAACACATAATAATTAATAATAAACAACGGCTAACAAGCCAACATTTTAAAGCCAACATTTTTATAACATTTTTTAAAATTTGCTCTCCCCTCTCTCCTAAAAAACGCTAAAACCCTAGCCTAGCCGCCACCCCACTTCCGGCCACCATGGCCGTCACGGCCACCGGCCAATGGTGGCCACCCCCCCGCCATTTCATACCCCCCCACCTTCCTAGAAATGGTCAAAGCCACCCCCACCCCACCTGCCTGTTCCAAAACAAGTGGCGGCGGTAAGCCCTTTTCCGCCGCCTCCCCTCCTCTTCCGACTTCCGTGCCCCTAAAACCTATCACCTATCTTCATGGTGAACCTATGGTTATGTTTGAGGAGGATGAAATTGATTTGATGATTCAAGAACAAGATTTGAAACTTGCGGTTATTGGTAAGTTTTCAAATGGTTGGACTAATTTTGATCTATTGCGGAAGGAAATTCCTAAGCAATGTGGATTAAAGGCAGAGGTTACAATAGGGTTGTTGTATAATCGCCATATTCTAATTCGGTGTTCAATCGAAGAAGATTATGCTATTTTGATGTCAAGCCCTAGTTTTTGGATAAAGGAGAATAATAAGATGTTGTTAATGAGAACATTCATTTGGGATGTTGCTTTTAATCCAGAGGAGGAGTCACATTTTGCTTGGGGATGGATTTCTTTTCCAAATCTTCCTCCAAATTTTCATGGCCAATCGGCCTTGTTCACGATGGCGGCGGCGGTGGGGAAACCCATTGCCCTAGATTCGGCTACAAGGAAGATGACTAGGCCAAGTTGTGCTAGGGTGAAGGTTGAAGTGGATTTGCTAAAAGTTCACCCTCAAAAAATTCAATTATCTTTCAAGAAGAATGGAATTGTTCTTACAAAAGTGCAAAAAATTAGGTTTGACTTCATTCCTAAGTATTGTACTACTTGTAAATTACAAGGACATGATATTGAAGGCTGTTGGAAATTAAATCCGGATTTGAGACCAAAGAAGGATGACAATGGCATTGAAACTATGGAGGATTCGGCCAAGGCAAAAGGTAAATCTCAAAACCATATCCCTCCTCCTTCTAATGACAAAAATTCAGTCTCAGATCCGAAACCATCAAATAAATTTGGATGGCAAGTTGTCACGGCAAAAAACAATAGAAAAATCACCATTCCAATCCAAAAAACGTCAATATCCACTGTTTTGGAGACTCAGGGAGCAATTCCGGCCAAAATGGTGGTCGGAACCACCCCCACCACCACGGATCTGACCCCCCCGTTGCAAAACCCTAAAAATTCTAGCCAAAAAAATATTTCCGACGCCGGAAAATCTGACGGCGCCGGAAATACCCTTCGGAACCCTACCGGCGGCCACCCTGACCGCCGGAACCCTACCAGCCCAGTAACCACCCCACCCATCGCTTACACTCGCCTCGTGTGCCATGGCGGTGGGCCTAACTCTAACTATAACCCTAGCCCCAAACCACCTGGCCCTAACCCTAGCCACCCCACTGCGGAAACCTACCCGAGACCACCCACGACCCGCATCCCACCCCACCCTCCGCCATACCCACCCCAACCCACGACACCCCACCCCCGTCCAACACCCCACTTCCAAATCAACCTCCAAAAACCCTAAACCACCCTTTAAAACCCTACCCGAAATTTCGACCCGACCCGACCCAATTACCCAACCCACTACCCAGATCGATACCCCATACCCATCCAGTTACACCCCCCCACCCCCTAACCACCTCGACCAACCCCACAGATCCGAAAACACAACAGTTATTACCGCCACAACCCGACCCGGATTTTTGACCCGACCCGACCCATTAAGCCGGACGAATTCAGCCCCAACCTTAACCCATCTGACCCAATTACCCTACCCTCCCTGGTGCCCTAGTCCTAGACACCTATCCCCCCTCCCCTCCGTCGACACCACACCCATAAAACCTAAAAAACCTACGGAAACCCTACCCACCTACCCGACCCGACCCGACCCAGCAACCCGACCCGACAACCAGACCCTAAAACCCAAACAGACCCCCCTACCCCAGATCCAACAAATCCCCCCCCAATTACAAACCATTACCCCTTTAAAACCTCCAAATAAAAAGGCCCAAATTCAAAGCCCAAACAAAATTCAACAAGTCCAAAATAATCCAAGCCCAAATTCTATGTCGGATACGGGCTCCACTACCCAACCCCAAACAAAATCAAATACCAAACCCAATACTAATTCCAAGCCCACAACCAATAAAAATCATTCAGCCCAAAATTGGCTTAAGAATGCCTTTTCTTTCCCTCCTCAACCTTGTACATTGAATAAAACCTCATCAGACATTCCTTCCAATAAAACTACCACTGCCAACCCTTTGGGTACTGATAGTGACAGGAGGAAGGAGGGTGAGACAGTTGGATATGTTTCACAGGATTCTTCACAAAAGCTATCAAAAGCTGAGATTGCAGAACTTCGTGAAGCCTTTGATCAGGAAATGGAAAGTGATGGTGAATTCTATGGCATGACAAATTTTGATGATGTCTTAAGGAATTCCGACATGATTATTTCTTCCAAAGAAGATAGACGGGATTGGGCTATGGAACCGTATGAACCACTACCAAGCCCACTTGCTGTTGATGGAGATTCAGAGGACGACATCCTGGATGATGAGGATCTTCGGGTTGCACTTGGTCAAATGTTTCATGACATTCCTGACGCAGAAGATAGGTATGCAGTGATGAGTAGATTAGAGGCAGCAATACCCGATCCACCTAAGAAAGGAGCGGGGACTTCAACAACACATAATCTTCGTCAACGGAAGGAAGCTAGCAAACCGACAATCCCATTGTCTGTTACAACTAGATCAAAGAAGAAATGATTCAATATCATGGACTACTAGAAGACAAAGAGGAAAAGGTACATAGGTTAGAAGATTTTATAAGTTCAGAGTTTAGACTTCCTAGCTTTGTTCTTATATTACTACTCTATCTTAGTATCATCATTTGTAACATCATCATAGAGTGCATTATAAACTCTATGATGATCATAGCTTATCTTATTTTAGCTTCTTCTTTCTTTTTACATTCGGGATAGATCTATGCTTCGCCTAGACAGGGCTAGCAGGCGAGTGAAAGGATTTGTCCTGATTGAGTCTGTATTCCCTTCCGGGCCCCATTTTCATTTCTGTTATTAATAAAAAACCTGGGCCAACGTGCCTGGATGATTACTCAAAAAAAAAAAATAAACCCTAAACCCTAAACCCTAAACCCTAAACCCTAAACCCTAAACCCTAAACCCTAAACCCAAAACCCAAAACCCAAAACCCAAAACCCAAAACCCAAAACCCAAAACCCAAAACCCCAAAACCCCAAAACCCCAAAACCCCAAACCCCAAACCCCCAAACCCCCAAACCCCCAAACCCAAACCCCAAACCCCAAACCCCAAACCCTAAACCCTAAACCCTAAACCCTAAACCCTAAACCCTAAACCCTAAACCCTAAAACCCTAAACCCTAAAACCTAAACCCTAAACCCTAAAACCCAAAACCCTAAAACCCAAAAACCCAAAAACCCTAAAACCCTAAACCCTAAAACCCTAAAACCCTAAAACCCTAAAACCCTAAACCCTAAAACCCTAAAACCCTAAAACCCTAAAACCCTAAACCCTAAACCCTAAACCCTAAACCCTAAACCCTAAACCCTAAACCCTAAACCCTAAACCCTAAACCCTAAACCCTAAAACCCTAAACCCTAAACCCTAAATTGCAAGGACTTTTTATGAGATTAATTGTCATTCTGCAGAGGCAAATGGAGTAGCTAACCCTAAGTCTCTAACACGGATGAAATTACTCATAAAAAGTCCTCCAAACGTGTAGGGACAAGCGGAGGGCGATTAGTAGGTCGGTAGGAGGGTCTGTTGATAAGGAGGATTCGAACCCGAGACCACGCGCTAAAAATGACTAATAATTAACCACTCATCGACTAAATAAAGCCAACATTTTATCCAACAGCATTTGGCCCAATGGTCAAAGGTTAGGCTAAGGATGCTCCCTTGTGCAGGAGACCGTGGGTTCGATTCCCAATGAGGTGAGATTAATTCCTTGCAATTTTATTCGAATGCTCTTGACCAGGGCGAATAAAAGGGTTGGGCTCGCTTGAGTACCGTCAGCTAAACGGATTCCTCTATACCTACAAGAGGGGCCCACTGATTAAAAAGGACACTCGGAGCAGGCCCAAGCCCAGCGAGGAATTGGTTCGTCTGACCTCCAAACGGTATGGCCTGGTTATGCCGGAGGTGCCTATTGTTAAGCCGACTCGAACTCAGGGCCTTCAAGCACATGGGAAACACATAATAAAATGACTAAATAATTAACCACTCAACGGCTAAATAAAGCCAACATTTTTAGGTTTGAGTCTCAATTCTCTCTCTTGGTTTTCGCCGCCTCTAACAGAAAAAAAAATCATGCCTCGCCGAAGCTCTGGAAGATCTGCTCCTCGCCTCTGCGTGCGTCTGCTCGCCCCATTCAAGATAACATGCTCCTCCACCTCCCATGCAAAGTAGTGGTGGTGGCATGTAGTGGTATTGGTTCTACCATAGCTCGAGGATGGCCTTCGATCGGAAGTCTTTGTGGCACACGTGTCAGATGTTGTCATGGGTCCACGCACCATTCAACATGAAGTTCGTTGCCGGCCGAGGCACCGCCGCTCCAAAGATCCACTACAAGTGGTGCAGGTTACGATACTGCAGATGCACACCAAAGCGTTCAAGATTGCATTAATAGCTCGGAAGTGACATTGGCAAGTGGTTCTACATGGACACGCCGTCTGTCCGAGTGCAGGAGGAACTCAACGCCGAATGCCTAAGCTTGTTGGTTGAGTGTCATTTTAATATTTTTGAACTCATTCTTAATTTGATTGTTGAAACAATGATGGAATTATGATCAAGAACTAGCCGCATTGATTTAGCAAGTGACTTTGGTTCTTGATATATCATTAATAATTATAGTCAAGCTCAAGTATCGACCTTTATAGACTTGTCCGTGATGCTATATTTCAGTTTGCTTTTTATGCTAAAAAAAAAAAAAAAAAACCCTAAACCCTAAACCCTAAACCCTAAACCCATCCAACAGCATTTGGCCCAATGGTCAAAGGTTAGGCTAAGGATACCATGTGTGGGAGGTCTTGGGTTCGAGTCCCCATATCAGCAGAGGTGAGATTAATTGCCATTCTGCAGGGGTGAAGGGAGTAGCTAACCCTAAGCCTCTAACACGGATGGAATTACTCATAAAAAATCCTCCAAACGTGTAGGGACAAGCGGAGGGCGATTCCGTAGGTCCAGTCCGGAGGGGGGGTCTGTTGATAAGGAGGATTCGAACCCGAGACCACGCGCTAAAAATGACTAAATAATTAACCACTCAACGGCTAAATAAAGCCAACATTTTTATCCAACAGCATTTGGCCCAATGGTCAAAGGTTAGGCTAAGGATACCATGTGTGGGAGGTCTTGGGTTCGATTCCCCATATCAGCAGAGGTGAGATTAATTGCCATTCTGCAGGGGTGAAGGGAGTAGCTAACCCTAAGCCTCTAACACGGATGAAATTACTCATAAAAAATCCTCCAAACGTGTAGGGACAAGCGGAGGGCGATTCCGTAGGTCGGTAGGGGTGCTGATAAGGAGGATTCGAACCCGAGACCACGCGCTAAAAATGACTAAATAATTAACCACTCAACGGCTAAATAAAGCCAACATTTTAACATTTTTGACATTTTTTTAAAAAAAAGCTCTCTTCTCTCTCCTATTTTGGTACGATTTCCGGCGAAGAATTCCGGCCAACTTCCGGCGCCAAGTCACGGCCATTATGGCCATTATGGCCACTGGACAGCCTCCAACGGTGGTTGTCCCACCACCACCAACCACCACTACTTCCCGTAACCCCCAATTAACTACTACCTACGCCGATCTCTTCCACCCCGAAGCCCTAAACCCACCACCAACACAAACTGACGTCGGAAACCCCATCACCGACGTCGGAAACAGTAGCAACAATATACAAACAAAGAAGGTAAACACTATCCCTATTAAAACTATTGAATACATCCATGGTGAACCGACGGTGACTTTTGACATAAAAGAAATCGAGATGATGATAGAACAACAAGAGTTACAATATGCAGTTGTGTGTAAATTTAGCTATGGATGGCCAGAAATTGCTATACTTCGTACTCTTCTTCCAAAACAATGCGAGCTCAAAGGAACTGGAAAGATCGGATTACTTTGTAACCGACATATCTTGATTCGCTGCAAACTCTTCGAAGATTATATGACTTTGCTATCCAAACCAATGTTTTGGATCAAGGAGAAAGGATGGTCCTATCCTATGAGGACATTCAAATGGACACCATGGTTCAACCCAGAAGAAGAAACAAGCTTAGCCATGGCATGGATTTCATTTCCAACTCTTCCTCCAAACTATTTTGGTAAAGAACAACTCTTCTCCTTAGCTTCGGCAGCAGGTACGCCTTTAATGATTGATCTTGCTACCACTAACAAAACTAGACCTAGCTGTGCTAGGGTCAAAGTTGAATTAGATTTACTTCATAATCACCCTAAAAGAGTTCTTATCCAGGTAAAGAATGGGGAAGAAATCAAGTCACAATGGATTCCTATAAACTATGATTATCTTCCTAAATTTTGTAATGTTTGTAAATTGCAAGGCCATGATCGTTATAACTGTTGGAATCTACACCCTGAATTGTATAATGTTGATAATTACGGGGTAGGGGATAGGTTTGACGACGGAAAAAATGGTGGTAGGGAAGACGACGACGGGAGGAAGAGGGTAGAGGTTGAAGACGACGGTAAGGAGGGAGAAGGGAGTGATGACGGCGGCTACCCTAGACCTAGGCAAAACCCTAATCCTAGGGGTGACGGAAAAGGAAAGGGGAAAGAAACCCTAGGAAGCATTAATGTTGAGAATAATTTTCCTCCTAATAATATTCATAATATTAATTCTGCTACTACTTCTAATAATCATGGATTTCGTATTTTAGGTAGTGGTAGAGTGGTAGGTGACTTAGAACATATTAATGGTTGGAAGGTAGTTCAAAATAAAAGATATGTCCCTAAGAATAATCAAAACCAAATAGGAAAGAATATTAATAACACCAATAATAGATTAGATGATAATTCTAATTCAAATTCTAATTTAAAACTGATTAATAATTTAGGAAAAGAATTAGTTGTCAATGATAAAGATTCTATTAATGAAGGAATATTGGTTAATCAAATAGGAAAGAATATTAATAACACCAATAATAGATTAGATGATAATTCTAATTCTTTTTCTAATTCAATTCTGTTTAATAATTTAGGTAAAGAATTAGTTGTCAATGATAATGTTTCTTTTAATGAAGGATTATTGGTTCAAAATAGTTTAAATCTTCCCAATAATAGTCAAAACATACATGGTAAGAATCCTAATACTACCATTAATGAAAGACATCAGAATATTGACCAAAATCCCCCCCTTAATTCGCCCCACATACCTAAAATTACTCCACAAAACCCTACCCACCCCCTTCCTAAAATTCTGGAACGTAGAAACCCTAATACTACCCATCAACGTAACCCTAGCCCACCACAAAACCAAAAAACCACCACGAGCCCAAACCCTAAGCGTCATACCCATGCAGCCCAGGATCGAACCCCCTCAACCTCAGATAATTTAAATAATATTCCCTTCTAATATCGCCTTACAATCCTGTGTTCGAACCCCACTACTACAAAGACATGATTACTTTTACTACCGCTACCTGTGTTCGAACCCCCTTAATTACTAATTCCCCTTTTAATTTTAAGCCTCCTAATTCCACATCTACTCAAAACCCTAACTTGTTCAATACCCTAGATCGACCCCCCACGACCACAATAATTTCACATAACCTTATAACCCCCCAAAACAGCGATCGAATCCCCTCAGAAACCCCCACTAAAACAACTCCTTTTAATAACCTATTAATACCCAACCCTAACCAGGTTCGAACCCCTACTACAATGCTCCTAATTGCCCTACCAGCTTCTACCACACCTACCCCAACACCCCTGGATCGAACCCCCCCCATAACTCCAAATAAATACCGTTCAAACTCCCCCCAAGATCGAATCCTCACAACCACTTCTAATAATCTTTCTACTCCCCTAAACCATAATAATAACTTGACTCTTAATGCCCAGGATCGAACCTCTACAGCCCTTCGTCCTACCTCTCATGATCATTTTCCTACACTTACATTATCTACCAAACAACCCTGCCCTCCCCTAGTTCGCCCCCCCCCCCAACCGAACCTTCTCCCCTCCCCTCAATTCGAAACCACACTCTAACACATGACATTACCCCTCATAACTCTCACATTCCTAATTACTCCAGTCAGACCCTCCCCCCTATTATCCATCATAACACCGTGCTATCTCAACACACCCAAATTAGAGATCGAAACACTACTATTCCTAAACAAATACACTTCTCTAACTTGGACACAACTTCCCACTCCATTCCTAACCATGACATACCACATACTCATCAAACCAACACACACTTAGACACTAGTAGCCCAGATTCACATAACCAAACTCAAAACAATATTCCTACCACGCCAAACCCCTACGAGGTTCTAACCAATTTTGAAAATGATAACATTTTGGATATCCACAATAATGTAGAAGTTTGTAGGGATGCTATTGATGATGTAGGGATAGTCCAAACAAATGAAGAATGTAGGGAAATACCTTCTAATAATACTTCAGACCTAGTTAGGAGACAATGGTGCGAGGAAGACGAAGAGGAAGGGGAATATATTTGCTCTGAGGAATCGGGAACTTATAATTCACATGTTGCACAGGAAATATTGGTTACTAACATTGCAGGTACAGATAAATTGGATGACAGGAAACAGGGGGATACAGGTATTATACAGTTACCGTACCAGGAGGATAATACTACGTCAGATACAGGGGGCCAGAAAATAACCAATACAGTGGACAAAGAAAAAAGAAGCAACATTGATACCCAAAATAACATTGATAGACAGGGCAGGAATAGAATACTAGAGGAAGAAGTTTCCTCTAGAAAAAGAAGTGTGAGCAGATCTAGGAACAATATACCTATGAAAAGTTCCAAAGTTATAGCAGCCGTCCCCAGAAGGAACACCAAAGCTAAATCTAAATGAATGCTATCATATGGAATATAAGATCGGTCAAAACTCAGAAAGCTTTTTCAAGACTAATAGACCTCCATCGCAAACATAAGTTCTTTGTGATTGGTATCCTTGAACCCATGCATGGTCTACAAAAAATGGAGTGGTGTAGAAGGAAGTTGGGCATGGAATATGCCTATCATAACGTTTCGGAAAATATATGGGTTTTTGTTGATTCAGAATGGCACCACAGCACTTTGACAAACAATACTCAACAGATTACTTTGACTTTGCAACATAGTAACACTCATATGGATCTAGTCTTCACTGTGGTCTATGCAGATTGTGACAGCCGTAATAGAATTCACCTCTGGGACTCTTTATCCGACATGGCGATTTCTATGAATAGACCTTGGTTGATCGGTGGTGACTTTAATGTTATCACTAAACAGGAGGAAAAATATGGTGGAAGACCTATTAACAGCAGGGATGTTGATGATTTCAGACATTGTATTCATACCTGTAATCTTAATGACTTGGGGTATAAAGGGTCTACTTATACTTGGTGGAACGGTCGAGCAGGTGATGCTTTTGTGTTTGAACGGCTTGACAGATGTTTAGGTAATGATGAGCTACAACAGATATTCCCAGGACTGGAGATTACTCACTTAACTCGCACGGGTTCAGATCATGTTCCTCTATTGATGAATTTCAAGCAGCAGACTCGTCCACAATACAGCAAACCATTTCGCTTTCTGAATTTTTGGACTAGGCACGAGGATTTTTTGACTGTTGTTGAAGATAGCTGGAGAGAACATGCTGATGGCAATACTTTCTGGAAATTCAATACTAAACTTAAAAGACTAAAAAAAGTTCTATCAACTTGGAGCAGGGCTACTTTTGGCAATATTTTCCAAAAAATCACAGATATGGAGCAGGTTATTAAAACACACGAGATTTTATTTGAAGCTGATCCCTCCATAGAAAATAGGACTGAGCTTTGCAGAGTCGAGGCTGAAATGATAAGGGCAAAGTCAATTGAGGAGGATTACTACAAACAGAAAGCAGGGATGTCTTGGTTTACTGAGGGTGACAAAAATTCGAAATTTTTTCATGCTAATGTTAATGGTCGCCGTAAGAGATTACAACTCAGTAGAATACAAGATAGTACAGGCACTTGGCTCGAGGATGACAAAGACATTGCAGATGAGGCCATCAGATTCTACACAGAACAGTTTGCAGAGAAGACTCATAATCCAAATTTTGACTTCTTGGATTTAATAGAGGAAAAGCAGGTAAGTGACGAGATGAATGAAAAGTTGATCCAGATTCCCACTAAAGAAGAGGTTAGAGAAGCTGTCTTTGGTCTCAACCCACACAGCACTGGAGGTCCGGACGGTTATCATGGTATCTTTTATCAGACCTGTTGGGAGATCATTGGAAATGACGTGACAGATATGATTATTTCCTTTTTCAGAGGTAGGGAGATTCCCAGGTATGTCACTCACACTAATCTTATTTTAATTCCTAAAAAACAGGTGGTGACTACTTTTGGGGACATGCGCCCTATCAGTCTTAGTAATTTCATTAATAAAATTTTCTCTAGAGTTATTCATAACAGGTTATCTCTTTTATTACCTAGCTTAATCTCACAGAATCAAGCTGGTTTCGTTAAAGGTAGAAATATTATTGAGAATATTCTTCTTGCTCAAGAGATCACAAAAGACATCAGGCTCAGAAATGCGAATGGTAAACGTCATAATATTATTATAAAGCTTGACATGACTAAGGCGTATGACAGACTTTCTTGGGCCTTTCTAATGGAAGTCTTGCGTAGAATGGGGTTTGGAGAAACCTTTATAGGTCATATTTATGAATTAATGGCTCATAATTGGTATTCGATTTTGATTAATGGACAACTGCATGGTTTCTTCAAGTCTTCAAGAGGGGTAAAACAGGGTGACCCCCTCTCCCCTACCTTATTCATTATTGCTGCAGAGATGTTATCCAAAGCTCTTAATTTACTCAACAGGGACCCGAGATTTCATGGATTTGGGATGCCTAAGCATAGCCCAAAGATTAATCACTTGTGTTATGCTGATGACACTATTATTTTTGCCTCTCACTGTCAGTATTCTTTGCAAAAGATTATGAATGTTTTAAGCAGGTATGAAGAAGCTTCGGGGCAACTTGTGAATAAAACTAAAAGCGCTTTCTATTTACATACGTCAGCAACTGATATAGTTATTCAGGACATCGAACAACTTACAGGTATGTCCCGTCAATCTTTCCCTATTACTTACCTGGGTTGTCCTTTATTTTACAGCACTCCACAACTTTCCTTTTACAATGATCTCTTAACTAAGATTCAGAACAAACTTCAAGGTTGGAAAGGTAATCTTCTTTCCTTTGGTAGAAATTTCTTGTTAATCATGTTTATGTGCCATGCCTATGCACCTTTTGTCGGCGACTAATCCTCCAGAGTTTGTCCTTAAAAAGTTATATAAAATATTTTCTCAATTCTTCTGGAGTAATAAAGTGGGCGAGTGGGGACGTCATTGGGCCAGCTGGGAACATATTTGCTTACCACTTTCAGAGGGCGGTATTGGTTTCAGAGACCTGAAAGATATTTCAAAAGCTCTATTTGCTAAGTTGTGGTGGAACTTCAGAACTAAGAACTCGTTATGGAGAGACTTTATGAGCAACAAATATCTTAAATACCATAATCACGCCACAGTCCCTATAAAAGGATCACAGATTTGGAAGAAAATGCTGGACGCACGCGACCAGATTGATCAGTACATCTGGTGGCAGACTAAGCAAGGAACGGTATCCTTCTGGGATGATAATTGGACTGGGTTTGGGGCTATTCGTGGTCAGGATAACGTTGTAGTTACAGAAGTCATTCAGATTGTTAGAGATGTGGTCACTAATGGTACTTGGGATGAAGACATACTGATGCAGAATCTTCCGAGTGACCTGGTGGATCGTATTATTCAGGAGGTTATTCCTCCCCGTTATGTGGAAGTGGTGGATGCGGGAGATAGACCGTGGTGGACTAAAGAGGCTGATGGAGAGTTCACCATTAAATCTGCATGGGATTTGCTTCGTAAAAGGGGGGCTACCTTGGTTAATCATGAGAAAATTTGGGTTAAGGGTCTTCCTTATAAAATAGCCTTTAATATGTGGAGGATTAGGATGAATAAGATTCCTTTGGATGATATTGTGAGAAGTTGGGGGTATGAGATGCCGTCCAAATGTAATTGTTGTAGGAATCCTCAGGAAGAATCTATCGAGCACGTCTTCGCACAGGGAGAGTTAGCACATCAGGTTTGGAGACTTTTTTCAGGCATCGCAGGTATTACTATTACAGGTTTACCACTTGATCAGATCATCAATGAGTGGTGGCATGCGAGTGTCGTACCCAGAATCAAACCCATCTACTATGCTATACCAAGCATCATCACTTGGGAGTTATGGAAAAGAAGGAATGATGTGAGACATGATAGGCGCACTACGGTAGCGTGTCATCTATCGATTTGCCAACTATACGAGCTTGGTGAGTGCGGAGATCAAGATTAATCCAAAGACCTCATAGATGGAATGATATACTTATTAGACTTAAGGAAGAGGTTGAGATGCCTAAAGTCACTTTGGTCTTATGGTGCTTTCCGACGACTGGAATTTGGAAGTGTAATACTGATGGGGCTACCAGAGGCAATCCAGGGAGAAGCTCTTTTTCTTTTTGTGTAAGGGATGATAGAGGCAATTTGGTTTATGCAGAGGCTAAAGAAATCCAGGAGGCTACAAATACGGAATCAGAGGCTAGGGCAATCTTAGAGGCAGTCAGATTCTGTAAAAGAAGACATCAACATTCATATATTATTGAGACTGATTCTAGACTTATGCTAATGGTTCTCATGAAAAAGTGGAAACCCCCTTGGAGAATTATCATTTGGGTCGAGGAGATTTTTGAGATGATAGCAGAGGCCAATGTTACCTTTCAGCACATCATGAGAGAAGGCAATCAGTTGGCCGATCACCTAGCGAATTTGGCTCTTGACAGTGGGCCGGTTGAGGCTCACAGTTTTGATCAATTGGATAGTAAAGGCAGGAGAATTCTCAATTGTGACAAGATTCAATGCCCTTATCTGAGGATAAGGGAACCGAGTTATTGATGGATTTTTCGATGCGTGAGGTGTTGACCGGGAACAGACACTATTATGCTCACAGCCTTTGGGAGGAGAGCATAATAGGACCCTTTTCTACTAACTTGGTTTGCTTTTTTGCAGGTAAAACATCATTCATTATTACAGGGAAACAACAGCATGCATGGATATTACAGATCAACTGGATATACACGAACAAAGGAGAGAGGAACAGGACAGCTGGAGGTAGCAGACTCAGAAGACTACTGACTGGATATCTGGACTACATCACATTACTATACAGGCAGATCCTGTACATCTGGAAATCCGAGAGGTACAGACTTGGAGGACCCATGATACAGGACCATACCTCTTTACATAGCAGAGGACTTCCTGACAGAAGAGATGATATCACAACTCTTCACAGACATGATCATAGAGAGCAGATACTTCACTTCAGAGTTATTCAGCGTTTACAGACACAGACCGTTGGAGATCACTGGAACTATGAGGTGACCTATCACCAGCGAGTGGTATTAGCATCTAGTTATGCTCATTCTCCTGGTGGTGCGACACCACATAGGGAAGGTTATCTTTGCGGCTTGGTATGTATGTGAGATATGATGATGGATTGCAGAGTTTTAGAGACATGATCTACAGCCGAGGCGAGTATCGACAGGATTGTGCATCTAGGACTCAGACTGGGGACACAATCCTGTTCGACACACTATCACCTCATTACACTGGGAAATTTCACATGAGATTTCCTCTACATTGGCAGACTTTCTTTAGACTAGATCTTTTTTATAGTTTTCTACATTTTATATTGTCATTTTGGACACATAGATCCAAAATGATGCATAGGTTATTTGTTTCATTTTGTAGCCTGTTGGCATTCATTTCTAAAACTCTGTATTTTTTATTTTTCTTTATTAATAAAATAACCTAGGCCCACAAGCCTAGTGGATTAGCCAAAAAAAAAAAAAAAAAAAAAACCCTAAACCCTAAACCCTAAACCCTAAACCCTACACCCTAAACCCTACACCCTACACCCTACACCCTACACCCTACACCCTACACCCTAAACCCTAAACCCTAAACCCTAAACCCTAAACCCTAAACCCTAAACCATAAACCCTAAACCCTAAACCCTAAACCCATCCAACAAAGATTTGGCCCAACGGTGAAAGGTTAGGCTAAGATGCTCCTTGCAGGGAGACCGTGGGTTCGATTCCCCAATGCCAGGTGAGATTAATTCCTTGCAATTTTATTCGAACGCTCTTAACCAAGGCGAATAAAAAGGGTTGGGCCACCGCCGAGTACCAGTCGGCTAAGCGGATTCTCTACCTACAAGGCCCACGATTAAAAGGACACTCGGAGCAGGCCCAAGCCAATGAGGAATGGTTCGTCTGACCTCCAAACGGTATGGGTGGTTGTCTAAGCGGAGGGTGCCTATTGTTAAACCGACTCGAACTCGGGGCCTTCAAGCACATGGAAACACATAATAATTAATAATAAACAACGGCTAACAAGCCAACATTTTATCCAACAAAGATTTGGCCCAACGGTCAAAGGTTAGGCTAAGGATACCATGTGGGAGGTCTTGGGTTCGATTCCCATATCGCAGAGGTGAGATTAATTGCCATTCGCAGGGGATGAAGGAGTAGCTAACCCTAAGTCTCTAACACGGATGGAATTACTCATAAAAATCCTCCAAACGTGTAGGAAGCGAGGGCGATTCCAGTAGGTCAGTTTAGGGGGTCTGATAAGGAGGATTCGAACCCGAGACCACGCGCTAAAAATGACTAATAATTAACCACTCAACGGCTAAATAAAGCCAACATTTTAACATTTTAATTTTTAATTTTGCTCTCCCCTCTCTCCTCCCTCAACGTCAAAACCCTACCCCTCCGTCACTTTTTCCGGCCGCCACGTGCCGGTATGCATCGGCCACTCCTCGTGGTCGGCCACCTCCCCATCCACACCCCACCCCACCTTCTCCGACTTGGTCAGATCGACCTCCCGTCCGCTTTCCCAAAGCGATGGCGGCGGCTGAAACCCTAGTTCCGTCGCCGCTTTCCCACCCCTCTTCCTCGACTTTAAAGCCCATCACATATCTCCATGGTGAGCCTATAGTTATGTTTGAAGAGTAAGAAATGGATATGATGATTCAAGAACAAGATTTGAAACTTGCAGTTATTGGTAACTTTTCAACTGGATGGAGTGATTTCGATTTTCTACGGAAGGAGATTCCTAAACCATCTGGTTTAAAATCGAGGTTACAATAGGGTTGTTGTATAATCGTCATATTCTTATTCGATGTACAATTGAAGAAGATTATGATACTTTGATGTCAAGCCCTAGCTTTTGGATTAAAGAAAGAAATAAGATGTTGTTAATGAACTTTCATTTGGGATGTTGCATTTAATCCAGAGGAGGAATCTAACATTGCTTGGGGATGGATTTCTTTTCCAAACCTTTCACCAAATTTCTATGGCCATTCGGCCCTATTCTCGTTGGCGGCGGCGGTGGGGAGACCATTAACCCTAGATTCGGCCACCATGAAGAAGACAAGGCCCAGTTGTGCTAGGGTTAAGGTGGAAGTGGACTTGTTGAAAACCCATCCTCAAAAGATTCAAATCTCTTTCAAAAAGAATGGAATTGTACATACTAAATGGCAAAAGATTAGATTTGATTTTTTACCAAAATATTGTACTAATTGCAAGCTTCAAGGACATGCTATTGATGGATGTTGGAAGTTAAATCCGGATTTGAGGCCAAAGAAGGATGATAAAGGTGATGGATCTTCGGAAAAGGCGGCGGATTTGGCAAAAGGTAATTCTCAAAACCCCACCCTTACTTCTACTACATCCAAAACTCACGTCCAAATCCCCACAAAAATAAATTCCGACGGTTGGCAAGTTGTCACCGGAAAAAATCAGAGAAAACTCACAAATCCCCACCAAAAAACACCCTCAAACACTGTTCCGGCGACTGTATTTGAAATTCCGACCAATGTGGAGGTCGGAACCACCATCACATCGTCGAAACAGGCCCCCCAGTCAAAAAACTCAAAAAATAATAGCCAAAAATCAATTTCCGACGTCGGAAATAATGACGGCGCCGGAAATACACGTCGGAACCCTACGGCGCCACCGCCGGAACCCTAACCCTAGCCCACCAGAACATCCCCCCACCGACGTAACCCCACCCTACCCTAGCCCAGCAGCCGCCATGGCTAATGGGCCAAACCCTAGCTCTAACCCTAGCCCAATACCACCTTGCCCTAACCCTAATCCTCCTTCCAAAACCCTAGCCGCCAGCCCATTTACGGAAACCCTACCCATGACCCGACCCGAGATCCAGCCCCAACCCCCACCCCCTGCCAGACCCACAACCCAACCCACGTACCCCCCCACTCCACTCGTCCAACACCCCACTTCCAAAACCGTCACCAACAACCCTAAACTACCATCCGAAACCCTACCCGCAACCTTGACCCGACCCGACCCCTTGACCCGACCCACCACCGGTGACCAGAACACCCCCTCCCCTTCCAGATCCACCCCTACCCCTGCACCCCACCCCTCGACCTACCCCAGATCTGAAAACTACTTACCTAAACCCGTCGAAACCACTTCGGCGGGTTTGACCCGACCCGACACACTGACCCGGTCCATTTCCGCCCCGACCCTTCACCCCGTGGCCCACCTACCCTACCCCCCCTCTCGGCCCTGGTCCAGACATCAATCCCCACCCCCCCGCATTGAAACCACCCCCCTAATACCTAAGAACCCTACGGAAACCCGACCCACTCGGCCCAGGCCCGACCGAGCAGGCCAAAAACAGACGACAACCAAACAGACCCCTCCCCTGGACCAGCAAATCCCCAACCTCAAACCATTACCCCTAAAACCTCCAAATAAAGGCCCAAACCCAAAGCCCAAATACACTTCAAAAAATCCAAGAAAACCCAAGTCCAAATTCTATTTCGGATACGGGCTCCACAACTCAACCCCTTATTAGTTCAAATACAAAAAACCTAAATAACTCAAAGCCCACAACCTCAAAAAACCCAAGTGCTCAAAATTGGCTTAAAAATGCCTTCTCATTCCCTCCACAACCTTGTACCCTTAATAAATCTTCATCAGACATACCTTCCAACAACACTACCACTTCCAAAACTTTTGATACTGATAGTGTAAGGAGGAAGTGGTGTGATACGGAAGGAGAAGATTCTAACAATGATTATGAGCACAAGTGGTCAGAATCAGACATAGCATTACTTCGGGAGGCCTTTGATAAGGAAATGGAATTGGAAGGTGACTTCTGTCGTATGACAAAGTTTGAGGATGTTTTAAAGGACACTCTAAGCAGTAGAAATGCACATATGACCAGACAGAATATTTGGAGATGTTGTCCCCTCGAGAAGAAGATGCGAGAATGGGCCTTGGAAATGTTTGAACGAACCAAGCCCACTATTGTTGATGGAGATTCAGAGGACGACATTCTAGATGACGAGGAGCTTCAGATAGCACTTGGACACATGTTTCATGGTGTCCCTGATCCTGAAAATATGTTTGAAGAGATGAAGAGATTAGAGGCAGCAATACCCAGTCCACCTAAGAAATGAGCGGGGACTTCATCAACACATAATCTACGTCAACGAAAGGAAGCTAGTAAGCCGACTATTCCATTGTCAGTTACCACTAGGTCAAAGAAGAAATGATTCTATACCATGGACTACAAGAAGACAAGGAGGAGAAGGTACTTGGGTTAGAAGATTTTATAAGTTCAGAGTTTAGATTCCCTAGCTTTGTTCTTATATTACTACTCTATCTTAGTATCATCATTTGTAACATCATCATAGAGTACATTATAAACTCTATGATGATCATAGCTTATCTCATTTTAGCATCTTCCTTCTTTTTACATTCGGGATAGACTTATACTTTGCCTAGTCAGGACTAGCAGGCGAAGTAAAGGGCTATCCCCCTTATTAGTTTGTAACTCCCTTCTGGGCCCCTTTTTCATTCTGTTTTTAATAAAAACCTGGGCCAAAGTGCCTGGATGATTACTCAAAAAAAAAAAAAAAAAAACTAAACCCTAAACCCTAAACCCTAAACCCTAAACCCTAAACCCCAAACCCTAAACCCCAAACCCCAAACCCCAAACCCCAAACCCCAAACCCCAAAACCCCAAACCCCAAAACCCCCAACCCCAAACCCCAAAACCCAAAACCCCAAAACCCTAAACCCCAAAACCCTAAACCCCAAAACCCTAAACCCTAAAACCCTAAACCCTAAAACCCTAAACCCTAAACCCTAAACCCTAAACCCTAAACCCTAAACCCTAAACCCTAAACCCATCCAACAGCATTTGGCCCAATGGTCAAAGGTTAGGCTAAGGATACCATGTGTGAGAGGTCTTGGGTTCGATTCCCCATATCACCAGAGGTGAGATTAATTGTCATTCTGCAGGGGTGAAGGGAGTAGCTAACCCTAAGCCTCTAACACGGATCGAATTACTCATAAAAAATCCTCCAAACGTGTAGGGACAAGCGGAGGGCGATTCCGTAGTCCAGCGGAGAAGTGTTGATAAGGAGGATTCGAACACGAGACCACGCGCTAAAAATGACTAAATAATTAACCACTCAACGGCTAAATAAAGCCAACATTTTAATCCAACAGCATTTGGCCCAATGGTCAAAGGTTAGGCTAAGGATACCATGTGTGGGAGGTCTTGGGTTCGATTCCCCATATCAGCAGGTGAGATTAATTGCCATTCCGAGGGTGAAGGGAGTAGCTAACCCTAAGCC
This sequence comes from Przewalskia tangutica, assembly GCA_029844215.1. Classification (NCBI taxonomy): domain Eukaryota; kingdom Viridiplantae; phylum Streptophyta; class Magnoliopsida; order Solanales; family Solanaceae; genus Przewalskia; species Przewalskia tangutica. The sequence continues at coordinate 66,008 of JAQGDG010000318.1, read as the reverse complement.
TCTAACACGGATGGAATTACTCATGAAAAATCCTCCAAACGTGTAGGGACAAGCGGAGGGCGATTCCGTAGGTCCAGGCCGGAGGGGGGGTCTGTTGATAAGGAGGATTCGAACCCGAGACCACGCGCTAAAAATGACTAATAATTAACCACTCAACGGCTAAATAAAGCCAACATTTTATCCAACAGCATTTGGCCCAATGGTCAAAGGTTAGGCTAAGGATACCATGTGTGGGAGGTCTTGGGTTCGATTCCCCATATCAGCAGAGGTGAGATTAATTGTCATTCTGCAGGGGTGAAGGGAGTAGCTAACCCTAAGCCTCTAACACGGATCGAATTACACATAATAAATCCTCCAAACGTGTAGGGACAAGCGGAGGCGATTCGCAGGTCAGTAGGAGAGGTGCATTGATAAGGAGGATTCGAACCCGAGACCACGCGCTAAAAATGACTAAATAATTAACCACTCAACGACTAAATAAAGCCAACATTTATCCAACAGCATTTGGCCCAATGGTCAAAGGTTAGGCTAAGGATACCATGTGTGGGAGGTCAAGGGTTCGATTCCCCATATCAGCAGAGGTGAGATTAATTGTCATTCTGCAGGGGCAAAGGGAGTAGCTAACCCTAAGTCTCTAACACGGATGGAATTACTCATAAAAAATCCTCCAAACGTGTAGGGACAAGCGGAGGCGATTCCGTAGGTCGGTAGGAGGGTCCGTTGATAAGGAGGATTGAACCCGAGACCACGCGCTAAAAATGACTAAATAATTAACCACTCAGCGGCTAAATAAAGCCAACATTTTTATCCAATGACATTTGGCCCAATGGTCAAAGGTTAGGCTAAGGATACCATGTGTGGGAGGTCTTGGGTTCGATTCCCCATATCAGCAGAGGTGAGATTAATTGTCATTCTGCAGGGGTGAAGGGAGTAGCTAACCCTAAGCCTCTAACACGGATCGAATTACTCATAAAAAATCCTCCAAACGTGTAGGGACAAGCGGAGGGAGATTAGTAGAGTCGGTAGGAGAGTGCAGTGATAAGGAGGATTCGAACCCGAGACCACGCGCTAAAAATGACTAAATAATTAACCACTCAACGGCTAAATAAAGCCAACATTTTTATCCAACAGCATTTGGCCCAATGGTCAAAGGTTAGGCTAAGGATACCATGTGTGAGAGGTCTTGGGTTCGATTCCCCATATCAGCAGAGGTGGGATTAATTTCCATTCTGCAGGGGTGAAGGGAGTAGCTAACCCTAAGCCTCTAACACGGATGTAATTACTCATAAAAAATCCTCCAAACGTGTAGGGACAAGCGGAAGGCGATTCCGTAGGTCAGTAGGAGGGTGCATTGATAAGGAGGATTCGAACCCGAGACCACGCGCTAAAAATGACTAAATAATTAACCACTCAACGGCTAAATAAAAGCCAACATTTTTTATCCAACAAAGATTTGGCCCAATGGTCAAAGGTTAGGCTAAGGATACCATGTGTGGGAGGTCGAGGTTCGATTCCCATGCTCAGCGGTGAGATTAATTGCCATTCTCAGGGGCAAAGGAGTAGCTAACCCTAAGTCTCTAACACGGATGGAATTACTCATAAAAATCCTCCAAGCGTGTAGGGACAAGCGGAGGCGATTCCGTAGGTCGGTAGGAGAAGTGCTGATAAGGAGGATTCGAACCCGAGACCACGCGCTAAAAATGACTAATAATTAACCACTCAACGGCTAAATAAAGACAACATTAACATTTTAGCTCTCTTCTCTCTCCTCTCTTGGACGAATTCCGGCGACTATCTCCGGCCATCTCCGGCGAAGCTTACAACGGCCATAATGGCCACTGGACAGCCACCCTCGTCGGTTGTCCCGCCACCACAATCCACCACAACAACCCATAATCATCAAAATACCACCACATACGCCGATCTCTTCCATCCCGTCGTCTTAAACCCCCCACAACTACAAACCGACGGCGGAACCACCACCATTGACGTCGGAAACAGTAGCAACGTCGGCCATAATCAGAAGGTAAACACCATTCCTATAAAATCTATAGAATACATCCATGGTGAACCGACGGTGATGTTTGACATCAAAGAAATCGAAATTATGATAGAACAACAAGAACTTCAATATGCAGTTGTATGTAAATTTAGTTATGGATGGCCAGAAATTGCTACTCTTCGTACAATTCTTCCAAAACAATGCGAGCTCAAAGGTACGGGAAAGATAGGATTACTATGTAATCGACATATTTTGATTCGATGCAAACTCTTCGAGGACTATATGACATTGCTATCCAAACCAATGTTTTGGATCAAGGAGAAAGGATGGTCTTATCCAATGAGGACATTCAAATGGACGCCATGGTTCAATCCAGAAGAAGAAACAAGTTTAGCCATGGCATGGATTTTATTTCCTACTCTTCCCCCGAACTATTTTGGTAAAGCACAACTCTTCTCATTAGCTTCAGTAGTACCTTTAATGATTGATCTTGCTACCACTAACAAAACTAGACCTAGCTGTGCTAGGGTCAAAGTTGAATTAGATTTACTTCATAACCACCCTAAAAGAGTTCTTATACAGGTTAAGAATGGGGAAGAAATTAAATCCCAATGGATTCCTATTAACTATGATTATCTTCCTAAATTTTGCAAAAATTGTAAACTACAAGGTCATGATCATAATAATTGTTGGAATTTGCACCCTGAATTGTTTAATATTGCTAATGGCGGGGTAGGGGATAAGCTTGAGGATGGTAGAAATGGGGGAGGGATAGCCGACGACGGGACAGAGGGTGAAGGGGATGAAGGTGCCGGAACGGAGGGAGTAGGTGGAGATGACGGCGCTGCTACCAGACATAGGCAGAACCCTAACCCTAACCCTAGGGGTTATTACGGTAATGGTAAAGGAAAAGAAACCCTAATTTGCATTAATGAGGAGAATAATGTTTCTCTAAATTTTCCTAACAATAAGCCTTCTTTTAATTCTGCTGGTACTTCTCTTCAACAAGGTGTTCGAATATTAGGTAGTGGTAAAGTAGTAGGTGATTTGAATAATATTAATGGTTGGAAGGTAGTTCAAAATAAAAGATATGTGCCTAAGAATAACCATAATCAACTAGGTAAGAATATTAATGACTCCAATAATAGATTAGATGATAATGATAATTCAAATTCGAATTCTAATCTGATTAATAATTTAGGAAAAGAATTAGTTGTCAATGATAATGATTCTATTAATAAAGGAATATTAGTTCAAAATAGTTTAATTCTACCCAATAATAGTCAAAACCTACAAGTTAAGAATCATACTACTACCATAAATGAGCAACAACAGAATCTTGACCATATTCCCCCTCAAATCACGCCCCACATTCCTAAAATTACTCCACAAAATAATACCCACACACTTCCTTCCAATCTGGAACGCATAAACCCTAATACTACCCATTCCCGTAACCCTAGCCCACCACGTTACCCTAATACCGCCCATAGCCCAAACCCTAATCCTCTCACTACCCAAGTATCCCATGATCGAACCCCCACAACCCTTGAACATCTAACTATTATTCCCTACAAAAATTCAGCCCAACATACCCAAGTTCGAACCTCCACTACACCTGCACACAATCCTTCTTTAATAATCGGCCCCTCCCTGGTTCGAACCCCCTCAAACACAAATCCTCTCATTACTTTTTCACCTCCTAATACCAACAAAACTCTTAACCCTACCGTGTCACTTGCCTTAGATCGAATCCCCACTGCCACAAATGCAACGCATAATCTTCTATCCTCCCAAACCAGTGATCGAACCCCCACAGAAACACCCACAGAAAATATTATTATTAATAACCAACTTATACCCTCCAACAACCAGGTTCGAACCCCTACAATAACACCCCTACCTACCCTAAATATTAACGCCTCTACTGCTTCTACTTCCCAGGATCGATCCCCCCCCAGTACTCCCTTTAATAATTCTAATAAATCTCCTTCTACCCACAATACCCAGGATCGAAACTCTACAATCCCTAGTCCTTCCCTACTTGACCAAACTCCTACACTTAAACTTTTTAACAAACTTCCCCCTTTGATTCGCTCCCAGCTCAGTACTATTCCCTCCCATGATTCGAAACCCCACTTCAACACATGATATTACTCCTTATAACTCACACATTCCTACTTACTCCACACAGGTTCGCCCCCCTATAATCCATCATAACTCCATGCTACTTCAACATTCGCAAATTAGAGATCGTACCACTACTATCCCTAAACAAATACACTTCTCCAACTTGGACACTACCCTTAGAACCATGCCTAACCCCGACATACCTCCAACTCATCAAACCAACGTACACTTATCCACTTCTAGCCCAGATTCACGTAACCCTAACCTAACACAAAACAATATTCCTACCACTCCTAACCCTTACGAGATTCTAACCAACTTTGAAAATGATAATATATTGGATATCCACAATAAGATAGATCTTTGTAGGGCTGCTATTGATGATGTAGGAATTGTCCATATTAATGAAGAATGTAGAGAAATTCCCTCTAATAATACTTCTGATCTAGTTAGAAGACAATGGTGCGAGGAAGACGAAGAGGAAGGGGAATATATTTGTTCTGAGGAATCAGGAACTTATAATTCACATGTTGCACAAGAAATATTGGTTACTAACATTGCAGGTACAGATAAATTGAATAACAGGAGACAGGGAGATACAGGTACTATACAGTTACCATACCAGGAGAATAATTCTACGTCGGAATCGAGGCAAGAAAATAACAAATACTGTGGACAACAATAACAAAGAAAAGAGAAGCAACATTGATAATCAAACTATCGTTGATAGACAGGGCAGGAACAGAATGATAGAGGAAGAAGTCTCGCCGAGAAAAGAAGTGTGAGCAGATCCAGGAACAATATACCTATGAAGAGCTCTAAAGTTATAGCAGCCGTCCCCAGAAGGAACACCAAAGCCAAATCTAAATGAATGCTATCATATGGAATATAAGATCGGTTAAAACTCAGAAAGCATTTTCAAGACTTATAGACCTCCATCGCAAACATAAGTTCTTTGTGATTGGAATCCTTGAACCCATGCATGGACTACATAAAATGGAGTGGTGCAGAAGGAAGCTGGGCATGGAATATGCTTATCATAACGTTTCGGAAAATATATGGGTTTTTGTTGATTCAGAATGGCACCACAGTACTTTGACAAACAATACTCAACAGATTACTTTGACTTTGCAACATAGTAGCACTCATATGGATCTAGTCTTCACTGTGGTCTACGCAGATTGTGACAGCCGTAATAGAATTCACCTCTGGGACTCTTTATCCGACATGGCGATTTCTATGAATAAACCTTGGCTGATCGGTGGTGACTTTAATGTTATCACTAAGCAGGAGGAAAAATATGGAGGAAGACCTATTAACAGCAGAGATGTTGATGATTTCAGACATTGTATTCATACCTGTAATCTTAATGACTTGGGGTATAAAGGGTCTACTTATACTTGGTGGAACGGAAGAGCAGGTGATGCCTTTGTGTTTGAACGGCTTGACAGATGTTTAGGTAATGATGAGCTACAACAGTTATTCCCAGGTTTGGAGATTACTCACTTAATTCGCACGGGTTCAGATCATGTTCCTCTTTTGATGAATTTCAAGCAGCAGACTCGTCCACAATACAGCAGACCGTTTCGTTTTCTAAATTTCTGGACTAAGCATGAGGATTTTTTGACTGTTGTTGAAGATAGCTGGAGAGAACATGCAGATGGCAATACTTTCTGGAAATTCAATACTAAACTTAAAAGGTTAAAAAAAGTACTATCAGCTTGGAGTAGGGCTACTTTTGGCAATATTTTCCAAAAAATCACTGATATGGAACAGGTTATTAAAGCACATGAGATTTTATTTGAAGCTGATCCTTCCATAGAGAATAGGACTGAGCTTTGCAGAGTAGAAATTTGAAATGCGAGGCAAAATCAATAGAGGAGGATTACTACAAGCGAAGCGAGGATGTCTTGGTTTATCGAGGTGACAAAATTCGAAATTTTTCATGCTAATGTTAATGGTCGCGCAAGAGATTCTGACTTAGTAGAATACACGATAGTACAGGCACTTGGCTCGAGAATGACAAAGACATCGCAGATGAGGCTATCAGATTCTACACAGAACAGTTTGCAGAGACGACTACTAATCCGCAATTTGACTTCTTGGATTTAATAGAGGAAAAGCAGGTAAGTGATGAGATGAATGAAAAGCTGATCCAGATTCCCACTAAAGAAGAGGTTAGAGAAGCTGTCTTTGGTCTCAACCCACACAGCACTGGAGGTCCGGACGGTTTTCATGGTATCTTTTATCAGACATGTTGGGAGATTATTGATAATGACGCGGTGGATATGATTATTTCTTTCTTCAGAGGTAGGGAGATTCCCAGGTATGTCACTCACACTAATCTTATTTTAATTCCTAAAAAACAGGTGGTGAATACTTTTGGTGACATGCGACCTATCAGTCTTAGTAATTTCATTAATAAAATTTTCTCTAGAGTCATTCATAACAGGTTATCACCTTTATTACCTAGCTTGATTTCACAGAATCAGGCTGGTTTTGTCAAAGGCAGAAATATTATTGAGAATATTCTTCTTGCTCAAGAGATTACCAAAGACATCAGGCTCAGAAATGCGAATGGTAAACGTCATAATATTATTATAAAGCTTGACATGACTAAGGCTTACGAACTTTCTTGGAGCTTTCTAATGGAAGTCTTGCGTAGAATGGGGTTTGGAGAAACCTTTATAGGGCATATATATGAGTTGGTGGCTCATAATTGGTATTCGATTTTGATTAATGGACAATTGCATGGTTTCTTCAAGTCTTCAGGGTAAAACAAGGTGACCCCTCTCCCTACCTTATTTATAATTCTTTGAGAAATGTTATCGAGCTCTTAATTTACTTAACAGGGACCCGAGATTTCATGGATTTGGGATGCCTAAGCATAGCCCAAAGATTAATCACTTGTGTTATGCTGATGACACTATTATTTTTGCCTCTCACTGTCAGTATTCTTTGCAAAAGATTATGAATGTTTTAAGCAGGTATGAAGAAGCTTCGGGGCAACTTGTGAATAAAACTAAAAGCGCTTTCTATTTACATACGTCAGCAACCGATATAGTTATTCAGGACATCGAACAACTTACAGGTATGTCCCGTCAATCTTTCCCTATTACTTACCTGGGTTGTCCTTTATTTTACAGCACTCCACAACTTATCTTTTACAATGATCTCTTAACTAAGATTCAGAACAAACTTCAAGGTTGGAAAGGTAATCTTCTTTCCTTTGGTGGTAGAGCGGTTCTTCTTAATCATGTTTTGCAGGCCATGCCTATGCACCTTTTGTCGGCGACTAATCCTCCAGAGTTTGTCCTTAAAAAGTTATATAAAATATTTGCTCAATTCTTCTGGAGTAATAAAGTGGGCGAGTGGGGACGTCATTGGGCCAGCTGGGAACATATTTGCTTACCACTTTCAGAGGGCGGTATTGGTTTCAGAGACCTGAAAGATATTTCAAAAGCTTTATTTGCTAAGTTGTGGTGGAACTTCAGAACTAAGAACTCGCTATGGAGAGACTTTATGAACAAAAAATATCTTAGATACCATAACCACGCCACAGTCCCTATAAAAGGATCACAGATTTGGAGGAAAATGCTGGACGCACGCGACCAGATTGATCAGTACATCTGGTGGCAGACTAAGCAAGGAATGGTTTCCTTCTGGGATGATAATTGGACTGGGTTTGGGGCTATTCGAGGGCAGGACAACGTTATAGTTACAGAAGTCATTCAGATTGTTAGAGATGTGGTCACTAATGGTACTTGGGATGAAGACATACTGATGCAGAATCTTCCGAGTGACCTGGTAGATCGTATTATTCAAGAGGTTATTCCTCCCCGATATGTGGATGTAGTGGATGTAGTGGATGCGGGAGATAGACCGTGGTGGACTAAAGAGGCGGATGGAGAGTTCACCATTAAATCTGCATGGGATTTACTACGTAAAAGGGGGACTATCTTGGTTAATCATGAGAAAATTTGGGTTAAGGGTCTTCCTTATAAAATTGCCTTTAATATGTGGAGGATTAGGATGAATAAGATTCCTTTGGATGATATTGTGAGAAGTTGGGGGTATGAGATGCCTTCCAAATGTAATTGTTGTAGGAATCCTCAGGAAGAATCTATCGAGCACGTCTTCGCACAGGGAGAGCTAGCACATCAGGTTTGGAGACTTTTTTCAGGCATCGCAGGCATTACTATTACAGGATTACCACTTGATCAGATCATCAATGAGTGGTGGCATGCGAGTGTGGTACCCAGAATCAAACCCATTTACTATGCTATACCAAGCATCATCACGTGGGAGTTATGGAAAAGAAGGAATGATGTGAGACATGATCGGCAGACTACGGTAGCCAGAGTCATCTATCAGATTTCGTCAACTATACAAAGCTTGGTGAGATTGCGGAGACCGAAGATTAATCCAGTACCTCATAGATGGAATGATATTCTTACTCGACTAAAGAATGAGGTTGAGGTGCCTAAAGTCACTTTGGTCTTATGGTGCTTTCCGACGACTGGAATTTGGAAATGTAATACTGATGGGGCTACCAGAGGCAATCCAGGGAGAAGCTCTTTTTCTTTTTGTGTAAGGGATGATAGAGGCAACTTGGTTTATGCAGAGGCTAAAGAAATCCAGGAGGCTACAAATACGGAATCAGAGGCTAGGGCAATCTTAGAGGCAGTCAGATTCTGTAAAAGAAGACAACAGCATTCATATATTATTGAGACTGATTCTAGACTTATGCTAATGGTTCTTATGAAAAAGTGGAAACCCCCTTGGAGAATTATCATTTGGGTCGAGGAGATTTTTGAGATGATAGCAGAGGCCAATGTTACTTTTCAGCACATCATGAGAGAAGGCAATCAGTTGGCCGATCACCTAGCGAATTTGGCTCTTGACAGTGGGCCGGTTGAGGCTCACAGTTTTGATCAATTGGATAGTAAAGGCAGGAGGATTCTCAATTGTGACAAGATTCAATGCCCTTATCTGAGGATAAGGGAACCGAGTTATTGATGGATTTTTCTATGCGTGAGGTGTTGTTCAGGAACAGACACTATTATGCTCACAGCCATTGGGAGGAGAGCATAATAGGACCCTTTTCTACTAACTTGGTTTGCTTTTTTGCAGGTAAAACATCATTCATTATTACAGGGAAGCAACAACATGCATGGATATTACAGAGCAACTGGATATACACAAACAAAGGAGAGAGGAACAGGACAGCTGGAGGTAGCAGACTCAGAAGATTACTGACTGGATATCTGGACTACATCACATTACTATACAGGCAGATCCTGTACATCTGGAAATCCGAGAGGTACAGACTTGGAGGACCCATGATACAGGACCATACCTCTTTACATAGTAGAGGACTTTCTGACAGAAGAGACGGTATCACAGCTCTTCACAGACATGATCATAGAGAGCAGAGACTTCACTTCAGAGTTATTCAGCGTTTACAGACACAGACCGTTGGAGAACACTGGAACTATGAGGTGACCTATCACCAGCGAGTGGTATTAGCATCTAGTTATGCTCATTCTCCTGGTGGTGCGACACCACATAGGGAAGGTTATCTTTGCGGTTTGGTATGTGACAGATATGATGATGGATTGCAGAGTTTTAGAGACATGATCTACAGCCGAGGCGAGTATCGACAGGATTGTGCATCTAGGACTCAGACTGGGGACACAATCCTGTTCGACACACTATCACCACATCAGACTGGGAAATTTCACATGAGATTTCCTCTACATTGGCAGACTTTCCTTACACTAGATCTTTTTTATAGTTTTTTACATTTTATATTGTCATTTTGGACACATAGATCCAAAATGATTCATAGGTTATTTGTTTCATTCTGTAGCCTTTTGGCATTCATTTCTAAAACTCTGTATGTGTTTATTTTCATTATTAATAAAATAACCTAGGCCCACAAGCCTAGTGGATTAGTTAAAAAAAAAAAAAAAACTAAACCCTAAACCCTAAACCCTAAACCCTAAACCCTAAACCCTAAACCCGGAACCCGGAACCCTAAACCCGGAATCCTCCAAAACAGTGGCGGCGGCGGTGCCAAACCCTAACCTCTCTCCTAAATTTCGGTGCACCATGGCCGTCACGGCCACCGGCCGGCCACCTCCTGTGGTCGGCCATCACCCCACCCCCACGGCCCCCCCCCCCCCCCCCCCCGTTTTTAGAAATAGTCAAATCGACCCACACCCCCCCCGGAATCCTCCAAAATAGTGGCGGCGGCGGTGCCAAACCCTAACGCCGCCGTCACCCCTTCCCTCTCCTCCTCGAATTTCGTACCTCTTAAACCTATCACCTATCTTCATGGTGAACCTATGATTATGTTTGAGGAGGAAGAAATTGAAGTTATGATTGAACAACAAAATTTGAAACTTGCGGTGATTGGTAAGTTTTCAAATGGTTGGACGGATTTTGATTTCTTGCGAAAGGAAATTCCTAAGCAATGTGGATTAAAATCTGAGGTTAATATAGGGTTGTTGCATAATCGTCATATTCTAATTCGTTGTTCTATTGAAGAAGATTATGATGTTTTGATGTCAAGCCCTAGTTTTTGGATTAAAGAACGAAACAAGATGTTGTTAATGAGAACATTCATTTGGAATGTTAATTTTAATCCGGAAGAGGAGTCAAACATAGCTTGGGGATGGATCTCATTTCCCAATCTTCCGCCAAACTTTTTTGGCCATTCGGCCATGTTCACTTTAGCTTCGGCGGTGGGGAAACCTATTGCCCTAGATTCGGCCACTATGAAGAAGACAAGGCCAAGTTGTGCTAGGGTTAAGGTTGAAGTGGACTTATTAAAAGTTCACCCTCAAAAAATTCAAATCTCTTTCAAGAAGAATGGTATTGTTCATACAAAAGTACAAAAAATTAGGTTTGATTTTATTCCTAAGTATTGTACTTCTTGCAATCTTCAAGGACATGACATTGAAGGGTGTTGGAAGATTAATCCGGATTTGAGACCAAAGAAGGATGATATTGGCGGCGGATCGACGGAAATTCAGGCGGTATTGGAAAAAGGTAACCCTAAAATCCCTACCCTTCCTCCTTCTTCGTCCAAAACCACCCCCCCAGATCCGAAACCCACAAAAAATGATGCTTGGCAGGTTGTCACAGGTAAAAAGCCTAGAAAAAATACAAATCTAATCCTAAAAAACACCTTGCCTACTGTTTTACCGATTCAGGGAGAAAATCCGGCCAAAATGGTGGCCGACACCACCCTTGCCACTTCAAAACAGCCCCCCCCATCGAAAAACACTAAAAATTGTAGCCAATTATCAATTTCCGACGCCGGAAAAAATGACGGCGCCGGAAAAACACCACTGAACCCTACCGGCGGCCACCCTGACCGCCGGAACCCTAGCTCCGACCCACCAGACCACCTCCCCCCCGACGTACCCCCCCCAAACCCTAGCCCAAGAAATGCCATTCTTTGGGCCAAACCCTAGATCTAACCTAAGCCCAAAACCACTTCCCCCTAACCCTAATCTACCTACCAAAACCCTAGCCGCCAACCCACTATCAAATACCCTACCCGTGACCCGACCCGTGACCCAAACATCACCCCCACCCCCTGCCAGTACCACCCACCCACCCACGTACCCCCCTACCCACGTCGTATACCCCCCCTCTACCGAAACCACCACAAAAAACCCTAAACCACCTACCAAAACCCTACCCGACCCACTGACCCGACCCGACCCATTAACCCGACCCGGCCCATTAACCCAACACATGACCTGCACCCTACCCTACCGGCTGCGGATCCAACCCCACCCCTATCACCTCCTACCCGCCGTCAATCCGAAAGACCCCTTCAATAACCATTGAAACCCTACCCGTGGTTTTGACCCGACCCGACCCTTTGACCCGATCCAATTCTGCCCCCACCCTAACCCAACAGACCCAACTGCCCTACCCCCCCTGGTACCCTAGTCCTAGACACCGTTCCCCTCCCCCTAACCTAGCCCTCCTTCCGAAACTACCCTAAAAACCCTAAACCTACGTTAATCATACCCTCTGCCCCGACCCGACCCAACTCCAAAACCCGGCTTCCTAACCCGACCCAACAACCCAATAAACCCACCCCAATACACATCACATACCCCCAACCTGAACTCACTAACCTGTTTCAACCCAAACCCGTGACCCCCCCACCCCCGGAAACCCGAAACCCAATAACCAAATCGGCCCAATTCCAAAGCCCAACCACTTTTAAAACAAGCCAAGAAAATTCAAGTCCAAATTCAGTTTCGGATACGGGCTCCACTACTCAACCTCAAACAAAATCAACTACCAAGCCCAAAACTACTTCAAATCCCACAAACACAAAGAACCCTTCGGCCCAAAATTGGCTTAAGAATGCCTTTTCCTTCCCTCCTCAACCTTGTACATTGAATAAAACCTCATCAGACATTCCTTCCAATAAAACTACCACTGCCATTCCTTTGGGTACTGATAGTGACAGGAGGAAGTGTGGTGAGACAAATGGATATGTTTCACAGGATTCTTCACACAAGCTATCAAAAGCTGAGATTGCAGAACTTCGTGAAGCCTTTGATCAGGAAATGGAAAGTGATGGTGAATTCTATGGTATGACAAATTTTGAAGATGTCTTAAGGAATTCCGACATGATTATTTCCTCCACAGAAGATAGACGGGATTGGATCATTGAACCGTATGAACCTGAACCAAGACCGCTTGCCATTGATGAAGGTATGGAAGAAGATATACTTGATGATGAGGAGCTTCAGATAGCACTTGGTCACATGTTTCAGGGCGTCCGGATCTGAATGGATATGTTTGCTGAGATGATTAGAATCGAGGACGCAATACCCAAGGCTAGAATAGAAGCTGAGTCTTCAACAGCACAGCAACAACGGCAAGGCAAACAAGCTAAAAAACCGGCACTCCCATTGGCAGTAACCACAAGATCAAAGAAGAAATGATTTTATATCAGGGATTATTAGATGACGAGGAGGACAAGGTACTTGGGTTTGAAGATTTTATAAGTACAGAGTTTAGAGCTCCTAGCTTTGTGATTATATTATTACTCTACCTTAGTATCATCAATTGTAACATCATTATAGAGTGCATTATAAACTCTATGATGATCATAGCTTACCTCATCTTGGCTTCGTCTTTCTTTTTACATTCGGGATAGACCTATGCTACGCCTAGATAGGACTAGCAGGCAAAGTAAAGGTCTATCCCTTTATTAGTTTGTATTGCCCTTCTGGGATCCTTTTCTTTTATATTATTAATAAAAACCTGGGCCAACGTGCGTGGATGATTATTCAAAAAAAAAAAACCCTAAACCCTAAACCCTAAACCCTAAACCCTAAACCCTAAACCCTAAACCCTAAACCCTAAACCCATCCAACAGCATTTGGCCCAATGGTCAAAGGTTAGGCTAAGGATACCATGTGTGGGAGGTCTTGGGTTCGATTCCCCATATCAGCAGAGGTGAGATTAATTGCCATTCTGCAGGGGTGAAGGGAGTAGCTAACCCTAAGCCCCTAACACGGATGGAATTACTCATAAAAAATCCTCCAAACGTGTAGGGACAAGCGGAGGGCGATTCCGTAGGTCCAGGCCGGAGGGGGGGTCTGTTGATAAGGAGGATTCGAACCCGAGACCACGCGCTAAAAATGACTAAATAATTAACCACTCAACGGCTAAATAAAATAAAGCCAACATTTTTATCCAACAACATTTGGCCCAATGGTCAAAGGTTAGGCTAAGGATACCATGTGTGGGAGGTCTTGGGTTCGATTCCCCATATCAGCAGAGGTGAGATTAATTGCCATTCTGCAGGGGTGAAGGGAGTAGCTAACCCTAAGCCTCTAACACGGATGGAATTACTCATAAAAATTCCTCCAAACGTGTAGGGACAAGCGGAGGGCGATTCCGTAGTCGGTAGGAGGGTGCTGATAAGGAGGATTCGAACCCGAGACCACGCGCTAAAAATGACTAAATAATAAACCACTCAACGGCTAAATAAAGCCAACATTTTAACATTTTTTAATTGCTCTCCCCTCTCTCCTCAATATTTCGGCCAAACCCTAGGTACCGCCGCCACCCACCTCCGGCCACCATGGCCGACACGGCCACCGGCCGGCCACCTCCAGTGGTCGGCCATCACCCCCCCGTCACCCCGCACCCCCCCACCTTCCGAGAAATGGTCAGATCTAACCACCCCCGGATCTGTCAAAGCGATGGCGACGGCGGTAAACCCTATTTCCGCCGTCGTCACCCCTCTCCCCTCCTCCTCGATATTTGTGCCCCTTAAACCTATCACCTACCTTCATGGTGAACCTACAATTATGTTTGAAGAGGAAGAAATTGATTTAATGATAGAACAACAAAATTTGAAACTTGCGGTTGTTGGTAAGTTTTCAAATGGTTGGACGGATTTTGATTTTTTGCGAAAGGAAATTCCTAAGCAATGTGGATTAAAATCTGAGGTTAATATAGGGTTGTTGCATAATCGTCATATTCTAATTCGTTGTTCTATCGAAGAAGATTATGATATGTTGATGTCAAGCCCTAGTTTTTGGATTAAAGAAAGAAATAAGATGTTGTTGATGAGAACATTCATTTGGATTGTTAATTTTAATCCGGAAGAGGAGTCAAATATTGCTTGGGGATGGATTTCTTTTCCAAATCTATCACCAAATTTCTATGGACAATCTGCCTTGTTCACGTTGGCGGCGACAAGGAAGAAGACAAGGCCCAGTTGTGCTAGGGTTAAGGTTGAGGTGGATTTGTTAAAAGTTCATCCTAAAAAAATTCAAATCTCATTCAAGAAGAATGGAATTGTTCATACAAAGATGCAAAAAATTAGGTTTGATTTTATTCCTAAGTTTTGTATTAATTGAAAACTTCAAGGTCATGATGTTGATGGATGTTGGAAAATAAATCCGGATTTGAAACCAAAGAAGGATGACAATGTTGATAGATCTAAGGAAAAGGAAGCGGATTTGGCAAAAGGTAATTCTCAAAACCCTAACCCTACTTCTACTTCGTCAAAACCTCTCGTCCAAATGCCCAAAAAACCCAACACCGACGGTTGGCAGGTGGTCACCGGAAAAAACAATAGAAAAATCACGAATCAACACCAAAAATCACCTTTAAACACTGTTCAGGCGTTAAGAGGTGAAATTCCGACCACAGTAGAGGCCGGAACCACCTCCATACCGTCAAATCAGCCCACCCCGTCGGAAAAGGAAAAAAATTTAAGTCAAAAACTTTGTCCAGTCGCCGGAATCCCTGGCGGCGCCGTCAAACCACCTCGGAACCCTACCGCTGCCACCCGACCGGAACCTCTACTGCCACCGATCCACCCCCATCCACCGACACACCCCCCTGCCCTAGCCCAGCAGCCGCCATGGCTGTTGGGCCTAACCCTAGCCGAAACCCTAGCCCAAAACCACCTACCCCTAACCCTAATCCACCTTCCAAAACCCTAGTCGCCAACCCATATTCGGAAACCCTACCCATGACCCGACCCGAGACCCAGACCCAACCCCCACCCCCTGCCAGACCCAACACCCATCCCACGTACCCCCCCACCCCCCTCGTCCAACCACCCACTATCAAAACCACCAACAAAAACCCTAAACTACCCTTCGAAACCCTACCAGTTTCGTTGACCCGACCCGACCCACCAACCCGACCTGAGACCCAGATCAGTACCCCCACCAGTTCCAGATCCACCCCCCCATCAATATACCCCACCACCCTACCTGACCAACCCCCCAGACCCGAAAATACCCCTTTAAATCACGTTAAAACCACCGTCGTGGGTTTGACCCGACCCGACACTTTAACCCGCTCAAATTCTGCACCGACCCTAACCCCCGTGGCCCACCAACCCTACCCCCCCTCTAGGCCATGGGTCAGACATCAATCCCCACCCCCCTCTGTCGATATATCCCCCCTAAACCCTATAATTCTCGCGGAAACCCGACCCGTAACCAAAACCCGACCGACCAAAGAACCCGAATTAAATCACCCCAAACCGAAATCGGACCCTCACCCCGACTCCAAACCCACCCCAACCACAAACCATTACACCCTTAAAACCTCTAAATAAAAAGGCCCAAATCCAAAGCCCAAACACACTTCAACAAATACAAGAAAACCCAAGTCCAAATTCAATTTCGGATACGGGCTCCACAACTCAACCCCAAACAAATTCCAACACCAAACTAACAAACAATTCAAAACCCACTACCTCAAAAAACCCAAGTGCTCAAAATTGGCTTAAAAATGCCTTCTCATTCCCTCCACAACCTTGTACCCTTAATAAATCTTCATCAGACATACCTTCCAACAACACTACCACTGCCAAATCCTTGGATACTGATAGTGAAAGGAGGAAATGGTGTGAGACGGATGCAGATGTTTCTACAGAAAATGATTATGAGCACAAATGGTCAAAAGCAGATATAGCACTACTTCGAGAGGCCTTTGAAAGGGAAATGGAAATAGAAGGTGAATTCTGTGGTATGACTAAGTTTGAGGATGTTATAAAGCACACCCTTAGCAGTCGGAATTCACACTTCACGGTAAAAGAATACTTGGAGATGTTTGTTCCCTCAGAAGAAGATAGACAGGAATGGGCCTTGGAAATGTTTGTTCCCTCAGAAGAAGATAGACAGGAATGGGCCTTGGAAATGTTTGACCCAGAACCTTGGCCGCTTGCTGTTGAAGATTGTTCAGAGGAAGACATACTAGATAATGAAGAACTTCAGATAGCACTTGGGCACATGTTCCATGATGTCCCTGACCCTGAGAATATTTATGAAGGTATGAAAAGATTAGAGGCAGCAATTCCCAGTCCACCTAAGAAAGGAGCGGGAACTTCATCAACACATAATCTACGTCAACGGAAGGAAGCTAGTAAACCGACAATCCCATTGTCTGTTACAACTAGATCAAAGAAGAAATGATTCTATACCAAGGACTACTAGAAGACAAGGAGGAAAAGGTACATAGGCTAGAAGATTTTATAAGTTCAGAGTTTAGATTTCCTAGCTTTGTTCTTATATTATTTCTCTACCTTAGTATCATCGTTTGTAATATCATCATAGAGTGCATTATAAACTCTATGATGATCATAGCTTATCTGATCTTAGCTTCTTCTTTCTTTTTACATTCGGGATAGACATTAATTTCGCCTAGATAGGACTAGCAGGCGAAGTAAAGGACTATCCCTTTATTAGTTTGTATTTCCCTTCTGGGCCCCATTTCCTTTCTGTTATTAATAAAAAACCTGGGCCAACGTGCCTGGATGATTACTAAAAAAAAAAAAAAAAACCTAAACCCTAAACTCTAAACCCTAAACCCTAAACCCTAAACCCTAAACCCTAAACCCTAAACCCTAAACCCTAAACCCATCCAACAGCATTTGGCCCAATGGTCAAAGGTTAGGCTAAGGATACCATGTGTGGGAGGTCTTGGGTTCGATTCCCATATATCAGAGGTGAGATTAATTGCCATTCGCAGGGGTGAAGGAGTAGCTAACCCTAAGCCTCTAACACGGATGGAATTACTCATAAAAATCCTCCAAACGTGTAGGGACGCGGAGGCGATTCCGCAGGTCAGTAGGAGGTGCCATTGATAAGGAGGATTCGAACCTGAGACCACGCGCTAAAAATGACTAAATAATTAACCACTCAACGGCTAAATAAAACCAACATTTTAAACCCATCCAACAGCATTTGGCCCAATGGTCAAAGGTTAGGCTAAGGATACCATGTGTGGGAGGTCTTGGGTTCGATTCCCCATATCAGCAGAGGTGAGATTAATTGCCATTCTGCAGGGGTGAAGGGAGTAGCTAACCCTAAGCCTCTAACACGGATGGAATTACTCATAAACAATCCTCCAAACGTGTAGGGACAAGCGGAGGGCGATTCCGCAGTCCAGCCGGAGGGGTGCATTGATAAGGAGGATTCGAACCCGAGACCACGCGCTAAAAATGACTAAATATTTAACCACTCAATGGCTAAATAAAGCCAACATTTTTAAGACTTAGCCGAAATGCTCTCCCCTCTCTCCTAAAATTTTCGAAAACCCTAACCTAGCCGCCACCTTTTCCGGCCACCATGGCCGTCGTGGCCACTGGCCGGCCACCTCCTGTGGTCGGCCACCACCCCACCGCCATTCCACACCCCCCCACCTTTCTAGAAATGGTCAAATCTAACCCCACCCCCCCGGATTTGTCCAAAACAGTGGCGGCGGCGGTACCCCCTTTTTCCGCCGTCGTCACCCCCCTCACCCCCTCCTCGACTTCCGTGCCCCTAAAACCTATCACCTATCTTCATGGTGAACCTATGGTTATGTTTGAGGAGGATGAAATTGATTTGATGATTCAAGAACAAGATTTGAAACTTGCGGTAATTGGTAAGTTTTCAAACGGGTGGACTAATTTTGATCTATTGCGGAAGGAAATTCCTAAGCAATGTGGATTAAAGGCTGAGGTAACAATAGGGTTGTTGTATAATCGCCATATTCTAATTCGGTGTTCAATCGAAGAAGATTATGCTATTTTGATGTCAAGCCCTAGTTTTTGGATAAAAGAAAATAATAAGATGTTGTTGATGAGAACATTCATTTGGGATGTTGCATTTAATCCAGAGGAGGAGTCACATATTGCTTGGGGATGGATTTCTTTTCCAAATCTTCCTCCAAATTTTCATGGCCAATCGGCCTTGTTCACGATGGCGGCGGCAGTGGGGAAACCCATTGCCCTAGATTCGGCTACAAGGAAGAAGACAAGGCCCAGTTGTGCTAGAGTAAAGGTTGAAGTGGATTTGTTAAAAGTTCACCCTCAAAAAATTCAATTATCTTTCAAGAAGAATGGAATTGTTCTTACAAAAGTGCAAAAAATTAGGTTTGATTTTATTCCTAAGTATTGTACTACTTGTAAACTACAAGGACATGATATTGATGGATGTTGGATATTAAATCCGGATTTGAGACCAAAGAAGGATGACAATGGCAATGAAAATTTGGAGGTATCGTTGGCAAAGGAAAAAGGTAAATCTCAAAACCCTCCCCCTCCTTCTAATGACAAATCTACCATCTCAGATCCGAAAACTTCAAATAAATTCGGATGGCAAGTTGTCACGGCAAAAAACAATAGGAAAAAAACCATTCCAATCCAAAAATCGTCACTTTCCACTGTTTTGGAGATTCAGGGAGCAATTCCGGCCAAAATGATGGTCGGAACAACCCCCACCACCACGGATCTGACCCCCCTGTTGCAAAACCCTAAAAATCCAAGCCAAAAAATTGTTTCCGACGTCGGAAAATCTGACGGCGCCGGAAAAACCCATCGGAACCCTACCGGCGGCCACCCAGACCGCCGGAACCCTACCGTCGACCACCTACAAACCCCCCCTGTCACCGTCACAACCCCAAACCCTAGCCCAGCAGCCGCCTATGCTGTTGGGCCAAACCCTAGCCCAATACCACCCTTAACAAACCCTAAACCACCCTCCAAAACCCTAGCCGCCAATTCAATGCAAACCCTACCCGTGACCCGACCCGTGACCCAAGTTGTACCCCCACCACCCTCCAGACCCACCCCTCCACTCACAGACCCACCTACCCCCCTCGTCCAACCCCCTATAACCGAAACCCTCACAAAAAACCCTAAAATACCCCTTAAAACCCTAACCGCCCTTTCGACCCGACCCGACCCTTTAACCCGACCCGACTCAAATACCCGACCCGTGAACCTAACCCATACCCCACTACCTACCAGATCCCACCCCCCCCATCAACATACCCACCCACCCCCCTCATCCTACCCTCCAGATCCGAAAACCCTCCTAAAATAAACGTTGAAACCCTACCCTTTAAAATGACCCGACCCGACACCCTAACCCGCTCAAACTCTGACCCGACCCTAACCACCTCGATCCCCCTACCCCACGGCGGTCATTTACCACCCTCACCAAATCACACCCCGAAACCCTAAAAACTCGTCGGAAACCCTACCCACACCCGTGACCCGACCCGACCCATCACCTCGACCCGACAACCAGACCCTGAAACCTAAACAGACCCCCCACCCCCAGACCCAGCACATACCCCCCCAACCACAAACCATTACCCCTTTAAAACCTTTAAATAAAAAAGCCCAAATCCAAAATCCAAACACAATTCAAATTAGCCAAGATAATTCAAGCCCAAATTCTATTTCGGATACGGGCTCCACTACCCATCCTCAACTAACATCAACCAATAAGCCCAAAGCTAATTCTAAGCCCACTACATCAAAAAACTCAAACGCCCAAAATTGGCTTAAAAATGCCTTCTCTTTCCCTCCACAACCTTGTACCCTTAATAAATCTTCATCAGACATACCTTCCAACAACACTACCTTTACCAAACCTTTGGATACTGATAGTGTAAGGAGGAAGTGGTGTGAGACGGATGGAGAAGAGTCTAATAATGATTATGAGCACAAGTGGTCAGTATCTGATATAGCATTACTACGGGAGGCCTTTGATAGGGAAATGGAAATGAAAGGTGAATTCTGTGGTATGACGAAGTTTGAGGATGTTATAAAGCACTCCCTAAGCAGTCGGAACGCACACTTCACGGTAAAGGAATACTTGGAGATGTTTGTTCCCTCTGAAGAGGATAGACAGGAATGGGCCATGGAATTGTATGATTCAGATCCAAGCCCACTTGCTGTTGAGTATGGATCAGATGAAGAGATACTTGATGATGAGGATCTTCAGATAGCACTTGGTCACATGTTTCATGGAGTGCCAGATTCACCAGCTATGCTTGAAGAGATGAGGAGATATGATGAAGCAATGCAACAAGTTGGGACTTCATCAACACACCCACACCAGCAAAGAAAACAGGCTAAAAAACCGGCACTACCTCTGGCAGTTACCACTCGATCAATGAAGAAATGATCCTATATCATGGACTCCTAGAAGACAAGGAAGAGAAGATACCTGGGTTAGAAGATTTTATAAGTTCAGAGTTTAAATTTCCTAGCTTTGTTCTTATATTACTACTCTACCTTAGTATCATAATTTGTAATATCATCATAGAGTGCATTATAAACTCTATGATGATCATAGCTTATTTGATTTTAGCTTCTTCTTTCTTTTTACATTCGGGATAGACCTATGCTACGCCTAGACAGGAATAGCAGGCGACGTAAAGGACTATCCCCTTTATTAGTTTGTAATTCCCATTTGGGCCCTTTTTATTTCTGTTATTTATAAAATAACCTGGGCCAACGTGCCTGGATGATTACCTAAAAAAAAAAAAAAAAACCCTAAACCCTAAACCCTAAACCGGGAACAGGGATATTCAGGATCAGAGGCTGCGAATGGTGATGAAGATAACTGAGCAGTGCACAGATTTTATCAACACTTTTATGGAGGCGAGAAGGGAACAGTTGTGGCGTCAGAAACAGGCAGGCTTGACAGGCGTGATCAACTACGGCCCATCTTTGGATATCATTACAGAGGCTCTTCGCAGGAAGCAGGACAGGTTGCAGGCACATCAGCCCTACACTCATCATCGCACAGAGCAACAGATGGTAGCAGATATGACACGTCCAGGCAATGAAAAATACAGGAAGATGGATACTAAGAAGCTAGATCGGACACTCAGGGCCATGACAGATGCATTGCTAGCTCAGCCAGACCCAGTCCCATTGATTCCAGTACAGAGTGCTGCTCCGAGGATTACACATCGGGCAACCTCATCCATCACTACTAGATCCAGATCCAGATCCGGACCCAGGACTCCTTTTACATGATCAGATTTTTAGAGTATTTAGGGGAGGACAAAGATGAGACACTTCAGGTTGAAGACTTTGTATGCCCGGAGGTAGCTTATAGCTTTAGGCTTACATTGTATCTTCATTTTGTTTGTATCCGCATTTGTAGTATCATCATCGAGTATGTTATAAACTCGGTGATGATCTTTGCTTATTTGATTATTGCTTCTTCTTTCTTTTTGCACTCCTGCTGATAAGCAGTGTATTTCCCCCTACGGGGGCCCCATGTACTTTTCTTTTGATATATAAAATAACCTAGGCCCACAAGCCTAGTGGATTAAAAAAAAAAAAAAAAAAAAAACCTAAACCCTAAACCCTAAACCCTAAACCCTAAACCCTAAACCCTAAACCCTAAACCCATCCAACAGCATTTGGCCCAATGGTCAAAGGTTAGGCTAAGGATACCATGTGTGGGAGGTCTTGGGTTCGATTCCCCATATCAGCAGAGGTGAGATTAATTGCCATTCTGCAGGGGTGAAGGGAGTAGCTAACCCTAAGCCTCTAACACGGATGTAATTACTCATAAAAAATCCTTCAAACGTGTAGGGACAAGCGGAGGGCGATTCCGTAGGTCCAGGCCGGAGGGGGGGTCTGTTGATAAGGAGGATTCGAACCCGAGACCACGCGCTAAAAATGACTAAATAATTAACCACTCAACGGCTAAATAAAGCCAACATTTTTTTAAAAAGCTCTCCCCTCTCTCCTCCATTTCGGCGGAAACCCTAGCCCAACCCGTCACTTTTTCCGGCCACCATGGCCGTCTTGGCCACCGGCCGACCACCTCCTGTGGTCGGCCACCACCCCCCCACCACTGCGCATCACCCCTCCTTTTCAGAAATTGTCAAAACCACCCCCACCACCCCTTTTCCGAACGATGCGCGGCGGTTGGTTACCCTAGCACCGCCGTCGCCCCTCCTCCTTCTTCCTCGATTTCTGTGCCTATCAAGCCCATCACGTACCTTCATGGTGAGCCTATGGTTATGTTTGAGGAGGAAGAAATTGATTCTATGATTCAAGAACAAAATTTGAAACTTGCGGTTATTGGTAAGTTTTCAAATGGTTGGACGGATTTCGATTTTCTAAGGAAGGAGATTCCTAAACAATATGGCCTTAAATCTGAGGTTACAATAGGATTGTTGTATAATCGTCATATTCTTATTCGGTGTTCTATTGAAGAAGATTATGATACTTTAATGTCAAGCCCTAGTTTTTGGATTAAAGAAAGGAATAAATTGTTGTTAATGAGAACTTTTATTTGGGATGTTGATTTCAATCCAGAGGAAGAATCCAATATTGCTTGGGGATGGATTTCATTTCCCAATCTTCCACCGAATTTCTTTGGCCATTCGGCCTTGTTTACATTGGCGGCGGCGGTGGGAAAACCTTTAACCCTAGATTCGGCCACCTTGAAGAAGACTAGGCCAAGTTGTGCTAGGGTTAAGGTTGAAGTGGATTTGTTGAAAATTCATCCTCAAAAAATTCAAATCTCCTTTAAGAAGAATGGACTTGTTCATACGAAAATGCAAAAAATTAGGTTTGATTTCATTCCTAAATATTGTACTAATTGCAAACTTCAAGGCCATGATATTGAAGGATGTTGGAAACTAAATCCGGATTTGAGACCAAGGAAGGATGAAAATGGCGAGATTTCGACGGCTATGGAAAAAGGTAATCTTCAAAACCCTACCCCATCTTCTATTTCCGTCAAACCACTTCTTCCAGATCCAAAAACCAAAAAATCTGATGGTTGGCAGGTGGTCACCGGAAAAAATAATCGAAAAACCACAAATCCAATTCAAAAATCACCATCAAACACTGTTTCGGCGATGAGGGTGAAATTCACCACCAGTAGAGGCGGAACCACCCCACCGTCGAATCAGCCCACCGTCGGAAGTAGCAAAAAATTCTAACCAAAAAATATTTCCAGTCGCCGGAATTCATGACGGCGCCGTCAACCTTGATCGGAACCCTACGGCGCCACCGACCGGAACCCTACCCCGTACTCACTGAACAACCACCCCGGTCACACACACTAGCCCAGCCTGCCATTCTTCTTTGGGCGAACCCTAACCCTAACCCTAGCCCAAAACTCCTCGCCTAACCCTAATCCACTACCCAAAACCCAGCCGCCAACCCATCAACTAAAACCCTACGAGACGACCGTCACGCACCACCCCCACACTCGGACCACTCCACCCACGAACCCCATACCGCGTCGTCGGCCACTGCCGAAACGCCTCTAAAAACCTAAACCACTAAAAACCCTACCCACTTCATTGACCCGAGCCACCCATTAAACCGCCCGACACGGATCGACAACCCCATGTTTCGGATCCACCCCACCTATATACCCCTCTAACCCCGACCTACCCTCACCGAAAAACACCCGTCGAAATGCCCAAATTGAGCTTGACCCGACCCGACCCATTAACCCGATCCAATTCAGCCCCGACCCTTAACCCGGTGGCCCAATTACCTACTCCTCTCGGCCCGGTCCCGACACCAATCCCCACCCCTCGTGTTGAAACCACCCTTAAAAACCGAAAACCATTGGAAACCCGACCCGCCAATTTGACCCGACCCGATCCAGAAACCCGACCCGTTGACATGTCCCAACAACGTAATGCACTTCACCCAATGACCCAAAGAAACCCCCAACCACAAACCATTACCCCCTTAAAACCTATAAATAAAAAGGCCCAAATCCAAAGCCCAAACACACTTCAAAAAATACAAGAAAACCAAAGTCCAAAGTCAATTTCGGATACGGGCTCCACAACTCAACCCCAAACAACATCAACCACCAAGCCCAAAACTACTTCAAATCCCACAAACACAAAGAACCCTTCGGCCCAAAATTGGCTTAAGAATGCCTTTTCCTTCCCCCCTCAACCTTGTACACTGAATAAATCCTCATCAGACATTCCTTCCAATAAAACTACCACTGCCATTCCTTTGGGTACTGATAGTGACAGGAGGAAGTGGGGTGAGACAGATGGATATGTTTCACAGGATTCTTCACACAAGCTATCAAAAGCTGAGATTGCAGAACTTCGTGAAGCCTTTGATCAGGAAATGGAAAGTGATGGTGAATTCTATGGTATGACAAATTTTGAAGATGTCTTAAGGAATTCCGACATGATTATTTCCTCCACAGAAGATAGACGGGATTGGACCATGGAACCGTATGAACCTGAACCAAGACCGCTTGCTATTGATGAAGGTATGGAAGAAGATATACTTGATGATGAGGAGCTTCAGATAGCACTTGGTCACATGTTTCAGCGTCCGGATCTGGCGGATATGTTTCTTTGAGATGAGAAGGATCGAGGAAGCAATACCTAAGGCTAGAATAGAATTCGAGTCTTCAACGCACAAAGAACAACTGAGGCAAACAAGCTAAAAACCGCACTCCATTGGCAGTAACCACAAGATCAAAGAAGAAATGATTTTATATCAGGGATTATTAGATGACGAGGAGGACAAGGTACTTGGGTTTGAAGATTTTATAAGTACAGAGTTTAGAGCTCCTAGCTTTGTGATTATATTATTACTCTACCTTAGTATCATCAATTGTAACATCATTATAGAGTGCATTATAAACTCTATGATGATCATAGCTTACCTCATCTTGGCTTCGTCTTTCTTTTTACATTCGGGATAGACCTATGCTACGCCTAGATAGGACTAGCAGGCAAAGTAAAGGACTATCCCTTTATTAGTTTGTATTGCCCTTCTGGGCTCCTTTTTCTTTTATGTTATTAATAAAAACCTGGGCCAACGTGCCTGGATGATTATTCAAAAAAAAAAAAAAAAAAACCTAAACCCTAAACCCTAAACCCTAAACCCTAAACCCTAAACCCTAAACCCATCCAACAGCATTTGGCCCAATGGTCAAAGGTTAGGCTAAGAATGCTCCCTTGTGCAGGAGACCGTGGGTTCGATTCCCCTTAACAGCAGGGTGAGATTAATTCCTTGCAATTTTATTCGAATGCTCTTAACCAAGGGCGAATAAAAAGGGGTTGGGCCTCGCTTGAGTACCGTCGGCTAAACGGATTCCTCTATACCTACAAGAGGGCCCTGATTAAAAAGGACACTTAACAGTGCCCAAGCCCAGCGAGGAATTGGTTCAGGTACAGCCTCCAAACGGTATGGGGCCGGTTGTCTAAGCCGGAGGGGGTGCCTATTGTTAAACCGACTCTAACTCAGGGCCTTCAAGCACATGGGAAACACATAATAATTAATAATAAACAACGGCTAAACAAGCCAACATTTTTTTAAAATTTTGCTCTCCCCTCTCTCCTCCAAAAATCGGAAAACCCTAGTTACCGCCGCCACCCCCCTCCGGCCACTATGGCCGTCACGGCCACCGGCCGACCACCTCCTGTGGTCGGCCACCACCCCACCACCAATACCCACCCCCCCACCTTTTCAGAAATCATTAAATCGACCCACACGGTTTCGTGGCTTGATGGCGGCGGCGGTGTCAAACCCTAACGCCGCCATCACCCTCCTCCTCCCGACTTCGTGCGTGAAACCTATCACCTATCTTCATGGTGAACCTATGGTCATGTTTGAGGAGGATGAAATTGATTTGATGATTAAAGAACAAGATTTGAAACTTGCGGTTATTGGTAAGTTTTCAAATGGTTGGACTAATTTTGATCTATTGCGGAAGGAAATTCCTAAGCAATGTGGATTAAAGGCTGAGGTTTCAATAGGGTTGTTGTATAATCGCCATATTTTAATTCGGTGTTCAATCGAAGAAGATTATGCTATTTTGATGTCAAGCCCTAGTTTTTGGATTAAAGAGAATAATAAGATGTTGTTAATGAGAACATTCATTTGGGATGTTGCTTTTAATCCAGAGGAGGAGTCACATATTGCTTGGGGATGGATTTCTTTTCCAAATCTTCCACCAAATTTCCATGGCCAATCGGCCTTGTTCACGATGGCGGCGGCAGTGGGGAAACCCATTGCCCTAGATTCGGCTACAAGGAAGATGACAAGGCCAAGTTGTGCTAGGGTGAAGGTTGAAGTGGATTTACTAAAAGTTCACCCTCAAAAAATTCAATTATCTTTCAAAAAGAATGGAATTGTTCTTACAAAAGTGCAAAAAATTAGGTTTGACTTCATTCCTAAGTATTGTACTACTTGTAAATTACAAGGACATGATATTGAAGGATGTTGGAAATTAAATCCGGATTTGAGACCAAGGAAGGATGACAATGGCATTGAAACTATGGAGGATTCGACTAAGGCAAAAGGTAAATCTCAAAACCCTACCCCTCCTCCTTCTAATGACAAAAATTCCGTCTCAGATCCGAAACCATCAAAAACCGTCGGTTGGCAAGTTGTCACGGGAAAAAACAATAGAAAAATCTCAAATCCGAACCAAAAAACAT
This sequence comes from Przewalskia tangutica, assembly GCA_029844215.1. NCBI lineage: Eukaryota > Viridiplantae > Streptophyta > Magnoliopsida > Solanales > Solanaceae > Przewalskia > Przewalskia tangutica. The sequence continues at coordinate 38,611 of JAQGDG010000318.1, read as the reverse complement.
CAATTTCTACTGTTTTGGCATCGGGGGAAGAAATTCCGGCCAAAATGGTGGTCGGAACCACCCCCACCACCACGGATCTGACCCCACCGTTGCAAAACCCTAAAAATTCTAGCCAAAAAATTGGTTCCGACGCCGGAAAATCTGACGGCGCCGGAAAACCCCTTCGAAACCTAATGCGCCGACCACGGAACCTCTGCCGACCCACCGAACCACCACCCTCACGTCACACTCCGCTTCTAGCCCAAGAAATGGCCATTCTTCTTTGGGCCAAACCCTAGACTAAACCCTAGCCCAATACCATCTAACCCTAACCCTAAACCATCTACCCAAACCCTAGCCGTCACCCCTACTTCGAAAACCCTACCCACGACCCAACCCGCAGCCCATTCCTCCCCACCCATGCTGCGGACCCACCCACACGTTACCCATAACGCACGTCGGCCCACCCCCCTCCACCAAAACCACCTCAAAAAACCCTACAAACCCATCCGACACCCGACCCAATACTCTGACCCGACCCGACCCGCTAACGCGACCCGTAAACCAGATCAGTACCCAACCCCCCACCAGATCTACCCCCCCACCACCTAACCTCCACAACCCCCTCGTCCAACAACCCAGATCCGAAAACCATACTAAAAAACACGTCGAAACCCTACCCATCAAACTGACCCGACCCGTTACCCTAACCCGCACCAATTCTGACCCGACCCTAACCACCTCGATCCCCCTACCCACCCCCCCCCTCTCGGCCCATTCAATTACCACCCCCCTCCGTCGAAACCACACCCCTCAACCCTAAAAACACGTCGGAAACCCTACCCACCCCACTGACCCGACCCGACCCAACAACCCGACCCGTCAACCCGATCCAGATTGGTAATCACACCCCCCTCCCCCAGACCCAGCATATACCCCCCCAACCACAAACTATTACCCCATTAAAACCTTTAAATAAAAAAGCCCAAATTCAAAGCCCAAACACAATTCACAAAATCCAAGATAATTCAAGCCCAAATTCTATTTCGGATACGGGCTCCACTACCCATCCTCTAATAACATCAACCAATAAGCCCAAAGCTAATTCAAAACCCACTACCTCAAAAAACTCAACAGCACAAAATTGGCTTAAAAACGCCTTCTCTTTCCCTCCACAACCTTGTACCCTTAATAAATCTTCATCAGACATACCTTCCAACAACACTACCTTTACCAAACCTTTGGATACTGATAGTGTAAGGAGGAAGTGGTGTGAGACGGATGGAGAAGAGTCTAATAATGATTATGAGCACAAGTGGTCAGTAGCTGATATAGCATTACTACGGGAGGCCTTTGATAGGGAAATAGAAATGGAAGGTGAATTCTGTGGTATGACGAAGTTTGAGGATGTTATAAAGCACAGCCTAAGCAGTCGGAACGCCCACTTCACTTTAAAAGAATACTTGGAGATGTTTGTCCCCTCTGAAGAGGATAGACAGGAATGGGCCATGGAATTGTATGATTCAGATCCAAGCCCGCTTGCTGTTGAGTATGGATCAGATGAGGAGATACTTGATGATGAGGATCTTCAGATAGCACTTGGTCACATGTTTCATGGAGTGCCAGATTCACCAGCTATGCTTGAAGAGATGAGGAGATATGATGAAGCAATGCAACAAGTTGGGACTTCATCAACACACCCACACCAGCAAAGAAAACAGGCTAAAAAACCGGCACTCCCTCTGGCAGTTACCACTCGATCAATGAAGAAATGATCCTATATCATAGACTTCTAGAAGACAAGGAAGAGAAGATACCTGGGATAGAAGATTTTATAAGTTCAGAGTTTAGATTTCCTAGCTTTGTTCTTATATTACTACTCTACCTTAGCATCATAACTTGTAATATCATCATAGAGTGCATTATTAACTCTATGATGATCATAGCCTATTTGATTTTAGCTTCTTCTTTCTTTTTACATTCGGGATAGACCTATGCTTCGCCTAGACAGGACTAGCAGGCGACGTAAAGGACTAATCCCCTTTATTAGTTTGTATTTCCCATTTGGGCCCCTTTTATTTCTGTTATTTATAAAATAACCTGGGCCAACGTGCCTGGATGATTACTTAAAAAAAAAAAAAAAAATTAAAAAAAAAAAAAAAAAAAACCCTAAACCCTAAACCCATCCAACAGCATTTGGCCCAATGGTCAAAGGTTAGGCTAAGGATGATCCCTTGTGCAGGAGACCGTGGGTTCGATTCCCCTTAACAGCAGGGTGAGATTAATTCCTTGCAATTTTATTCGAATGCTCTTGACCAAGGGCGAATAAAAAGGGGTTGGGCCCTGCTTCGAGTACCAGCGTCAGCTAAACGGATTCCTCTATACCTACAAGAGGGGCCCACTGATTAAAAAGGACACTCGGAGCAGGCCCAAGCCCAGCGAGGAATTGGTTCAGGTACAGCCTCCAAACGGTATGGGGCCGGTTGTCTAAGCCGGAGGGGGTGCCTATTGTTAAGCCGACTCGAACTCAGGGCCTTCAAGCACATGGGAAACACATAATAAAATGACTAAATAATTAACCACTCAACGGCTAAATAAAGCCAACATTTTTTTAACGGCTAAATAAAGCCAACATTTTAAGCCAACATTTTTTTTTAGCAAAATTTGCTCTCCCCTCTCTCCTCCAAAAAATCGGAAAACCCTAGCCCACCGCCACCAACTTCCGGCCGCCATGGCCGTTGTGGCCACCGGCCGGCCACCTCCGGTGGTCGGCCACCACCCCCTTACCTCCGCACAACCCCCCACCTTCTTAGAAATGGTCAAGACGAACCCCACCCCCCCGGATCTGGCCAAAACAGTGGCGGCGGCGGCGGAAAACCCTAGATCCGCCGTCGCCCCTCTACCCCCCTCCTCGACTTCCGTGCCCATTAAACCTATCACCTATCTTCATGGTGAACCTATGGTGATGTTTGAGGAAGAAGAAATTGATTTGATGATAGAAGAACAAGATTTGAAACTTGCGGTAATTGGTAAGTTTTCAAATGGTTGGACGAATTTTGATCTTTTGCGAAAGGAAATTCCTAAGCAATGCGGATTAAAATCTGAAGTTTCTATAGGGTTGTTGTATAATCGTCATATTCTTATTCGTTGTACAATTGAAGAAGATTATGATATTTTGATGTCAAGCCCTAGTTTTTGGATTAAAGAGCATAAAAAGATGTTGTTGATGAGAACTTTCATTTGGGATGTTGCATTTAATCCAGAGGAGGAGTCGAATATTGCTTGGGGTTGGATTTCTTTTCCTAACCTTCCCCCGAATTTCTATGGCCATTCGGCCTTATTCTCGCTTGCATCGTCGATTGGAAGACCATTAGGTCTAGATTCGGCTACAAAGAACAAGACAAGACCTAGTTGTGCTAGGGTTAAGGTGGAAGTGGATTTGTTAAAAACTCATCCTCAAAAGATTCAAGTCTCTTTCAAAAAGAATGGAATTGTACATACTAAATGGCAAAAAATTAGGTTTGATTTTATTCCTAAGTATTGTACAAATTGCAAACTTCAAGGACATGATATTGAAGGGTGTTGGAAAATAAATCCGGATTTGAGACCAAAGAAGGATGACAAGGGTGATGGATCTTCGGAAAAGGCGGTGGATTTGGCAAAAGGTAAATCTCAAAATCCCACCATTACTTCTTCTACTCCCAAAACTCACGTTCAAATACCCAAAAAAATTAATGCCGACGGTTGGCAGGTTGTCACCGGAAAAAATCAGAGAAAACTCACAAATCCCCACCAAAAAACACCCTCAAACACTGTTCCGGCGACTGTGGTTGAAATTCCGACCAATGAGGAGGTCGGAACCACCATCACATCGTCGAAACAGGCCCCCCCTTCAAAAAACTCAAAAAATAATACCCAGATCTCAATTTCCGACGTCGGAAATTATGACGGCGCCGGAAATTCACGTCGGAACCCTACCGGCGGCCACCCTGACCGCCGGAACCCTAACCCTAGCCCACCAGATCAACCCCCCACCGACGTAACCCCACCCTGCCCTAGCCCAGCAGCCGCCATGGCTAATGGGCCAAACCCTAGCTCTAACCCTAGCCCAATACCACCTTGCCCTAACCCTAATCCTCCTACCAAAACCCTAGCCGCCAGCCCATTTACGGAAACCCTACCCATGACCCGACCCGAGATCCAACCCCAACCCCCACCCCCTGCCAGACCCACAACCCAACCCACGTACCCCCCCACTCCACTAGTCCAACACCCCACTTCCAAAACCGTCACCAACAACCCTAAACTACCATCTGAAACCCTACCCGCAACCTTGACCCGACCCGACCCCTTGACCCGACCCACGACCCTACCAAAGGACCTGCATTCCCCACCCCTTCCAGATCCACCCTCTACCCCTGCACCCCACCCTCGACCTACCCCGGATCTCCTAAACCCGTTGAAACCACTTCGGTGGTTTTGACCCGACCCGACACTATGACCCGGTCCAATTCTGCCCCGACCCTGCACCCCGTGGCCCACCTACCCTACCCACCCTCTCGGCCCTGGTCTAGACACCAATCCCCACCCCCCCGCATTGAAACCACCACCTTAAATCCTAAGAACCCTACGGAAACCCGACCCAGCTCCCCGACCCGACCCGACCCGGAAACCCGACCCGAAAAACAGACCCGACAACCAAAACAGACCCCCCTCCCCCATACCCAGCAAATTCCCCCCCAACCTCAAACCATTACCCCCCTAAAACCTCCAAATAAAAAGGCCCAAACACAAAGCCCAAATACACTTCAAAAAATCCAAGAAAACCCAAGTCCAAATTCTATTTCGGATACGGGCTCCACAACTCAATCCCTTATTAATTCAAATACCAAACACCTAAATAACTCAAAGCCCACAACCTCAAAAAACCCAAGTGCTCAAAATTGGCTTAAAAATGCCTTCTCATTCCCTCCACAACCTTGTACCCTTAATAAATCTTCATCAGACATACCTTCCAACAACACTACCACTGCCAAATCCTTGGATACTGATAGTGAAAGGAGGAAATGGTGTGAGACGGATGGAGATGTTTCTACGGATAATGATTATGAGCACAAGTGGTCAAAAGCAGATATAGCATTACTTCGAGAGGCCTTTGATAGGGAAATGGAGATAGAAGGTGAATTCTGTGGTATGACAAAGTTTGAGGATGTTATTAAGCACACCCTTAGCAGTCGGAATTCACACTTCACGGTAAAAGAATACTTGGAGATGTTTGTTCCCTCAGAAGAAGATAGACAGGAATGGGCCTTGGAAATGTTTGACCCAGAACCATGGCCGCTTGCTGTTGAAGATTGTTCAGAGGAAGACGTACTAGATAATGAAGAACTTCAGATAGCACTTGGTCACATGTTCCATGGTGTACCTGACCCTGAAAATATGTTTGAAGAGATGAAGAGATTAGAGGCAGCAATACCCAGTCCACCTAAGAAAGGAGCGGGGACTTCATCAACACATAATCTTCGCCAACGGAAGGAAGCTAGTAAGCCGACAATCCCTTTGTCTGTTACAACTAGATCAAAGAAGAAATGATTTTATACCATGGACTACTAGAAGACAAGGAGGAAAAGGTACATAGGCTAGAAGATTTTATAAGTTCAGAGTTTAGATTTCCTAGCTTTGTTCTTATATTACTACTCTACCTTAGTATCATCATTTGTAATATCATCATAGAGTGCATTATAAACTCTATGATGATCATAGCTTATCTGATCTTAGCTTCTTCTTTCTTTTTACACTCGGGATAGACATTAGCTTTGCCTTGATAGGACTAGCAGGCGAAGTAAAGGTCTATTCCTTTATTTAGTTTGTATTTCCCTTCAGGGCCCCTTTTCATTTTGTTATTAATAAAAAACCTGGGCCAACGTGCCTGGATGATTATTCAAAAAAAAAAAAAAACCTAAACCTTAAACCCTTAAACCCTAAACCCTAAAACCCTAAACCCTAAACCCTAAACCCTAAACCCTAAACCCTAAACCCTAAACCCTAAACCCCAGAGGGGGGGTCTGTTGATAAGGAGGATTCGAACCCGAGACCACGCGCTAAAAATGACTAAATAATTAACCACTCAACGGCTAAATAAAGCCAACATTTATCCAACAGCATTTGGCCCAATGGTCAAAGGTTAGGCTAAGGATACCATGTGTGGGAGGTCAAGGGTTCGATTCCCCATATCGCCAGGTGAGATTAATTGTCATTCTGCAGGGGTGAAGGGAGTAGCTAACCCTAAGCCTCTAACACGGATGGAATTACTCATAAAAAATCCTCCAAACGTGTAGGGACAAGCGGAGGGCGATTCCGTAGGTCCAGGCCGGAGGGGGGGTCTGTTGATAAGGAGGATTCGAACCCGAGACCACGCGCTAAAAATGACTAATAATTAACCACTCAACGGCTAAATAAAGCCAACATTTTATCCAACAGCATTTGGCCCAATGGTCAAAGGTTAGGCTAAGGATACCATGTGTGGGAGGTCTTGGGTTCGATTCCCCATATCAGCAGAGGTGAGATTAATTGCCATTCTGCAGGGATGAAGGGAGTAGCTAACCCTAAGTCTCTAACACGGATGGAATTACTCATAAAAAATCCTCCAAACGTGTAGGGACAAGCGGAGGGCGATTCCGTAGGTCCAGGCCGGAGGGGGGGGTCTGTTGATAAGGAGGATTCGAACCCGAGACCACGCGCTAAAAATGACTAAATAATTAACCACTCAACGGCTAAATAAAGCCAACATTTTATCCAACAGCATTTGGCTCAATGGTCAAAGGTTAGGCTAAGGATACCATGTGTGGGAGGTCTTGGGTTCGATTCCCCATATCAGCAGAGGTGAGATTAATTGCCATTCTGCAGGGGTGAAGGGAGTAGCTAACCCTAAGCCTCTAACACGGATGGAATTACTCATTAAAAATCCTCCAAACGTGTAGGGACAAGCGGAGGGCGATTCCGTAGGTCGGTAGGAGAATGCTGATAAGGAGGATTCGAACCCGAGACCACGCGCTAAAAATGACTAAATAATTAACCACTCAACGGCTAAATAAAGCCAACATTTTTTAAATATTTTGCTCTCCCCTCTCTCCTCAAAAAATCGGTAAAACCCTAGGGCAGCCGCCACCCACCACCGGCCACCATGGCCGTCACGGCCTCCGGCCGGCCACCTCCTGTGGTCGGCCAACACCCCACCGTCACCACCCACCCCCCTACCTTCTCAGATGTGGTCAAATCGACCCCTACCCCGTCGGTTTTCCCCTTAACAGTGGCGGCGGCGGCGGCAAACCCTAGCGCCGCCGTCGACCTTCTACCCCTCTCCTCGAAATCCGTGTCCCTAAAACCTATCTCTTACCTTCATGGTGAACCAATGGTGATGTTTGAGGAGGATGAAATTGATTTTATGATTGAAGAACAAAATTTGAAACTTGCGGTAATTGGTAAGTTCTCAAATGGTTGGACGGATTTTGATTTCTTGCGAAAGGAAATTCCTAAGCAATGTGGATTAAAATCTGAGGTTTCCATAGGTTTGTTGCATAACCGTCATATTCTTATTCGGTGTTCTATTGAAGAAGATTATGACATCTTAATGTCAAGCCCTAGTTTTTGGATTAAGGAGAAGAATAAATTGTTATTGATGAGAACATTCATTTGGAATGTTAATTTTAATCCTGAAGAGGAGTCGAATATTGCCTGGGGATGGATCTCATTTCCAAACCTTCCTCCTAATTTCTTTGGTCATTCTTCATTGTTCACGTTGGCGGCGGCGGTGGGGAAACCCATAGCCCTAGATTCGGCTACAAGGAAGAAGACAAGGCCCAGTTGTGCTAGGGTTAAGGTTGAAATGGATTTGTTAAAAGTTCATCCTCAAAAAATTCAAATCTCTTTCAAGAAGAATGGAATTGTTTATACAAAAGAGCAAAAAATTAGGTTTGATTTCATTCCTAAGTATTGTACTTCTTGCAAATTACAAGGTCATGATATTGAAGGATGTTGGAATTTAAATCCGGATTTGAGACCAAAGAAGGATGACAATGGAGATGGATCTATGGAAAAGGTGGTGGATTTGACAAAAGGTAATCTTCCAAACCCTACCCCCCCTTCTACTTCGTCCAAAACCCTTCGTCCAGATCTGAATCTCAAAAATCATAATGGATGGCAAGTGGTTACGGGAAAAAAGACGTCAAAAACCACAAATCAAAATCCCAAAAACACTGTTCCGGCAACCTTGGAGGTCGGAACCACCATCAACACGTCAAAACAGACCTCCGTGGTGAAAAATCATAAAAATCCGACCCAAAAAATCATTTCCGACGCCGGAAATTATGACGGCGCCGGAAAACCCCGTCGTAACCCTACCGGCGGCCACCCTGACCGCCGGAAACCTACTGCCGACCCACCAGAACCACCCCCCCCCTCCGTCACACCCTCCTGCCCTAGCCCAGCAGCCGCCATTGCTGCTGGGCCAAACCCTAGCTCTAACCCTAGCCCAATACCACTTTGCCCTAACCCTAATCCACCTTCCAAAACCCTAGCCGCCAGCCCAAGTACGGAAACCCTACCCATGACCCGACCCGAGATCCAAACCCACCCCCTTCCAGACCCCCCACCCAACCCACGCACTTCACGGCCCACAGACCGGCACCCGCCAAAACCGCCACCAAAAATGCTAAAACCCTAAACGAAACCCTACCCGAATCGTGACTGACCGATCACGACACCGACCAAGTGGCGGTGCCCTACACTGCACACTTTACGTAAACATCAGAGATAATCAGCGGAACATACATGAAACTTATAAAATAAAACAACAGAAATAAACAACAGGTCAGCCGATAGGGCTACCTTCCTGGACGTACATACATGAACGAAGCAGTTGCCTCCTTTCTTTACAAAACTCCACAATATGTGACTCTGCACCTCTAAGAGTTTTAACATAACAGCTGTGGCGGGACAGGGCCCCGCCATACCCCTGAATATACATAGCCATGACAACTCCGGAACATCGGAGCCATCTAAAATGCTGAACCAGGATCCTAAGCTCGCGGATCCACACTGTGTACCTAAACCTGCGGACATGAACGCAGCCCGGAGAAGTCGATAACAAAAGTGTAATATGGAATGTAAATAACGTGCAAGAATCAAATCATAATCGTACAAAGAACATCCTTTAACTCCTCAAATCAATCATATATTAACCGCTCTTTCCTTCTTTCGATAAGATTTAACAACATATTCTTACATACTTACTTAAGAGCTTAATCCACCTTTTTCACATAACTTACATATCTTACATAACATAATCCGCCCATTTATGGGACACGGTGTACTGATGAATCATGTGACATAATCCGGCCCGCCTGTGGGGCTCGGTGTATTGTGGAATCATATAACATAATCCGGCCCGCCTGTGGGGCTCGGTGTACTGTGGAATCATGTAGCATAATCCGGCCCGCCTGTGGGGCTCGGTGTACTGTGGAATCATGTAGCATAATCCGGCCCGCCGGTGGGGCTCGGTGTACTGTGGAATCATGTAGCATAATCCGGCCCGCCTGTGGGGCTCGGTGTACTGTGGAATCATGTAGCATAATCCGGCCCGCCTGTGGGGCTCGGTGTAAGATGACGTAACCCGGCCTATGTGTAGGCTCGGGGTAATATGGCATAATCCGGCCTATGTGTAGGCTCGGTGTATCTCATAACGTAATCCGGCCTATTTGTAGGCTCGGTGTATTTCATAACGTAATCCGGCCTATTTGTAGGCTCGGTGTATTTCATAACGTAATCCGACCTATTTGTAGGCTCGGTGTATTTCATAACGTATCCGCCTATTTGTAGGCTCGGTGTATTTCATAACGAATCCGGCCTATGTGTAGGCTCGTGTGATTTTCCTTACATAACATTTTAAAACGTATTGTTACCTCTTCTTAAGTCGTTATAACAACTTCCCATAAAGCTATTATAACAACCTTTCATTTTAGAGAACTCAAGGCACTTTTGTTCTTACAACATTAGGGAAACTAGACCCAAAAATACCACGTACATACGCATTTCAATGTAATCATAAACTTCTTTCTTTTTAAAACTCAAGTCACATACTCTTAAAATCCTGTCATCAATACTTTTAGAAATCAAGTCCACAACTTGAAAAATAAAGTTTCATAATCCTTAGAAGACAACCAAAGTTCATAGTCTTAAAACCTTATATCATACATTCTTTAAAATCCACTTACTAATACTTATACAAAACAAATATAAAGTTCCATACACTTCCAAAACCAAGTAACTTATTCTCTTAAAACCATATGACTTTCACTTTTAAAAATCAATCCCCTTTTCACATATAAATTCAAGTCATTTTTGAACGTAAAATCCACTTACTTACTTTAAATAAATCAAGACACATAGTTTTAAATCAAATCTCATATTTTCCTAACCATTCTTACCAACATCTCCCATAAGATTTGGTAAGGACTTAGGACAATTTAACATACTTATAACTTAGGATAACTTAGACATAACCCTTACGTAGTAAATCAACATACATACTTCTTAACTTCTAAGAATAGAAGGAATCATGAAATAATACCACATGTATATTCCATACATAGAACCATGTCTAAAGAAGGAAGAGGTTCACATACCTCGCGACGATTATCGACAAGTAGCAAAAAGCTCCAAAGTACTTCCACCTTGAGCTATTCCATTCTTCAAGTAGGATACGCTATACCTAGTACGCCAACCTATAATGGTCACCATACGTCCATTAACTTCTTACTTCATACGTAGAATATTTTAGGTGCTAAGTCGCTAAATTCTACGGAAAATCTGACAAAGACCTCCTTTGTTTCTACTTACTTTGCCACCTTTTTCAAGGCCGAATACAATAACCAAACAGCCCAATTGACTCACAATTTCTATAAGGTACTCCAATACAAATGACTAACTAAACAAATTTCAATTGGCTCACAATTTAGAAAATAGTCCAATACAAATGAAAAACAAACTAAAAAGTCCAAATTCGCCACCTTGAGTTCAACCTTACCAATTCTTATCAAATTTCCAGAAATTTTACAAGTCTCAAATCTTAACACTTGTGAGTTCTTACTTACGTTCTTAAAACATGTCTGTAATTACGGTGTAACATTCTCCCCTTAGAAACATTCGTCCTCGAATGTTCTTTTCTGAGTCAAACTTATAATTAGCGACATATTTTCCTTTCACAACCTCGTCATACCAACAATGCCACACATGGCCCTAATACTCGCACACGCATACTTGTCCATCATAAGCCCAAAAGAGATTATCCTTTCGCATTTCCAATTCATACTAGCATACATACATAACTTCCATACCAATTCGGCCTCAAATCTTTGGAGTCACTCTATAAAACAATATAAGGCCATTTCGCCACGACTGGTTCGGTGGAACGCGCCCACGAACCCGTAAAACAATTAACTAGACACGGGCCTTGCACTGCCGTGACTCGCCACGTAGCGAACTACTACCAACTGATCCTCCATTCCAGGCCATGGGAGACCCGTAACAGTCATCAACCGACTCACGTCGCACTTAACTCTTATCCTCGTCCGACTTAAAATCTTATTGCGGAGAAAACCTTATATACCTAAGGTCTCGGCGTAATCAATATTCTTAGGCTCGCAATTTCCATGCTCCACGCCTACCTTACGGTCCCCAAGAATCGTACAAAAACATCTCATAAAACCATAACCATGTTGTCTCGATCACAACAACCATTACTTACTCTATCCAGACCTCATCCGTATAATTCTCTTAAGCTTACTACGCAGCTTAATCTATTAACACGACATTCCGTTAGGTTCCTTAATCATGGCTTCTTAAGGGTTCACTACCCTATCAGACAGCTCATCCTTTCCCAATTACCTTAAATAAAACATAAGACCTTGGCGAAAATTCATTAACTATTCCATACCTTCCCGGTATCTAGTTAGTCTTTACCAATTTCTGGTAATCTAAAATCATTCTAGGCAACACGCGTCTGACACTCGTACATAACTCCGTATAGATGTATATCACCATACCAACTATACTACAATCATTACCAACCTGGATACGCAATCCACATAGTCCTTCTTGGGTCACTGCTGCCTTTCTCGTAGCTGCAATCAACATAACTCGTTAGGGAGGAACGACCCTAACAACACAGCTCTATCGCACGATCTCAGAGTGAGAAGAATGGAAACCAATCCTAAATGTCCTGCAGCCTCCTGATTATAGATGTGGTGTACAACACACCGATAATCAAGACTCTACTAGACACGGTCTGTAGACACTTTCCGAGGACAACCTGGCTCTGATACCACTTTTGTCACGACCGACCAAGCTCGTGGATCGGTGCCCTACACAGGCACCCTTACGTAAACATCGAGATAATCAGCGGAACATACATGAAACTTATAAAATAAAACAACGAAATAAACAACAGTCGGTAGATAGGCTACCTTCCCGACGACATACACGAACGGCGGTTGCCTCCTTTCTTTACAAAGCAGACCCACAATATGTGACTACTGCACCTCTAAGAGTTTTAACATATCACTGTGGCGGACAGGCCCCGCCATACCTGAATATACATAGCCATGACAACTCCGAACATCTGAGCCATCTAAAATGCGAACCAGGATCCTAAGCTCGCGGATCCACATCGTAATACCTAAACTCGCAGACATGAACGCAGCCCCCGCGGCGGCATAACAATTTAATATGGAATGTAAATAACGTGCAAGAATCAAATCATAATCTGTACAAAGAACGCCCTTTTAACTCCGAAATCAATCATATATTAACCGCCTTTCCTTCTTTCGATAAGATTTAACAACATATTCTTACATACTTACTTAAGAGCTTAATCCAGCCTTTTTCACATAACTTACATATCTTACATAACATAATCCGCCCATTTATGGGACACGGTGTCTTGATGAATCATGTGACATAATCCGCCCGCTGTGGGGCTCGGTGTCTTGTGGAATCATATAACATAATCCGCCGCTGTGGGGCTCGGTGTCTTGTGGAATCATGTAGCATAATTCGCCGCTTTGTGGGGCTCGGTGTCTTGTGGAATCATATAACATAATCCGCCCGCTGTGGGGCTCGGTGTCTTGTGGAATCATGTAGCATAATCCGGCCCGCTTTGTGGGGCTTGTCTTGTGGAATCATGTAGCATAATCCGCCCGCTGTGGGGCTCGGTGTAAGATGACGTAACCCGCCATGTGTAGGCTCGGGGTAATATGACATAATCCGCCATGTGTAGGCTCGGTGTATCTCATAACGTAATCCGCCTATTTGTAGGCTCGGTGTATTTCATAACGTAATCCGGCCTATTTGTAGGCTCGGTGTATTTCATAACGTAATCCGGCCTATTTGTAGGCTCGGTGTATTTCATAACGTAATCCGGCCTATTTGTAGGCTCGGTGTATTTCATAACGTAATCCGGCCTATGTGTAGGCTCGGTGTGATTTTCCTTACATAACATTTTAAAACGTATTGTTACCTCTTCTTAAGTCGTTATAACAACTTCCCATAAAGCTATTATAACAACCTTTCATTTTAGAGAACTCAAGGCACTTTTGTTCTTACAACATTAGAAACTAGACCCAAAATACCACGTACATACGCATTTCAATGTAATCATAAACTTCTTTCTTTTTTAAAACTCAAGTCACATACTCTTAAAATCCTGTCATCAATACTTTTAGAAATCAAGTCCACAACTTGAAAAATAAAGTTTCATAATCCTTAGAAGACAACCAAAGTTCATAGTCTTAAAACCTTATATCATACATTCTTTAAAATCCACTTACTAATACTTATACAAAACAAATATAAAGTTCCATACACTTCCAAAACCAAGTAACTTATTCTCTTAAAACCATATGACTTTCACTTTTAAAAATCAATCCCCTTTTCACATATAAATTCAAGTCATTTTTGAACGTAAAATCCACTTACTTACTTTAAATAAATCAAGACACATAGTTTTAAATCAAATCTCATATTTTCCTAACCATTCTTACCAACATCTCCCATAAGATTTGGTAAGGACTTAGGACAATTTAACATACTTATAACTTAGGATAACTTAGACATAACCCTTACGTAGAGTAAATCAACATACATACTTCTTAACTTCTAAGAATAGAAGGAATCATGAAATAATACCACATGTATATTCCATACATAGAACCATGTCTAAAGAAGGAAGAGGTTCACATACCTCGCGACGATTATCGACAAGTAGCAAAAAGCTCCAAAGTACTTCCACCTTGAGCTATTCCATTCTTCAAGTAGGATACGCTATACCTAGTACGTCAACCTATAATGGTCACCATACGTCCATTAACTTCTTACTTCATACGTAGAATATTTTAGGTGCTAAGTCGCTAAATTCTACGGAAAATCGGACAGCACCTCCTTTGTTTCTACTTACTTTGCCACCTTTTTCAAGGCCGAATACAATAACCAAACAGCCCCAATTGACTCACAATTTCTATAAGGTACTCCAATACAAATGACTAACTAAACAGCCCCAATTGGCTCACAATTTAGAAAATAGTCCAATACAAATGAAAAACAAACTAAAAAGTCCAAATTCGGCCACCTTGAGTTCAACCTTACCAATTCTTATCAAATTTCCGGTAAATTTTTACAAGTCTCAAATCTTAACACTTGTGAGTTCTTACTTACGTTCTTAAAACATGTCCTGTAATTACGGGGTGTAACATTCTCCCCCCCTTAGAAACATTCGTCCTCGAATGTTCTTTCGGAGTCAAACTTATAATTAGCGACATATTTTCCTTTCACAACCCCGTCATACCAACAATGCCACACATGGCCCTAATACCTCGCACACGCATACTTGTCCATCATAAGCCCAAAAGAGATTATCCTTTCGTACTTCCAATTCATACTAGCATACATACATAACTTCCATACCAATTCGGCCTCAAATCTTTGAGTCACTCTATAAAACAATATAAGGCCATTTCCGCCACGACTGGTTCGGTGGAACGCGCCCACGAACCCGTAAAACAATTAACTAGACACGGGCCTTGCACCTCGTGACCACTCGCGTGGCGAACTACTACCAACCGATCCCACTCCATTCCAGGCCATGGGAGACGTAAGTCATCAACCACTCATTGCCGCACTTAACTCTTATCCTCGTCCGACTTAAAATCTTATTGCCAGAGAAAACCTTATATACCTAAGGTCTCGGCAGTAATCAATATTCTTAGGCTCGCAATTTCCATGCTCCACGCCTACCTTACCAGTCCCCCAGTAACCGGGTACAAAAACATCTCATAAAACCATAACCATGTTGTCTCGATCACAACAACCATTACTTACTCTATCCAGACCTCATCCGTATAATTCTCTTAAGCTTACTACGCAGCTTAATCTATTAACACGACATTAGTTAGGTTCTTAATCATGGCTTCTGGGTTCACTACCCTATCGCATACCTCATCCTTTCCCAATTACCATAAATAAAACATAAGACCTTGGCAAAAATTCATTAACTATTCCATACCTTCCCGGTATCTAGTTAGTCTTTACCAATTTCTGGTAATCTAAAATCATTCTAGGCAACACGCGTCTGACACTCGTACATAACTCCGTATAGATGTATATCACCATACCAACTATACTACAATCATTACCAACCTGGATACGCAATCCACATAGTCCTTCTTGGGTCACTGCTGCCTTTCTCGTAGCTGCAATCAACATAACTCGTTAGGGAGGAACGACCCTAACAACACTTTCTATCGCACGATCTCGAGTGAGAAGAATGGAAACCAATCCTAAATGTCCCGCAGCCTCACGATTATAGATGTGGTGTACAACACACCGATAATCAAGACTCTACTGACACGATGCAGTAGACACTTTCCGAGGACAACGGCTCGATATCACTTTTGTCACGACCGACCGGGCGTGGATCGGTGCCTACACAGGCACCCTTACAGTAAACATCGAGAGATAATCACGAACATACATGAAACTTATAAAATAAAACAACAGAAATAAACAACAGGTCAGCCGATAGGGCTACCTTCCTGGACGTACATACATGAACGAAGCAGTTGCCTCCTTTCTTTACAAACAGACCCACAATATGTGACTACAGACCTCTAAGAGTTTTAACATAACAGCTGTGGCGGGACAGGGCCCCGCCATACCCCTGAATATACATAGCCATGACAACTCCGGAACATCGGAGCCATCTAAATCTTGAACCAGATCCTAAGCTCGCGGATCCACCGTAATACCTAAACTCGCAGACATGAACGCAGCCCCGAAGAAGTCGGTACAACAGTGCGAATATGGAATGTAAATAACGTGCAAGAATCAAATCATAACTGTACAAAGAACGTCCTGAAATCAATCATATATTAACCGTTCCTTTCCTTCTTTCGATAAGATTTAACAACATATTCTTACATACTTACTTAAGAGCTTAATCCAGCCTTTTTCACATAACTTACATATCTTACATAACATAATCCGGCCCATTTGCGGGACACGGTGTACTGATGAATCATGTGACATAATCCGCCGCTGTGGGGCTCGATTATCTTGTGGAATCATATAACATAATCCGGCCCGCCTGTGGGGCTCGGTGTACTGTGGAATCATGTAGCATAATCCGGCCCGCCTGTGGGGCTCGGTGTACTGTGGAATCATATAACATAATCCGGCCCGCCTGTGGGGCTCGGTGTACTGTGGAATCATGTAGCATAATCCGGCCCGCCTGTGGGGCTCGGTGTACTGTGGAATCATGTAGCATAATCCGGCCCGCCTGTGGGGCTCGGTGTAAGATGACGTAACCCGGCCTATGTGTAGGCTCGGGGTAATATGGCATAATCCGGCCTATGTGTAGGCTCGGTGTATCTCATAACGTAATCCGGCCTATTTGTAGGCTCGGTGTATTTCATAACGTAATCCGGCCTATTTGTAGGCTCGGTGTATTTCATAACGTAATCCGGCCTATTTGTAGGCTCGGTGTATTTCATAACGTAATCCGGCCTATTTGTAGGCTCGGTGTATTTCATAACGTAATCCGGCCTATGTGTAGGCTCGGTGTGATTTTCCTTACATAACATTTTAAAACGTATTGTTACCTCTTCTTAAGTCGTTATAACAACTTCCCATAAAGCTATTATAACAACCTTTCATTTTAGAGAACTCAAGGCACTTTTGTTCTTACAACATTAGGGAAACTAGACCCAAAAATACCACGTACATACGTACTTAACAGAATCATAAACTTCTTTCTTTTTTAAAACTCAAGTCACATACTCTTAAAATCCACATCAATACTTTTAGAAATCAAGTCCACAACTTGAAAAATAAAGTTTCATAATCCTTAGAAGACAACCAAAGTTCATAGTCTTAAAACCTTATATCATACATTCTTTAAAATCCACTTACTAATACTTATACAAAACAAATATAAAGTTCCATACACTTCCAAAACCAAGTAACTTATTCTCTTAAAACCATATGACTTTCACTTTTAAAAATCAATCCCCTTTTCACATATAAATTCAAGTCATTTTTGAACGTAAAATCCACTTACTTACTTTAAATAAATCAAGACACATAGTTTTAAATCAAATCTCATATTTTCCTAACCATTCTTACCAACATCTCCCATAAGATTTGGTAAGGACTTAGGACAATTTAACATACTTATAACTTAGGATAACTTAGACATAACCCTTACGTAGAGTAAATCAACATACATACTTCTTAACTTCTAAGAATAGAAGGAATCATGAAATAATACCACATGTATATTCCATACATAGAACCATGTCTAAAGAAGGAAGAGGTTCACATACCTCGCGACGATTATCGATAAGTAGCAAAAGCTCCAAAGTCCGTACTCCTTGAGCTCTTCCATTCTTCTAGTAGGATACGCTATACCTAGTACGTCAACCTATAATGGTCACCATACGTCCATTAACTTCTTACTTCATACGTAGAATATTTTAGGTGCTAAGTCGCTAAATTCTACGGAAAATCGGACAGCACCTCCTTTGTTTCTACTTACTTTGCCACCTTTTTCAAGGCCGAATACAATAACCAAACAGCCCCAATTGACTCACAATTTCTATAAGGTACTCCAATACAAATGACTAACTAAACAGCCCCAATTGGCTCACAATTTAGAAAATAGTCCAATACAAATGAAAAACAAACTAAAAAGTCCAAATTCGGCCACCTTGAGTTCAACCTTACCAATTCTTATCAAATTTCCGGTAAATTTTTACAAGTCTCAAATCTTAACACTTGTGAGTTCTTACTTACGTTCTTAAAACATGTCCTGTAATTACGGGGTGTAACATTCTCCCCCCCTTAGAAACATTCGTCCTCGAATGTTCTTTCGGAGTCAAACTTATAATTAGCGACATATTTTCCTTTCACAACCTCAATATACCAACAATGCCACACATGGCCCTAATACCGCAGACACGCATACTTGTCCATCATAAGCCCAAAAGAGATTATCCTTTCGTACTTCCAATTCATACTAGCATACATACATAACTTCCATACCAATTCTGGCCTCAAATCTTTGGAGTCACTCTATAAAACAATATAAGGCCATTTCCGGCTTTCACGACCTGGTTCCGGTGGAACGCGTCCACGAACAGTAAAACAATTAACTAGACACGGGCCTTGCACTCGTGACCATCACGTGGCGGAACTACTACCAACTGATCCCACTCCATTCCAGGCCATGGGAGACCCGTAACAGTCATCAACCCGACTCGTCGCACTTAACTCTTATCCTCGTCCGACTTAAAATCTTATTGCAGAGAAAACCTTATATACCTAAGGTCTCGGCGATGTCAATATTCTTAGGCTCGCAATTTCCATGCTCCACGCCTACCTTACCAGTCCCCCAGTAACAGGGTACAAAAACATCTCATAAAACCATAACCATGTTGTCTCGATCACAACAACCATTACTTACTCTATCGGACCTCATCCAGTATAATTCTCTTAAGCTTACTACGCAGCTTAATCTATTAACACGACATTCCGTTAGGTCCTTAATCATGGCTTCTTAAGGGTTCACTACCCTATCAGACAGCTCATCCTTTCCCAATTTACCTTAAATAAAACATAAGACCTTGGCGAAAATTCATTAACTATTCCATACCTTCCCGGTATCTAGTTAGTCTTTACCAATTTCTGGTAATCTAAAATCATTCTAGGCAACACGCGTCTGACACTCGTACATAACTCCGTATAGATGTATATCACCATACCAACTATACTACAATCATTACCAACCTGGATACGCAATCCACATAGTCCTTCTTGGGTCACTGCTGCCTTTCTCGTAGCTGCAATCAACATAACTCGTTAGGGAGGAACGACCCTAACAACACAGCTCTATCGCACGATCTCAGAGTGAGAAGAATGGAAACCAATCCTAAATGTCCTGCAGCCTCCTGATTATAGATGTGGTGCACAACACACCGATAATCAAGACTCTACTAGACACGGTCTGTAGACACTTTCCGAGGACAACCTGGCTCTGATACCACTTTTGTCACGACCCAAGCCGGGCGTGGCGGTGCCCTACACGGGCACCCTTACGAGTAAACATCGAGATAATCGTGAACATACATGAAACTTATAAAATAAAACAACAGAAATAAACAACAGGTCAGCCGATAGGGCTACCTTCCTGGACGTACATACATGAACGAAGCAGTTGCCTCCTTTCTTTACAAACAGACCCACAATATGTGACTACAGACCTCTAAGAGTTTTAACATAACTGCTGTGGCGGGACAGGGCCCCGCCATACCCCTGAATATACATAGCCATGACAACTCCGGAACATCGGAGCCATCTAAAATGCTGAACCAGGATCCTAAGCTCGCGGATCCACACTGTGTACCTAAACCTGCGGACATGAACGCAGCCCCCCGAAGGGGGTCAGTACAACAGGTACCGAATATGGAACAGAAATAACGTGCAAGAATCAAATCATAACTGTACAAAGAACGTCCTTTTAACTCCTGAAATCAATCATATATTAACCGTTCCTTTCCTTCTTTCGATAAGATTTAACAACATATTCTTACATACTTACTTAAGAGCTTAATCCAGCCTTTTTCACATAACTTACATATCTTACATAACATAATCCGGCCCATTTGCGGGACACGGTGTACTGATGAATCATGTGACATAATCCGGCCCGCCTGTGGGGCTCGGTGTACTGTGGAATCATATAACATAATCCGGCCCGCCTGTGGGGCTCGGTGTACTGTGGAATCATGTAGCATAATTCGGCCCGCCTGTGGGGCTCGGTGTACTGTGGAATCATATAACATAATCCGGCCCGCCTGTGGGGCTCGGTGTACTGTGGAATCATGTAGCATAATCCGGCCCGCCTGTGGGGCTCGGTGTACTGTGGAATCATGTAGCATAATCCGGCCCGCCTGTGGGGCTCGGTGTAAGATGACGTAACCCGGCCTATGTGTAGGCTCGGGGTAATATGGCATAATCCGGCCTATGTGTAGGCTCGGTGTATCTCATAACGTAATCCGGCCTATTTGTAGGCTCGGTGTATTTCATAACGTAATCCGGCCTATTTGTAGGCTCGGTGTATTTCATAACGTAATCCGGCCTATTTGTAGGCTCGGTGTATTTCATAACGTAATCCGGCCTATTTGTAGGCTCGGTGTATTTCATAACGTAATCCGGCCTATGTGTAGGCTCGGTGTGATTTTCCTTACATAACATTTTAAAACGTATTGTTACCTCTTCTTAAGTCGTTATAACAACTTCCCATAAAGCTATTATAACAACCTTTCATTTTAGAGAACTCAAGGCACTTTTGTTCTTACAACATTAGGGAAACTAGACCCAAAAATACCACGTACATACGTACTTAACAGAATCATAAACTTCTTTCTTTTTTTAAAACTCAAGTCACATACTCTTAAAATCCTGTCATCAATACTTTTAGAAATCAAGTCCACAACTTGAAAAATAAAGTTTCATAATCCTTAGAAGACAACCAAAGTTCATAGTCTTAAAACCTTATATCATACATTCTTTAAAATCCACTTACTTATACTTATACAAAACAAATATAAAGTTCCATACACTTCCAAAACCAAGTAACTTATTCTCTTAAAACCATATGACTTTCACTTTTAAAAATCAATCCCCTTTTCACATATAAATTCAAGTCATTTTTGAACGTAAAATCCACTTACTTACTTTAAATAAATCAAGACACATAGTTTTAAATCAAATCTCATATTTTCCTAACCATTCTAACCAACATCTCCCATAAGACTTGGTAAGGACTTAGACAATTTAACATACTTATAACTTAGGATAACTTAGACATAACCCTTACGTAGAGTAAATCAACATACATACTTCTTAACTTCTAAGAATAGAAGGAATCATGAAATAATACCACATGTATATTCCATACATAGAACCATGTCTAAAGAAGGAAGAGGTTCACATACCTCGCGACGATTATCGACAAGTAGCAAAAAGCTCCAAAGTACTTCCACCTTGAGCTATTCCATTCTTCAAGTAGGATACGCTATACCTAGTACGTCAACCTATAATGGTCACCATACGTCCATTAACTTCTTACTTCATACGTAGAATATTTTAGGTGCTAAGTCGCTAAATTCTACGGAAAATCGGACAGCACCTCCTTTGTTTCTACTTACTTTGCCACCTTTTTCAAGGCCGAATACAATAACCAAACAGCCCCAATTGGCTCACAATTTCTATAAGGTACTCCAATACAAATGACTAACTAAACAGCCCCAATTGGCTCACAATTTAGAAAGTAGTCCAATACAAATGAAAAACAAACTAAAAAGTCCAAATTCGGCCACCTTGAGTTCAACCTTACCAATTCTTATCAAATTTCCATTTCAAACCAAATTGGTAGCATAACATGATATCAAGTCGTATTTGATTATAACAATCCATAATCTCGAAGTAGGTAACATGCGACGATTTCTAATAACGACTAAATTGAAATCCAACTTAACAAGGCTTATATAACATTTCGAATTTAGCTACAAGCACTCCATAATACTTATAAACTTCAACTTAACCACTTCATGCTATCAACATGTAAAGCTAACAACAACAATAATAATACATAATCTTGTAACATCTTAAAGGACAAGATTATACCTTAACGATTCTCAAACCAATCTTCAAATCCGAAGTCGTTCCTTAGCAACTTAGAGACTCTCCAAGATACTTCAATCCGCTATTTGAGACCCTTAGAACCATACCAACAATTTTCCTTCAAACTCCCAACCAAAACCTAGAAAAGCCATTAGGTTTTCACCTTGCGACTAATACGAAAACTCTCTTTTTCCGGGATTTTTCTATTGAGATATACTTACATAACACTCATGAACCTTGGTTTAAAGTGGGGGATTTATTGACAACAAACAAAAATTTTCTTGTTCAAATGAGCTCAAAGCCGAGCTCCTAATGCCTAAGCTCCAATTCTCTAAAAATTTTCTAAGTGTTATGACAAGTCTTGCTACTAGTACTACTATATAGTTCAATGGAGGGTCAATATGCAAACAATTGGGTGGTTTGGATGATCTCTAATTAAAATATCAAGACTTTGAACCCTTTGACTTAGTCAATTTTGTCAAGCTAATTAATAGGAAGACTTAGTCATCTTAAGGCTATGGTCAATGACCATTTTGGCCATGACATTTTCGTCCAAGGCATAAATAAGGGGGGTGACAAGTGTCGCCCTCCCATTCGTCACAATAATACGCTTTCCGACAATTTCAAATTTCCGGTAAATTTTTACAAGTCTCAAATCTTAACACTTGTGAGTTCTTACTTACGTTCTTAAAACATGTCCTGTAATTACGGGGTGTAACACCGACCCACAAGTCCGACCCATGACCCAGATCGATACCCCCCAGCTTCCAGATCCACACCCCCCCACCTACACACCCTTCCCCCCTCCCCCTGTCCAACCTAAAAATCCCGTCGAAACCCCCCCTGTGGTTTTGACCCGACCCGTACCTCTGACCCGCTCCATCTCTGACCCGACCCTATCCTCCTCGATCCCCCTACCCTCTCCCCCCTCTCGGCCCATGCCCAGTCATCTATCCCCACCCCCCAACGCCCAAAACAACACTTTAAACCCTAAATTACCGTCACAAGCCCAATCCAATACCTTAACCCGACCCGACCCGACCCGACAAAACGACCCGGCCCAAAAACAAAAACCTACCCCTAACCCCATGACCCAGCATACCCCCCCTCAACCACAAACCATTACTCCCTTAAAACCTCTAAACAAAAAAGCCCAAGTCCAAAGCCCAAACACACTTCAAAATATCCAAGAAAACACAAGTCCAAAGTCTATTTCGGATACGGGCTCCACTACTCAACCCCAAACAAAATCAAATACCAAACCCATAAATAATTCAAAGCCCACTACCTCAAAAAACCCAACTGCCCAAAATTGGCTTAAAAATGTCTTCTCGTTCCCTCCACAACCTTGTACTCTAAATAAATCTTCATCAGATATACCTTCCAATAACCCTACCATTTCCAAAACTTATGAAACTGATAGTATAAGGAGGAAGTGGTGTGATACGGAAGGAGAGGAGTCCAATAATGATTATGAACACAAGTGGTCAGAATCAGACATAGCATTACTCCGGGAGGCCTTTGATAAGGAAATGGAACTGGAAGGTGACTTCTGTCGCATGACAAAGTTTGAGGATGTTTTAAAGGACACCCTAAGCAGTAGAAATGCACACCTCACTGTAAAGGAATATTTGGAGATGTTTGTCCCCTCAGAAGAAGATAGACAGGAATGGGTCTTGGAAATGTTTGAACCAGAACCAAGCCCATTAGCTGTTGATGGAGATTCAGAGGACGACATTCTAGATAACGAGGAGCTTCAGATAGCACTTGGACACATGTTTCATGGTGTCCCTGACCCTGAAAATATGTTTGAAGAAATGAAGAGATTAGAGGCAGCAATACCCAGTCCACCTAAGAAAGGAGTGGGGACTTCATCAACACATAATCTACGCCAACGAAAGGAAGCTAGTAAGCCGACTATTCCATTGTCAGTTACCACTAGGTCAAAGAAGAAATGATTCTATACCATGGATTACAAGAAGACAAGGAGGAGAAGGTACTTGGATTAGAAGATTTTATAAGTTCAGAGTTTAGATTTCCTAGCTTTGCTCTTATATTACTACTCTATCTTAGTATCATCATTTGTAACATCATCATAGAGTGCATTATAAACTCTATGATGATCATAGCTTATCTCATTTTAGCTTCTTCCTTCTTTTTACATTCGGGATAGACTTATACTTCGCCTAGTCAGACTAGCGGTAGTAAAGGGCTATCCCCTTATTAGTTTGTAACTCCCTTCTGGGCCCCTTTTCCTTATGTTATTAATAAAAACCTGGGCCAAAGTGCCTGGATGATTACTCAAAAAAAAAAAAAAAAACCTAAACCCTAAACCCTAATCCCCAAACCCCAAACCCAAAACCCCAAACCCCTAACCCCAAACCCCCAACCCCAAACCCCCAAACCCCAAACCCCTAAACCCTAAACCCTAAACCCTAAACCCTAAACCCTAAACCCTAAACCCTAAACCCTAAACCCTAAAAAACCCTAAACCCCCAAAACCCTAAACCCTAAAAAACCCTAAACCCTAAACCCTAAACCCTAAACCCTTAACCCTAAAAAACCCTAAACCTTAAACCCTAAACCCTAAACCCTAAACCCTAAACCCATCCAACAGCATTTGGCCCAATGGTCAAAGGTTAGGCTAAGGATGCTCTCATGCGAGAGACCGTGGGTTCGATTAACCCTAACGGGGTGAGATTAATTCCTTGCAATTTTATTCGAACGCTCTTAACGAGCGAATAAAAGGGTTGGGCCTGCCGAGTACCGTCGGCCAAACGGATTCTCTATACCTACAAGAGGGCCCACCGATTAAAGGACACTCGGAGCAGGCCCAAGCCCAGCGAGGAATTGGTTCAGGTACAGCCTCCAAACGGTATGGGGCCGGTTGTCTGCGGAGGGTGCCTATTGTTAAGCGACTCGAACTCGTGGCCTTCAAGCACATGGAAACACATAATAAAATGACTAAATAATTAACCACTCAACGGCTAAATAAAGCCAACATTTTTATCCAACATTTGGCCCAATGGTCAAAGGTTAGGCTAAGGATACCATGTGTGGGAGGTCTTGGGTTCGATTCCCATATCAGCCAGTGAGATTAATTGCCATTCTGCAGGGGTGAAGGAGTAGCTAACCTAAGCCTCTAACACGGATGGAATTACTCATAAAAATCCTCCAAACGTGTAGGGACAAGCGGAGGCGATTCCGTAGGTCGGCCGGAGAGTGCATTGATAAGGAGGATTCGAACCCGAGACCACGCGCTAAAAATGACTAAATAATTAACCACTCAACGGCTAAATAAAGCCAACATTTTATCCAACAAAGATTTGGCCCAATGGTCAAAGGTTAGGCTAAGGATACCATGTGTGGGAGGTCTTGGGTTCGATTCCTCATATCGCCAGGTGAGATTCATTGTCATCTGCGGGGTGAAGGAGTAGCTAACCCTAAGCCTCTAACACGGATGGAATTACTCATAAAAATCCTCCAAACGTGTAGGACAAGCGGAGGCGATTCCAGTAGTCCAGCCTATGGAGAGTGCTGATAAGGAGGATTCGAACCCGAGACCACGCGCTAAAAATGACTAAATAATTAACCACTCAACGGCTAAATAAAGCCAACATTTTCCAACAGCATTTGGCCCAATGGTCAAAGGTTAGGCTAAGGATACCATGTGTGGGAGGTCGAGGTTCGATTCCCATATCGCCAGGTGAAATTAATTGCCATTCTGCAGGGGCAAAGGGAGTAGCTAACCCTAAGTCTCTAAGACGGATGGAATTACTCATAAAAAATCCTCCAAACGTGTAGGGACGAGCGGAGGGCGATTCCGTAGGTCGGTAGGAGAAGTGCGTTGATAAGGAGGATTCGAACCCGAGACCACGCGCTAAAAATGACTAATAATTAACCACTCAACGGCTAAATAAAGCCAACATTAAATCCAACAGCATTTGGCCCAATGGTCAAAGGTTAGGCTAAGGATACCATGTGTGGGAGGTCTTGGGTTCGATTCCCCATATCAGCAGAGGTGAGATTAATTTCCATTCTGCAGGGGTGAAGGGAGTAGCTAACCCTAAGCCTCTAACACGGATGGAATTACTCATAAAAAATCCTCCAAACGTGTAGGGACAAGCGGAGGGCGATTAGTAGGTCGGTAGGAGGTGCGTTGATAAGGAGGATTCGAACCCGAGACCACGCGCTAAAAATGACTAAATAATTAACCACTCAACGGCTAAATAAAGCCAACATTTTATCCAACAAAGATTTGGCCCAATGGTCAAAGGTTAGGCTAAGGATACCATGTGTGGGAGGTCGAGTTCGATTCCCATATCGCCAGGTGAGATTAATTGCCATTCTGCAGGGCAAAGGAGTAGCTAACCCTAAGTCTCTAACACGGATGGAATTACTCATAAAAATCCTCCAAACGTGTAGGGACAAGCGGAGCGATTCCGTAGTCCAGTAGGAGGGTGCTGATAAGGAGGATTCGAACCCGAGACCACGCGCTAAAAATTGACTAATAATTAACCACTCAACGGCTAAATAAAGCCAACATTTTTATCCAACAAAGATTTGGCCCAATGGTGAAAGGTTAGGCTAAGGATACCATGTGTGGGAGGTCAAGGTTCGATTCTCCATATCGCGAGTGAGATTAATTGCCATTCTGCGGGGAAAAGGAGTAGCTAACCCTAAGTCTCTAACACGGATGGAATTACTCATAAAAATCCTCCAAACGTGAGGGACAAGCGGAGGCGATTCAGCAGGTCGGCGGAGTGGTCTGTTGATAAGGAGGATTCGAACCCGAGACCACGCTAAAAATGACTAATAATTAACCACTCAGCGGCTAAATAAAGCCAACATTTTTATCCAACAAAGATTTGGCCCAATGGTCAAAGGTTAGGCTAAGGATACCACGTGTGGGAGGTCTTGGGTTCGATTCCCATATCAGAGGTGAGATTAATTGCCATTCGGGGATGAAGGAGTAGCTAACCCTAAGTCTCTAACACGGATGGAATTACTCATAAAAATCCTCCAAACGTGTAGGGACAAGAGGAGGCGATTCCAGTAGGTCGGTAGGAGGTGCATTGATAAGGAGGATTCGAACCCGAGACCACGCGCTAAAAATGACTAATAATTAACCACTCAACGGCTAAATAAATCCAACATTTTATCCAACAGCATTTGGCCCAATGGTCAAAGGTTAGGCTAAGGATACCATGTGGGGGAGGTCTTGGGTTCGATTCCCCATATCAGCAGAGGTGAGATTAATTGCCATTGCGGGGATGAAGGAGTAGCTAACCCCAAGTCTCTAACACGGATGGAATTACTCATAAAAATCCTCCAAACGCGTGTAGGGACAAGCGGAGGCGATTAGTAGGTCGGTAGGAGAGTCCGTTGATAAGGAGGATTCGAACCAGACACCACGCGCTAAAAATGACTAATAATTAACCACTCAACGGCTAAATAAAGCCAACATTTTAATCCAACAGCATTTGGCCCAATGGTCAAAGGTTAGGCTAAGGATACCATGTGTGGGAGGTCTTGGGTTCGATTCCCCATATCAGCAGAGGTGAGATTAATTGCCATTGCGGGGTGAAGGAGTAGCTAACCCTAAGCCTCTAACACGGATGTAATTACTCATAAAAAATCCTCCAAACGTGTAGGGACAAGCGGAGGGTGATTCCGTAGTCGACCAGGAGAAGTGCATTGATAAGGAGGATTCGAACCCGAAACCACGCGCTAAAAATAACTAAATAATTAACCACTCAACGGCTAAATAAAGCCAACATTTTTTATCCAACAGCATTTGGCCCAATGGTCAAAGGTTAGGCTAAGGATACCATGTGTGGGAGGTCTTGGGTTCGATTCCCATGCCAGAGGTGAGATTAATTGTCATGCGAGGGTGAAGGAGTAGCTAACCAAGCCTCTAACACGGATGGAATTACTCATAAAAATCCTCCAAACGCGTGTAGGGACAAGCGGAGGCGATTAGTAGTCGGTAGGAGAGTGCGTTGATAAGGAGGATTCGAACCCGAGACCACGCGCTAAAAATGACTAAATAATTAACCACTCAACGGCTAAATAAAGCCAACATTTTTTATCCAACAGCATTTGGCCCAATGGTCAAAGGTTAGGCTAAGGATACCATGTGTGGGAGGTCGAGGTTCGATTCCCATATCGTGAGGTGAAATTAATTGCCATTCTGCAGGGCAAAGGAGTAGCTAACCCTAAGTCTCTAACACGGATGGAATTACTCATAAAAATCCTCCAAACGTGTAGGGACAAGCGGAGGCGATTCCGTAGGTCGGTAGGAGGTGCATTGATAAGGAGGATTCGAACCCGAGACCACGCGCTAAAAATGACTAATAATTAACCACTCAACGGCTAAATAAAGCCAACATTTTATCCAACAGCATTTGGCCCAATGGTCAAAGGTTAGGCTAAGGATACCATGTGTGGGAGGTCTTGGGTTCGATTCCCCATATCAGCAGATGTGAGATTAATTGCCATTCTGCAGGGGTGAAGGGAGTAGCTAACCCTAAGCCTCTAACACGGATGAAATTACTCATAAAAAATCCTCCAAACGTGTAGGGACAAGCGGAGGCGATTAGTAGTCGGTAGGAGAAGTGCTTGATAAGGAGGATTCGAACGAGACCACGCTAAAAATGACTAAATAATTAACCACTCAACGGCTAAATAAAGCCAACATTTTATCCAACAGCATTTGGCCCAATGGTCAAAGGTTAGGCTAAGGATACCATGTGTGGGAGGTCTTGGGTTCGATTACCAATATAATCACAGGTGAGATTAATTGAAATTCTGCAGGGTGAAGGGAGTAGCTAACTCTAAGCCTCTAACACGGATGGAATTACTCATAAAAAATCCTCCAAACGTGTAGGGACAAGCGGAGGGTATTCCGTAGGTCCAGGCCGGAGGGGGGGTCTGTTGATAAGGAGGATTCGAACCCGAGACCACGCGCTAAAAATGACTAAATAATTAACCACTCAACGGCTAAATAAAGCCAACATTTTATCCAACAGCATTTGGCCCAATGGTCAAAGGTTAGGCTAAGGATACCATGTGTGGGAGGTCTTGGGTTCGATTCCCCATATCAGCAGAGGTGAGATTAATTGCCATTCTGCAGGGATGAAGGGAGTAGCTAACCCTAAGTCTCTAACACGGATGGAATTACTCATAAAAAATCCTCCAAACGTGTAGGGACAAGCGGAGGGCGATTCCGTAGGTCGGTAGGAGAGTGCGGTGATAAGGAGGATTCGAACCCGAGACCACACGCTAAAAATGACTAATAATTAACCACTCAACGGCTAAATAAAGCCAAAAATCCTACAGCATTTGGCCCAATGGTCAAAAGTTAGGCTAAGGATACCATGTGTGGGAGGTCTTGGGTTCGATTCCCCATATCAGCAGAGGTGAGATTAATTGCCATTCTGCAGGGGTGAAGGGAGTAGCTAACCCTAAGCCTCTAACACGGATGAAATTACTCATAAAAAATCCTCCAAACGTGTAGGGATAAGCGGAGGGCGATTCCGTAGGTCCAGGCCGGAGGGGTGCTGATAAGGAGGATTGAACCGAGACCACGCGCTAAAAATGACTAAATAATTAACCACTCAACGGCTAAATAAAGCCAACATTTTATCCAACAAAGATTTGGCCCAATGGTCAAAGGTTAGGCTAAGGATACCATGTGTGGGAGGTCGGTTCGATTCCCATATCGCCAGAGGTGAAATTAATTGCCATTCTGCGGGGCAAGGAGTAGCTAACCTAAGTCTCTAACACGGATGGAATTACTCATAAAAATCCTCCAAACGTAGGACAAGCGGAGCGATTCCGTAGAGTCCAGCCGGAGGTCCGTGATAAGGAGGATTCGAACCCGAGACCACGCGCTAAAAATGACTAATAATTAACCACTCAACGGCTAAATAAAGCCAACATTTTTATTTATTTTTTAAGACTTAGCAAAATTTTGCTCTCCCCTCTCTCCTCAAAAAATCGGAAAACCCTAAGTAACGCCGCCACCCCCCTCCGGCCACCATGGCCGTCACGGCCACCACGTGCCACCTCTCGTGGTCGGCCATCACCCCACCACCACGACGAAACCCCACCTTTCGGTGGTCATATCGACCCCACCACCTAATTCGCCAAAGCGGTGGTGGCGTGATAAACCCTAGGTCCGCTCGCCGCCTCTACCCTCCTCGACTTCCGTGCCCATTAAACCTATCACCTATCTTCATGGTGAACCTATGGTGATGTTTGAGGAGGAAGAAATTGATTTGATGATTGAAGAACAAGATTTGAAACTTGCGGTAATTGGTAAGTTTTCAAATGGTTGGACGGATTTTGACATTTTGCGTAAGGAAATTCCGAAGCAATGTGGTTTAAAAGCCGAAGTTTCAATAGGGTTGTTGTATAATCGTCATATTCTTATTCGTTGTAATATTGAAGAAGATTATGAGATTTTGATGTCAAGCCCTATTTTTTGGATTAAAGAGAAGAATAAAATGTTATTGATGAGAACATTCATTTGGGATGTTGCATTTAATCCAGAGGAGGAGTCAAATATTGCTTGGGGATGGATTTCTTTTCCAAATCTATCACCAAATTTCTATGGTCAAAACGCCTTGTTCACGTTGGCGGCGGCGGTGGGGAAACCCATAGCCCTAGATTCGGCTACAAGGAAGAAGACAAGGCCCAGTTGTGCTAGGGTTAAGGTTGAGGTGGATTTGTTAAAAGTTCATCCTCAAAAAATTCAAATCTCATTCAAGAAGAATGGAATTGTTCATACAAAGATGCAAAAAATTAGGTTTGATTTTATTCCTAAGTTTTGTATCAATTGCAAACTTCAAGGTCATGATGTTGATGGATGTTGGAAAATAAATCCGGATTTGAAACCGAAGAAGGATGACAATGTTGATAGATCTAAGGAAAAGGAAGCGGATTTGGCAAAAGGTAATTCTCAAAACCCTAACCCTACTTCTACTTCGTCCAAACCTCTCGTCCAAATTCCCAAAAAATCACACACCGACTGTTGGCAGGTGGTCACCGGAAAAAACAATAGAAAAATCACGAATCAACACCAAAAATCACCCTTAAGTACTGTTCCGGCGAATCTGGAGGTAATTCCGACCACAATGGCGGTCGGAACCACCATCTCCACGTCGAAACAACTCCCCTCATTGAAATACCCTGAAAATTTGAGCCAAAAAACTTGTGGCGGCGCCGGAACCCTAGCCGAAATACCTCCTGTACGTCGGAACCCTACCGGCGGCCACCCAGACCGCCGGAACCCTACCTCCGACCTCCCAGATCCACCCCTCCCCGACGTGACACCTCAAAACCCTAGCCCAGCAGCCGCCATTGCTGCTGGGCCAAACCCTAGCCCAAAACCGCCTACCCTAAACCCTAAACTACCCCCCCAAACCCTAGTCGCCGACCCGCCTCCACAAACCCTACCCACGACCCGACCCGACACCTGCACGGCACCCCCCTCCGGATCACCCCTACCCACAAATCCACCTACCCCCACGCTCAACCCCACCTGATTCACCACAAAACCCTAAAGTTACGCCAAAACCCTACCCGACCCATCGACCCGACCCAACTACCCGACCCGATTAACCAAACCCGTGACCTGCACCCTACCCTACCCCTCCAGATCTACACCCCCACCTCATCCCCAACCCCATCACCGAAAATACCCTTCTATTAACGTTGAAACCACCCACGGTTGAATCGAACCGACCCCCTAACCCGGTCAAATTCGGCCCGACCTTCACCGTGGCCCAACTACCCTACCTCTCGGCCATGGGCGACACCTATCCCCACCCCGCATTGAAACCACCCTCTAAAACCTAAAAACCATACGGAAACCCGACCCAATTCCCATACCCGACCCGACCCGGAAACCCGACCCGAAAACCCAACCCGACAACAAAACAGACTTCACCACGACCCAAAGAATCCCCTCCCACAAACCATCACCCCCCTAAAACCCCTAAATAAAAAGGCCCAAATCCAAAGCCCAAACAAAAATCAAAATATCCATAATAATTCAAGTCCAAATTCTATTTCGGATACGGGCTCCACTACTCAACCCCAAACAACACCAACCACCAAGCCCCAAAATACTTCAAAGCCCACAACCTCTAAAAACCCAAGTGCTCAAAATTGGCTTAAAAATGCCTTCTCTTTTCCTCCACAACCTTGTACATTAAATAAATCTACATCAGATATACCCTCCAACAACCATACCACTTCCAAAACTTTTGAGACTGATAGTGTAAGGAGGAAGTGGTGTGAGACAGACGGAGAAGATTCTAATAATGATTATGAGCACAAGTGGTCAGAATCAGATATAGCATTACTCCGGAAGGCCTTTGATAAGGAAATGGAAATTGAAGGTGAATTCTGTGGTATGACAAAGTTTGAGGATGTTCTTAAGGACACCCTAAGTAGTCGGAATGCACACTTCACTGTAAAGGAATATTTGGAGATGTTTGTTCCCTCCGAAGAAGATAGACAGGAATGGGCCTTGGAAATGTTTGACCCAGAACCATGGCCACTTGCTGTTGAAGAAGGTTCAGATGAGGACTTTATGGATAATGAGGAGCTTCAGGTAGCCCTTGGTCACATGTTTCATGGAGTCCCTGACGCAGAAGATACGATGGCGGCGCTGAGTAGATTAGAGGCAGCAATACCCAGTCCACCAAAGAAAGGAGCGGGGACTTCAACAACACATAATCTACGCCAACGGAAGGAATCTAGTAAGCCGACAATCCCATTGTCTGTTACAACTAGATCAAAGAAGAAATGATACAATACCATGGACTACTAGAAGACAAGGAGGAAAAGGTACATAGGTTAGAAGATTTTATAAGTTCAGAGTTTAGACTTCCTAGCTTTGTTCTTATAATATTACTCTACCTTAGTATCATCATTTGTAATATCATCATAGAGTGCATTATAAACTCTATGATGATCATAGCTTATCTGATCTTAGCATCTTCTTTCTTTTTACACTCGGGATAGACATTAGCCTCGCCTAGATAGGTCTAGCAGGTGAAGTGAAGGTCTATTCCTTTATTTGTTAGTATCTCCCTTCTGGGCCCCATTTCCTTTTGTTATTAATAAAAACCTGGGCCAACGTGCCTGGATGATTGCTCAAAAAAAAAAAAAAAAAACTTAAACCCTAAACCCCAAACCCCAAACCCCAAACCCCA
Source organism: Przewalskia tangutica (assembly GCA_029844215.1). Taxonomy (NCBI): domain Eukaryota; kingdom Viridiplantae; phylum Streptophyta; class Magnoliopsida; order Solanales; family Solanaceae; genus Przewalskia; species Przewalskia tangutica. Next base: position 5,114 of record JAQGDG010000318.1, on the reverse strand, counting down.
AACCCCAAAACCCAAACACCCAAACCCCAAACCCCCAAACCCAAAACCCAAAACCCCAAAAACCAAACCCTAAAAACCCTAAACCCTAAACCCTAAACCCTAAACCCTAAACCCTAAACCCTAAACCCTAAAACCAAAACCCAAAAACCAAAAACCAAAAACCATAAACCCAAAACCCTAAACCCTAAACCCTAAAAAACCCTAAACCCTAAAAAACCCTAAACCCTAAACCCTAAACCCTAAACCCTAAACCCTAAACCCTAAACCCTAAACCCTAAACCCTAAACCATAAACCCTAAACCCTAAACCCATCCAACAGCATTTGGCCCAATGGTCAAAGGTTAGGCTAAGGATACCATGTGTGGGAGGTCTTGGGTTCGATTCCCCATATCGTGAGGTGAGATTAATTGCCATTCGCGGGGTGAAGGGAGTAGCTAACCCTAAGCCTCTAACACGGATGGAATTACTCATAAAAATCCTCCAAACGTGTAGGGACAAGCGGAGGCGATTCCAGTAGATCCAGTAGGAGGGTCTGTTGATAAGGAGGATTGAACCGAGACCACGCGCTAAAAATGACTAAATAATTAACCACTCAACGGCTAAATAAAGCCAACATTTATCCAATGACATTTGGCCCAATGGTCAAAGGTTAGGCTAAGGATACCATGTGTGGGAGGTCGAGGGTTCGATTCCCATATCGGAGGTGAGATTAATTGCCATTCTGCGGGGGCAAGGAGTAGCTAACCCCAAGTCTCTAACACGGATGGAATTACTCATAAAAATCCTCCAAACGTGTAGGGACAAGCGGAGGCGATTCCGTAGGTCGGTAGGGGGTCCGTTGATACGAGGATTCGAACCCGAGACCACGCTAAAAATGACTAATAATTAACCACTCAACGGCTAAATAAAGCCAACATTTTTATCCAACAAAGATTTGGCCCAATGGTCAAAGGTTAGGCTAAGGATACCATGTGTGGGAGGTCTTGGGTTCGATTCCCATGCTCAGGTGAGATTAATTGCCATTCTGCGGGGTGAAGGGAGTAGCTAACCTAAGCCTCTAACACGGATGGAATTACTCATAAAAATCTTCCAAACGTGTAGGGACAAGCGGAGGCGATTCCGTAGGTCGGCCGGAGGGGTGCTGATAAGGAGGATTCGAACCGAGACCACGCGCTAAAAATGACTAAATAATTAACCACTCAATGGATAAATAAAGCCAACATTTAAAAACCCTAATTTTCTCCGTCGTGAGCGACGCCGCCAGCGCCGGCGGTGTTTCATCTTTCCGCCGACTCGACATCTCGCCGCGACACCCCCAAAAGCTTTGTCTCGGCGTCCCGTCATTCCCATACCCTCCTTTAACGTCGACTATCCCTAAACGCCGGAAAATCAGATCGAAAAACTCCCGGTTCCGATCGTCTTTCGCTTCCGTGACTCCGTGAGTCGACGGTCGGGGTAGTACCAATAGATTCGCCTTCTCTTCCCGTCATTCCTATACCTCCACGACCTTCGATTTTCACTAAATCATCAATTCACGAATCTCAACCTCGAAACCCTAACCGCCGTGCGTGCACTTTCCGGCGACTACAGTACAATCGACGGTCGTGAGTGGTACCGCCACCGTCTCCTTCATCCGTCTTTTGCACCCACCCTCCAATTTATTCGGATCGACGGGACCACTATCTCACATTTTCCACGGTTCAACGCCGATTTCCTAGGTCGAGCATAGTCGAGTCGTGTGTGGTACCGCTGGGTTCGTCTCATCAAGCTCTACAATTCCCACTAAATTTGAATCTCAACAGTTCATTTTTGAAATTTTCCATATTTTCGTGACCGCCGGCGACATGGCGGCGATGGCGGGCAACCACCGTTGAGGTTGCCAATCCATTTCTCCCGATTTTCCACCTCTAATGACTCCTCCCAATGCAATAATTCATTTACTTTGGATCAAAATGGCATTTTCCGTGAACAACGCCGCCAACAATGGCGATGTGATGGTGGTGCAACCCCGTGCGGCAATGCAGCCCGATCTAACACCGAATTCATTTTGCTCATGTTCTCCAATCATCATCTCAAACCTGGATCGTGGGGCCCAACAAAGCTCGAATGGTCAATTACCACCCATTGCTTTACCTAAAAGGTAAATTATCTCAACGGAGAACCTACATTATTGATACAGAAATCTGAAATAGATGTGTTGATAGCGCGTCAAGATTTGAAATGGGCGGTAATAGGTAAATTTAGTCATGGCATGCCTAACATAGATCTTCTGAGGACTGAATTACCTAAACAGTTGAAATTGAAATCCCAAGTTATAATTGGTTATCTGTTTAGCCGTCATATTCTGATTCGATGCCCATCAAGAAGATTATGACACGCTTATGTCCATCTCTTCCACTTTGATATTAAAGACAAGAGGGAATCCTATCCTTTACGCACTATGAAATATGATGTTTCCTTTGACCCTACAAAAGAAACTAGTATAGCTTGGGCTTGGGTTTCATTTCCTAACCTTCCACCTGTCTACTTTGATGAGTCTATCCTATTATCTATTGCTTCTGCTGTTGGTAGACCCATTTGTGTTGATGCGGCTACCAAAAATATGACCCGTCCTAGTTGTGCTAAGGTTAAGGTCGAATTAGATTTGTTGCGTCAACACCCCAAAAATATCCAAATCCAAATTGCTACGGAAGGAGGAATTCAAACAAACTCTTACAAGATTCAGTTTGACTTTCTCCCAAAGTATTGCACTAATTGTTCCCTTCAAGGACATGATGTGCACGGGTGTTGGAAACTCAATCCTGAGATGAGACCTTCGAAGGACAAAGAAAATACCCATCCTGCTCCCCCACCTCCAAAAGACAACCCACAAAACCCAAACCCCATAGATAATACAAACAAAACAAACAATTCACCCAAAAATCCAAACCCAACCAAAGAAACCCCCAAAACTACAAATCAAGCCAAAGATGCCCCCCAAAACCCAAATGACTGGCAAACAGTTGCCAATAAAAAACGAAAGAAAAATACTCCACAAGTCCAAAAGCCAAAAACCAAATATACTGGGAATCAAATTCAGCCCCAAATATCTAAAGTTAACCAAAAACAACCTCCAAACAAAAACACACAAGTCTCTATAACACACCCCCCAGAAATTATAATCAACCCCACTCCACTACCTACCCCCACACCTACTCTAACACAGCAACAAAACCCTCATCCTTTTCATTTCATGGCACAACCCCTCCCCACCTTTGCTAGCACCTCCTCCACCTTACCTACCCCCACCCGCCTCATCACAATGCCGCCCTTCCCTCTTTCTCAACCTAACCCACCAGATATTCCGACCCCACCTGAGAACGCCCACCCTCCCCCTCTTATTGAACCAAACCCACCTGAGACCACACCACCACTATCCCTACCCGACATTACACCCCTTATTCAACCAGAACTCATCCCACCTCCCACTGAACCTACCCCCCCTCCAGATACTACACCCCTCCTTCCACTCACCCTTACTCACCCAGTATCCCCACTGGATATTGGGAAAGACAAATACAAACGCCCTATATTCTCTTCCGCACCCTCTACCCCTACATCACCAAAATTCTTCCAACGACGGGACCCATTCTTGATTGGCATTAATCTTGAGCTACCTTCTTTAGCCAAGAATATTGTGCCTTTGAACCAAGCTTGTACTAGCATTCCCTCTTCCGGTAGTGTGGGGAGAATTTGTGGTAAGGAGCTTGTTATTGCTGATAATGATGATGCTGAGGTGGAGGTTGATGCCCGCAAGGATTACATGATTGATGAAGATGATAATTTTGTTGACATGGCTGACCTATTTGATGAGGATAGGGATACAGTGGTTGACAAACCAGCCATAAGAGACTTCACTCCTGAGGTAACACCTTTTGCTATAGAGGATTCGGATCCTTTTATGGGCATAATACTCGAGGGTAAGGAGATCCCACAGGTTACACCAGCGCTACCGATTGGTTTGGATAGGGCTATTCCTATTAGGAACAGGGATATTCAGGATCAGAGGCTGCGAATGGTGATGAAGATAACTGAGCAGTGCACAGATTTTATCAACACCTTTATGGAGGCGAGAAGGGAACAGTTGTGGCGTCAGAAACAGGCAGGCTTGACAGGCGTGATCAACTACGGCCCATCTTTAGATATCATTACAGAGGCTCTTCGAGAGCGGGACAATTACGAGCACATCAACCTACACTCAGCGCCAGTAGCAACGGATGGTAGCGGATATGACACGTCGTGCAATGAAAATACAGAAGATGGATACTAGAAGCTAGAGCGGACACTCAGGGCCGTACGGATGCATTGCTAGCTCGGCGGACCAGTCCATTGATTCCAAGACAGTGTTGCTCAGGGATTACACATCTAGCAACCTCATCCATCACTACTAGATCCGCATCGGATCAGGACCAGGACTCCTTTTACATGATCAGATTTTTAGAGTATTTGGGGGAGGACAAAGATGAGACACTTAAGATTGAAGACTTTGTATGCCCGGAGGTAGCTTATAGCTTTAGGCTTACATTGTATCTTCATTTTGTTTGTATCCGCATTTGTAGTATCATCATCGAGTATGTTATAAACTCGGTGATGATCATTGCTTATTTGATTATTGCTTCTTCTTTCTTTTTGCACTCCTGCTGATAAGCAGTGTATTTCCCACGGGGGCCCAGTATACTTTCTTTGATATATAAAATAACCTAGGCCCACAAGCCTAGTGGATTATTAAAAAAAAAAAAAAAAACCTAAACCCTAAACCCTAAACCCTAAACCCTAAACCCTAAACCCAACCCGCAAGGGTAGTCAAGTTGGTGTAGCAGTAGAGCGCGGGACCGCAAGGTCACGAGTTCGATCCCCTGCATAAACCTTCTTGGTTGAGTCTGTCACATATGGCTTGCCAAGTGTGGTTTACATGGCTGACGTGGTTTAGAGGCTACTGCGTCAGTCCGGGGTTTACCCTGTGCGCACTCGAAAGAGTAGCGGTGCGTTCGCCGTCACAACAAAAAAAAAAAAAAAAAAAAAAAAAACCTAAACCCTAAACCCTAAACCCTAAACCTAAACCCTAAATCCTAAAC